>BMAV01011821.1:71239-103482 GCA_019973955.1 Trichonephila inaurata madagascariensis | reverse complement strand
TTCAGTCATAATTTTCATAGGGCACCCCCTTACACAAAAATAATGTATTGAATTCAATAATACTATACCTTGATGCTAAAACTACTATACGACTTTAACATCTTAATTGCCAAAGGCGTATTTAAACGTCGCGCTAAGCCAAAGTGCATATTTCCTCAGACGTACTTATACGTCTTTTCGAATTATAAACTTTTCTGTGCACTGCTATGCATAATAAAATTATTCCGAAGGCTTTTGAATGTAATGAAATGACCTTGACAATGTATGTGATGGATTTACTTCTTTCAGGTTATTTACTTCCTTATTCTTTCCCCTCTCTGTACATCACATACTCGTGCCTACGTGGAAAACGGTGGCATTGGGAAGCGAATCACGTAACTTTTACTCGGCAATAAAGGGATTAATTATAAACTGTAGAAAATATCAAGATAATTTTTGTTCCTTATTTTGTATATGGCAAGCCCACCGGGTCACACTGCTAATTAATAAACTTGTTCTTATAGTAATGTTAAATTAATTATGAAGAAATGCATTGTGCAGTACTGATACATTTATAAGTTTATTATATCAATTGAATGTGTATTTTATTTTTTATTACGTCAAAATATATTTGTTTGCTTAGTTTCAATAAATTAATATTTTTTTTAAAGCTTTGGCTAACGACTTTTTAATAAGCTCGCATCCCCGAAAGTAGAGTTATCACGCCCCCTAGGGAGGCGTACCCCACAGTTTGAGAAACACTGCTTTGAGTTTTTAAATAAAAGGAACATTTCACAGAAAGTAAGAATATGTTGTATTGTATATACTATAAGAGATAACAATTGAATGAGAAAATAAATTGTTAGTTTCAGATGGAGATGCGAGAAATAAATTGCTGTTAATGGTGTTTTACTTAACGTCAATTTGGTTGTAAAATAATCCACTCATTTTACCCTCTTAACAACGTTTTTGCCTTCATGGAGATATATTTAAAAAAAAAAAGTTATCTTTTTTTCTATTCGACTTATATGAACTGAACTCAGTGGTGCAACAGCCCATGAGGGCCAAGGCCTACAGTGCTTATCTCAGCTTACGTGACCTTAGGCGCGGGGGTGCATGTACAGATGTCTCGGTCAAGTAGTCAATCTGAAGCGAAACCCCCAGTGTTCAGTTTCCAGGCAAGATTGGTTCTCATTTATTGACATACTGAAGGGATGAAAGGCTGAGTCAACCATGCCTAGCCCAGGATTTGAACCCCGAAGCTAGTTTTCTTTTACCTCTAGTGAAATCAAACAGCTTTCTTTTCAATTAGGAAGAATCAGAAAACTTAAGAACTTTTAGAGATGTTTTGAAGTTTAAGTTATCGATACATTATTTTCGAGATTCTGAAACATTCTTTAAACTAGAAATTAATTAGAAGAAAAGAAATAAATTTTTAATAAAAAAAAATATTTAAAGCAAATTTATACTTTTAAATTTATTTAAAAATTAAAATTATTCTATAATAGACGCGTATTCTCAAGAAGAAAGGAAAAGCTCTACTAAAGTTAAAAAAAAAATAAAAAGAAGATTATTCCTAATAAGGAATCTATTTCGATATTTTAAAGTTGAAAATTTTTTTACGAAGTTTAAAAATAAAGTATCTTTTTAGGAACTATGATCATTAATTGAAATTGAGTTTGAACTGATTCCATAAACCGACTAAGTTTACAAAAAATTTTAATGATCTCTCTTCCACAACTGAAATAACTTAACAATTTGAAAATTTTCCTGAAACTTTAGATGTCGTATTAGAAAAATTTAGAATGTGATACATTTTGTCATCTTTAACAGTAACGCACATTCTATCGCATCATTAATTTTAGAAGCTACAAATAGTTAACTGAAAACGAAAAAGTTTCTTCCGAGAACACCGGAAGCCAAGCATTCAAATCCGTGCTGAAATTTGCATTATAATTTTAACTATTAACGTTTGAGAGTTATCATGGTTGCCAAATGTAAAATAAAGGCAAAAGTGATGTAAAAATTTATATAAAATTAATTATTAATCCATTTCTGTTTTTTTTTTTTATTTTCATTTTTTTAATTTTTTTATTTTGCAATTTTAATGAAAATTAAAATATTCTGAAACAAATTCAAATGGCGTGAAATTTTGATTGTTTGCACGTAAAAATGCAATGCAAAAAATTAAAGATATACATATATGAATGTATAATCAGAAATTGAAAAATATTTTATCTTAAAAACTAAAATTTCAAGAATTCTTTAGAGATTTGTAATGTAATAATTTTAAATCAGCATAAAAAATTATAATATCGGAGAAAAATGAAAGTAATTTACTACAAGAAAAAAGAATTCTTCTTGTTAGAGTTGTAAAAATATTTTTTATTTATTTAGAGAATGCACTTAAAACATTAAATTAAATCAACAAAGCTATCTTTTTTTATAAAAATTCTGTTAAACAATATGTTTTACATTTTCTTTAGGTTAATATTTTTTACATGTTTTTATTAAGTATTTTGTTCTTGATAATAGCTGATAAAATTTCTTCCATTGGTTATTGAATGCGATATGTTTTTCTGCATAAAAAGTATTATCCTTATAAACGGTGATAGAATTAATTTTTTCTCTGTACAAATAAGCCTCACATTCTAATCACTTGCTGTGTTCAATATTTCGCTGCCTATTGCCAATAACCCTCGTGACTTTCTGAAATGTACCGCAAATAAAAAAAACAAGTAATATAAAAAAATAAAAAGTCAATTCCTATTTAGATCAACAAAGAAATATTTTATTTTAGCTACTTTTTATTTAATAGTTCCAATTAACAAAAAAATATGTATATACATATGACAGAATCACAACATTGAGTGGTGATCTATTTTTTATTAATTATCATTCACATATTGTCATCCAAAACAATAGTGTATATAAAATTTTAGTTCAATTGAGCGCTTTAAAACGTCAGAAAAAAAAATCTCTTAAAATTTTGACCCAAGCACTAAAAATGAAACCAACGTGACTGTGTCTGTAATTCTTTAAGTAATTAGTTTTAATCAATTAATTTAAATTCATTATAATTAAATTATCATATTTTTACCCAAAACAATATTGTATAGAAAATTTCAGCTCGAATGAGCACTTTAAAATGTGAGAAAATAAACCTTTTCCAGTTTTCACACAAGTCGCTAAAAATAATGCCAACGTGGCTGTATTTGTAATTATTTGACTAACTAGTTTTAATCAATTAATTTGTCAGTTATAATTAAATTACTGTATTGTCATCCAAAATAATTATGTATATAAAATTTCAGCTCGATTGAAATTCCACCAAGATAAATAAATATATAGAGAGTGTAAACTAATAGTAGGAATTGAAAAATCAGTCCAATTACTCCATTTCATCCCTCTATTTAAAATAATATTAAAAAAAAAAAAATTAATATACTAGAATATTAAATATAATTTATCCTCCAAACATCACCAGATACATAGTAGATAGAGTTGAATATATTTTATTTTAAATAGAGAATATCATTTTACCATGGGGTTATTTAATATCAATAATATTGGCTAAATTTTTATAACTATCCCAAATTTTGACTGTTTAATATATTCTTTTTTTCGAATACCGTTTTTTGAAATATTCTGAATTATTCATAATTCTCTTCGGGTTTCGAAGCGCTTCAGTGAACAACTAAGACGAATGTAGAAAGAAAAAGTATGAAACAATACACACACAGTTCTAGTTTTATTTCCATACTTTACAGGTGTTCTACGCGTACCCCCACACGTACCCGATGACTATGAGAAACCCAACGGCTAAACACACGTGCTAGCCGGAACCGCAAGTGTAATTCGAGGTATCAGAAACGAACCACCAGAGCCCTACAGTGGAGAAGAGTCCGTTGATAACACCAAAGAGAATGATTTTGTTTTGTCTCCTCCCTCACAAATAACATATTCTGAATTAATGAAATAATTTTTAGTATGCATAACTTCTATGTAAATGTATATACTGAAAAAAAAAGTAGTTGTGACCTAAATAATTCAATTATTTAATTTCTGAACTCTGACTCTACCATTGAGTTTCCCAAATGCCACACCGCGTGATGTAGCAGAACAGCATGAAAGAATAACAAGGACTCTCCATAACGTCGATAGCACCATGCTGAGAAGACAGAGGTAAGAAGTGGATTATCACATTGATATATGACGTGTGACCAGGGGTTTACTTTTGGAACACCTGTAAAGTATCTAAATAAAACGTAAATTTCTTATGTTCTTTATTGTTGTGTTCATCCCAGATTTTTTACTATAACGCTTCGAAACCCTGGGTAGAATTATGAATAAACCTGCATAATTAATTTTTTTTATTTAAGATACAGTTTGTAAATGAAGGTTAAGCGATGTTCAATCATAGTTTTTTTTTTCTAGTGTATTGTGACGTTTGCTCATTAACAGAACTCTCTCCAACAATACTGGTCAAGATTGACATGTAGGGGATCGAGCTATCCAGATAGTACATTGTATATCCAATAAATTACAGGTTATTCTTTCCTTAACCCTCTAAGCGGTCTGCACTTAAAGTCTTGCCATTCTGGGGATGCTTCAAAAATGTACCACACATATTTTTTTGCTTTCAGGTGGGGTTCTCAAAAGCAGTTGAGCCGTATTTTTAAGAATGCGGCTCGGCCGCTTTTGGGAATCTTGCTTGAAGGCAGAAAAAGCATCTCTGGAATGGCGGAATTTTACCTGCAGACCGCTTGGAAGGTTAAGCCTAGGGCATAATGTATGTAAATTGTTTCGGAAAATGACTTTGATATCGCCACACATTTCCTTCGCTGACATACTGATGGTCGTTAGTCACAACGTTCTTCAGGAAGGAAGCTTCATGGAACAGTAACAATTGTTTTGGTTCCCCTTGCAAATCAGGGTCGCACACAACTTGAAGGAAGTGTCGTGTCAGCTGGTCGGGACAAAGACACACCTTCAACGTAAATGAGCAAAGGTGATTTATGATCTCCAGGTGGTGAACAAGATGCCGTTCGGAGTGGGGATCAAACGTGCCAGCCTATTGTTCCAACGCACTAATGGAGTAAGATACAGTGATGAGAGCCGGGTGCAAATCTTTTTCACGTGCCAATGAGAGGAGATTGGGGTTAATAAAGTGACCCGCTCAGGTAGTTTAAAGGTTCTGCTCGGAAGTTGATGGGGCTCTCGATCTCTTGCATTTTACAAAATAGATTCGTTCTGAAGTTTTATGCAGTTCAAAGACTCTCGGTTGAGTCTGTGAGGTCAGTCGCACTCAAGGGCCTAGAGCAGTGCTTCTCAAACTTTCAATATACGCAACCCACTATTTAATCATCATTTTCATCGCGCCCCCCTCCATACAATAACAATGCATTGAGTTCAATAATACTATACTTTGACACTGAAGCTACAATACGACTTTAACCTCTTATATGTCACCGACGTATATGAACGTCTCGCTCAGCCTAAGCATTTATTTTCTGTACGTATATATACGTCTTTCCAAAGAACGATCTTTTCTGTGCAGTGCGACCCGTAAAATTATTCTGAGGGCTTTGGAATGCAATAAAAGGACCTTGACAGTGTTTGCGAAGGATTTACTTATTTCAGAGGATTTTTGCTTATTTATTTCTTTCCTCCCCTCCTCCGCAAAAAAACATCAAAATACGCTCGTCTATGTGGTAAACGATGACATTGGGGAGCGAATTGCGTAACTTTTAACAGACAGTTAAGGAATTAATTCTAAACGGTACAAATTATCAAGATAAGTGTTAATACACAAGCCCATGGGGTCACTGATAATTATCAAACTTGTTCTTAATTTAGTATTGTTAAATTAATAATAAAATATACATTGTACACAGTACTGATACATTTATGAGTGTATTATATCAGTGTAAATGTGTATTCTATATTTTATTATATCAGAAAGTATTTTGTTTGTTTACTTTCAGTAAATTAATAATTTTTAAAATAACCTTTTGTTTTTGATTTTTCAATATGCTCGCGCCCCCCTTGTAGAGTTATCACGCCCCCAAGGGGGGCGCGCCCCACAGTTTGAGAAACACTGGCCTAGAGAGATGAACTTTTCCTAATGGTGAAATGTGGAGTACCGGAGTCAGCGGCACAACGGCTGGCATACAGGAACTGAAATTGAAATAGAATTTTTCTATCACGAAAAAACTCTGTACTGGGATGTAGTAATATTGAACATACTATTTTATTACTTACTTAGAATAAATTGTCTTTCCTTTTGGCAGTTAGCTGTGTGATCCCTGAAGCTACCATGTTACGAAGTAAAGTAAATGGGGTCACAATATTAATGAACAGCCAATCGATCGACCATTGATTAACAAATATAGGAAATATTAATAAAATGAATGGATATCAACAATGTTAGTTACAAGTAAAATTTACAAACCAGTTAGTGAGAATTGTGTACAATACTTTTGAAACTTTAAAATCAATGTTGTTATTCTAAATAGCTTTAGAGCTTAAACATCTTCAGTTTTCCATTTATTTAGGCAAACTCTTTTAAAGTGTACAGAATAAAAAAATATCGAAAAAATGACTATCAATTATCTTTTCTATTTTAGTCTAGAGAGAGAAAGCCATCTCTAAAACCTTCAGTATAATCTCATTTTTAGAAGCCAAGGTAAAAAAAGAAAAATAAACCTCCTCTGAGAAAATCAGTTTGCAACATATGTCTTCGGGCCTTTTTCGCTAATGCTTTCTTGCCATTGAGAAAAAGGTAGCAAGGCAAAAATCAGTGTCCATAAATTGGCATATAACGGACGGAGCAGCATCATGTTTACGCTCCGATATGTTTCACAGAGGACTTGCTCGTTTTTTTTTAAATCGCAATTTTCACTCGTTCCTCCTGGTCCCAGGAGTTCGGTAAACTGATAAGAGCAAAATAAAAATATTTTAAAAAATAAAAAAAAAGATGAAGCAAAATTGTTTTTTTTTCACTGCAGAGGGAAGTGAAGTGAAGGGGAAGCTTAAATAAAGGCCGTGAAAATTCTCTTGGCGACTTTTGAACACTCTCTTGGGTCCCTCGGGTGCAAAGTGTCATTTTTCCTGAAGCTCTTAGCTTGCGTCCAACTAGAGGGTTGCCGTAATGATTACGGACAGATTAGTCGCCAATATTGGCGACGGGTAATTCGCTATTGTGTTCCGAATTAGTTCAAGAATAAAAATAAAGCTTGATTTAAAATCTGCGATATAAAAATGTTGACGTGTTTGTTAGAAGACCAATATTTATAAAAGGTCCAGTTGTGTGATTCTAAATAAGCAGCTGTATATTAAAGGCTTTGAATATGCACATGTTTAGTTTAAAAATAGGAGTGATTAAGTAAATATATGCTATCTAGGGTAAATCACTAGATAACAACCAACAAACACTAATTTCTGGAGTTTTTTTATCTGTTCCCATCATAACTCGGTTTATTTAAGCATTTCTGTATCTGCTACAAATTCAGAAGACATGAAGGTAAAAAGGTTTCGAGCGATGCACTGGCGTAGTTAGCTTTCTCAAAATTTCATCGGGGTACTTTTTTATGTATGGGAGTCCTGTTAGTCTGCCAAGTTGCACATATTGCGGCCCCTGTAGCTTGGAGGCCCCGTATCATTGATACGGCTGATACTGCGGTAGCTACGCCCTTGGTGCGAAGAAATTAGGTGTCTGTTGTGAGATTTCAGAAAAGCAGGTTTCGAAACTAAATTAATTAAAAGTAATTTCTTTAATGGTTTTGAATATTTTTTTTTTATTTAAACTCGCAGGCTACCTTCTGTCCGTCTAATGACGGAGCAACCCCCATTGTTCAAATTATACATTTGTTCATACTCATTAATCAAACTGTAAAACAGTAACTACATAATACACCTGTGTGCATTATGTAGTTCTATTTATTTGTTCTTTATTTTTTTGCAAATTTCGTTCTTGGTGCTCTTCTTAAATTAAATTCATTACCGAAACTGCATTGTCCAACACTTCACTCATAAAATCCTCAGATTTTGATAAAACTGCACCTTTAAGCTTACTGGAAAGTTAAGTATTTATAGTTCTGTTGATTGTTAATAAGTCTTTATATGACAACGGCTTTCTTCTCATGAAATGATTTCAGTCTAGGCAATCATTGCGATATATTTTGCAAGAACTTGCACTAATGTACTACCTTATTGGAGACACTATATGAAACGAATCACATGGCTGCCAATTCAGAACGTACGACGCATACAAAATCGAGGTTTCCAACTTGACGATTAATTTTGAACGTTACCATTGTTACAATAATAATACGTAAAATGTTTATTACAGCACCACGAAAAACTTTATTTCTACAGTGAGAGATAAATACACTTCTATAGAGGTACAAAAAAATATTTATTTTTTTCAGTTAAGTTAAGAAATTATGTTCAAATATTTATTTAAGGGGACACAGTATGATTCATGTGACAAAAATCGGTCGAAAAACCCAAATCAATTTTTTCGTCTTAAATATTTTTTTATACATATTTTTATATTCTCACTAAATTTGAAAACTTAAAGCTACAAAAATCTACAGCTATGGTGACTTTAATCTTCAATTTTATTCACATCCCAATGGCAAATTAAAACTTGATACTGATTTATTGCAAGAAGGAAAATATAATTTTTTTTTCATTTAAAATGCTGATGCTTTTTTTTTTTACTGTGCAAAATGCTTTGATATTTTTTCGAAAAAATTTAATTAATTTGATATGATTTTTTAAATCAAAACAATACTCATTTTTTTTTTTAAAGAATTGTTGAAATTATAGAATGTAAGCATTAATCTAGGAATTTTCAATAAGCATTTATAAGAAAAGGCATTTTACGAATATTATTCTTGTTAAAGGGAATTCATACTAACTCTTGTTATACATTGACGTACCTGTACATTAAATTTCAAGGGTGTATATCAATTATTGTAGGAGATATAGCCTTTGAAAATTACTTCACGATTTTTAAATTTTTCCTTAAAAACTAAATGCTTAGCTTTTTGCGATATTATGAGCCCAAAATCTCTTCTACATAATACATATACACACATTGGAAGTAAACAATTTGGGAAAACTATTAAATTAATGATTTGTTTTTTATAAATTGTACCATCTCCCCTAAGCATATAGACTTTGAAATGGATAAGTGAAACAAGTTACACAATTATACAAGTACTTTCAAATGAAAATGACATTGTATATTCGGGTACCATTACAAATATAAATTAACTGTAAATTTGTGGCGTCAAACTACGATTCTATTATGTTAAGTGTTTCATAAGACTAATAAATAAACATTTAACGTTTTTTTTCCCCTTAACAAAATATGCCCCTGCTTTTAAAGTATTAGTTCAACTTCATGTATTTTCTGGGAAAAATAAACAAAAGCTTAAGTTTGCGGAAATATAAAAAATTAAAAGCCCTAAAATCTTTAAAATGCCCTTTTTCTCTATAAAAATATACTTAGCTTTTAAAAATTATTTTAACGACAAACTTAACGCCTTTTAGCCTAACTATTAAAGAATACAAAAAAAATATATCTCTGTATCCACTGTAATTATAATTAACTAACACTTTCATACTCTTTTTCTAAAACAGATACTAGTTTTGAACATTCAGTTTTTTACTTGGTGTTTCATCTGATATTTAAAGTATTTTCATTGTAATTGAAATTTTATTAACACATAATCAAACTGAAATGTCGTAATGGCTCCATCATGTACTGATCTAAAGCATCGGCAGTACAATAGCTCATCCTTTTGTATATAAAAAAAAATATTGATCATTTTATAAAATGTTAATTATTACTTCGACGAACTGTCTAGACTAGAACAAATGTGGTATCTGCATTAAATAAATGTTATGCAATTATGCTATATCGATGTAATTGCTCTTGTCACTTTTAAATGAGTTTTAGTTTCTAATTAAAAAATTCGTTTGTTCACATCACAACTATGCATTAGCTAATGGAACAATTAGCTTTTCGAAAATGCTTTTTAAACAATTTCGTTTGCAAGGGAAATTACCAAAGGAAGTTCAGATTTCATTTTTGAATGTCTTTCAAAATTTTCATATAAAAGACCATTAACAAAAATTTAGATTTGAAGTAACTAATTTGAATTCACAGGATCTGTTTATGAATTAATTGAAATTAAATTATGTACAGGTTTTTATATCGGTTTGTGTAATTTCCTTAAAATTAGAAAAAAAAAAATGGTTTTAGTAAATAATTATTTGAAATGTATTCTCCTATAGTGCGAATGGCTACAAATATGTTTACGTTTTCTGCGCTTGGAAATGTCATTAGGAAAAGTAAAGCGGATAAATGCAAATAAGTACTGAACTGGCCTTTAAAACTGCTTCACCAAGAAGAAATTCAAACAAGAAAGTGATATTTGTTGAACGAATGTATTATACGGGAAATAAGTGGTTAAATTTTCAAAAAAATTTCTTTTAATAGGTCTTGAGAAATCTGTACCCAAATTAGCCATTTCTGGCATCAATAAAATCTCTTATGTACGTGGGTATTGAATAAAACAGAGATATTGCCACATTTTATCAATTGTAGTTACAGGTGTGTTCTGGCGAGCCTCACTCGGCAACCAATGATCAGACGTTTTTTCTTTACAAGACATCTGGAGAACGTCCTGGCTAAGGCAGCAGATTTATGTTTTCTACAACCGGTACAATACCTGCAAGATGTGGTAGTGCATTATCCAGCTGAAAAGTAAAATAGAGAAAAGTAGTAGAGATTCGTATAGTTGAGAAAAAATTTGAGCCACACAGGCCTTAACACACCAGAAATATAATAGCCGTTGTTCAAAGTGCCATGGATACGAATAAGTGGTGGCCAAAATGCGCCATCAATGACATTCCATACCATTACTCCAGGTCATGGCCCAGTATAACGATGTTGAATACTCGCTGGCAATATACGTTGCGCACGATCACACGTAACGCGGATGCGATTGTCATGATGTTGTAAACATAACCTGGATTGTATTCTGAAATGATATCGTCTCACCAATTCTGCGTCCAGGCTCGTATTTGTTCACGTCATTGAAGACACTTCATTTCATGAGGCTACTTCAAAGGTAGCCCAAATGATGAATACCAAGTCTATAGTCCATGTTGTCGCAAACGTTGTCGAACTGTTCATGCAGACAATTTTTGTCTCGAAAGCTGTCCCATTTCTTGACTCAGGCCTCGTGACGTGGCTGTAAGATTCAAAAAGGCCAAACGGGTAATATGTATGTCTTCTCGGTTGCTGGTGATAGCGGGCTGTGGAGCTCTAGCCTGCCGTTCAAGCGATAAAAACTACGTAATGATCTTATTGCAATAAAAATGCATTTTTTATGTATGCTGTTTACGCATCCGTTTTGATAACTTTTTACTTTTCACTTACATGTATGAGAGATATTCATTCCCCATTAAGAGAGTTTCTCAAGGTACTTGGGAAACCCTTCTAGATAAGAGTTAATTTTGATTAATTTTAAATACCCGAATTACTTTTTATGCTTCTCGAAGCGCAATGAAAAATATATCTATTCATTGCATGCCATGAGAGCTCCAATGTGCATTTTTATTTGATTTTATGTATAGAGTCTCTACGATTTAGTTCATTTTTTACCCATTATTATCTTTATAATTTTTTTTTTTGATCATGTTCTCTTATGTTTTGTAGTTTTACAAATTTATTTGTACACAGTTATCAAGTTAACTAAGTGTCAATATTGCCTAGTATTTTTTGTTCCTTTTTTTTAAAAAAAAATATGAAATTTTAGGTGCAGGTCATATATTCTACCTGGGTGATGTAATTAGTTGGCACTGGGCTTGTACGCCGGAGTTTGTGGATTTATATGTGGCCCAAGTCGGTAGATTTTCATGATGCAAAAATTCGGTAGCGTCCATGACATATAACTACGCGACATGTTAAAGATCCTTAGAGTGTCTATTTGGCTTGGGTGCTATGGGTAAAATTAAATTCCTGGCACAATTTCGTAAAATTCGGCGTATAACGTGCACCCATACTTTAGAGTTGCAGTTTTTCCTTTTAAGATACTTTCGCTGTATAACGAGCCCTCCCCCCCTTTTTTTTGTTTCTTCGAAGAAACTTTAAATGTACATATGCAATGCTCGTATGTTTTGAAGTCATTTATTCGAGATATTATTGCAGGCTTTTAAAAGATATATACTTCTAGAAATGCAACCCTTTAAGTTCATAAGAAATGTCATTTTTTTTCAAAAAATAATATTTTGAAACATGTAGAACTCTATTTTTTTTCTATGTTCATTTTTTTCTTCATTTTTGAAGCTCTCATTTTTATACTCGGTGTAAAACGCGTACCCGTAAATTTCTATCCTATTTTTTTGTGTTAAATGTGTGCGTTATATGCCGAATGTTACGGTATATACGCCCGAGGCACTAAACGCACCGGTTGAGCGAGACGTATATATATGCCAGTGGCAGTTAAAGGGTTAATTGAACAATACATTAACATTCATAATTTAATATTTTGTCTATTTATTTTTAACATTTATTTATTTTTTAACACAGTTTGTTTAATGACATACGTATGAATTCTTTGATTGAAGTACGAAACATTGATTGAGGCCGGTTTTTAATTTTAAACGAAAATATCATACATCACCAAGTGGTTACATGTATCCTCTTCATCAGAGAGAGTAAAACATTATTATTTGTCATTATCTCTTGAAAGAGAATATCTATAAGGAATTTCGCTTCATATTTTCTGCCAACTCTCTGAAGGGACTTTCGAAAGTGTTTCCTTGCACGAAAGGTCGGAGGGAAATTCTACTTTATAAATTGTTTTTATTTAATTAGCTAAAATGTTTTTATATAAAAAAATTCTTCAAAAACTCTTTTTTTTTCCTTTGAAAGAATTAAATAATAATAATAAAAAATATTGTTTGTCCTCAATTATTTCCTTGTGATTCATCGCCTGTCATGTAAATGTCTTATCACTGTCTAAGCTCATTAAATTGATTAATGTTTAATTAACATAGAATTTTTTCTGAAAAAGAAATATTTTCTTTCCTTAAAATAAAAAAAAAATCTTACTGGTAAATTAATACGCTACTAAGAAAATTACATTATTATGTTGTTAAAAGCAGATTATTCAAATTAAAAAAGACAACAACAACAAAAAGAAAATACCGCTTAATTTACTCTAATAATTGCATGCCGGAATTGTTCGTGTTTCAGATAACAGATAATTACGTTCAATATTGAATTCAACAATTTTTAATTAAATGATACTCATAATTAACCCAAAGAAATATTAAAACACTTAAAAATTTCATTTGGGATTGGGTACATTTTGAAAATATTTCTTAGGGCTTATAAATCCTATATAATGCAACTGACTTCAAGGCTATGAGCTTTGAAATAGTATGTTCTGTGAGCGTGAATTCTAAAAATTATTATTATTATTATTATTTTGTAATTGCAATTGAAGGAATACTGTTAAAGCTTCCAAAAGAAAATCTAAGCTAATTTTCTTAGCTTTCAAAAATACTATCAGGATACCAAATCACTTTTTCCACACTTCTAAATCGAAGTAGTTTTATAATTAAAACTCCAGCAACGGTGGCTAGCAATTTGAAATAAAAGAGATAAATAATTTCGAAAATCACCGATCAAAAACGAACTTTATTCTGTACATAAACAATCGAGCAGAACACTGGTGTTGCCATTCGCAAAATAGAAAAAGTAAATGAAAAAGAATAATACAATTTTATTTTTAACGTTACCATCTGAAATTTAAAGTTTATAATATGTTATAAAAATAAAAATAAATAGATAATACATTTTCAACAAATACCATGAATAGCAGGATTTTATTTGTCATTTCAATTTTGATGTGTTTCTATTTCAGACACTCCATCGATGTGACACTTTTATTGGTCATGTATTTGCTACTCAACTCTTTCATGCCTGTGGTAGATATGTTGCACCACTAATTTTTATTCATTTATTGCAGTGCTTCTCAAAGTTTCAATACTCGCAACCCAATATTCAATCATTATTTTCATTGCGCCCCCCATACAATAACAATGTACTGAATTCAATAATACTATACTTTGACGATAAAACTACGATACGACTTTAACCTCATAAGCACCCCTCGTGTATATAAACATCTCGCTAAGCCAAAGCCTTTATTTCTCCAGACGTATATACACGTCTTTCCGAAGTACGATTTTTTTCTGCGCACTGCTATCCGTAAAATTATTCCAAGACTTTGGAATGCAATAAAAGGACCTTAACAATGTTTTCGAAGTATTTACTTATTCCAGAATATTTTTGTTCCTTTATTCCTCCCCCTTCCCCCAATACATCCCATACGCGTGCCTATGTGGAAAACGGTTGCGAATCGCGAAACTTATGATCGACAGTCAAAGTTTAATTATAAACTGTACAAAAATTATCAAGATAAGTGTTAATTTTTGTTATAAATTATATATATGACAAACCCATAGGGTCACTGGTAATTAATAAATTTGTTTTTAACTTAGAATTGTTAAACTAATTATAAAATACATTGTGTAGCACTGATATATTTATAAAAGTAATATATCAGTGTAAATGTGTATTTTATTTTTTATTATGTCAGAAAAGAATGTATTTTGTTTGTTTACTTTCAGTAAATTAAAAATTCTTTTTAATAATCTTTTGTTCTCGACTTTTCAATAGGCTCGAGCCCCCCTTGTAGAGTTGTCACGCCCCCCAAGGGGGCCCCATGCCCCACAGTTTGAGAAACACCGATTTATTGTGTTGTACCACTTGTTGTGTTGTTATATGTTGTACCACTTATTCGAATGCCTCAGAATTTGTTGCTAGATGGTACATTCTATGATACCCCCCGCACACAGAGGTCATCTTCTAGCAGTTACTCATGTTTCCAATTGATGTCAGAAGCTAATTGTGTGCAATGTATTTGCGTAGTAGTTCATTCTTTGATCAGCTTTGAGTCTGTTGAGTGATTTTTAAAAGTGACTACGTTGTGTATTTTTAAGTATAAATGAAAGTGCGTCTTGTGATATTTGATACACATCAGGTAAGTACATATATTATGTAACTAAATAAGCCAGTATTGATATAATTAGTACCTCACATGTGCATTGCTGGTATGGAAATATGATAGTCCAAAAAATTTACCCCTGCGCTAGTGAAGGTCATCTTCTTTACAATTACAAAATGCCTTCCTCGCTTATTTTTTCAGACCCAAGTTCGGGGATGTTTGGGGAATTTCAGTTGTGTGATTTGGTAAACATCTGCGCGGAATATTAGGTCAGTTTGTTTCCGAGAGAGGGTGTGTATGCGTGCTGTTTTGTTGAGCTGTGAACTGCTATGGCTTCCAATTGAAAACGCAAGTGAACATCTCTTGAACATAGAGACGAAACTTAAAATATTGAACCGTCCCGCTATTAAATGCTGACACGTTTTTTTTTGGTTAGAGACATCTATGAAGTGGTACGAACAACAGTCACAGTGCAGTCCTACTTAACTACTGCTGCTCAAGAGAATCAGAGCCCTTTCAACGAAAAAACTGTGTAAAAAGGTATAGCGAAAAATAAGTGATTATTTTCCACAATAAAGGTAAAATTGCAACATTTTGCACCTATTTTGCTTTTTCTTCAAGCACGTTTACCGATTTTCAATATTCGTATAGTGTTCCGTTTCATATACTGCATGGATCGCGCATTCGGTTTTCGATTATCCGAACATTCACGTATCCGAACGGTGTCCTGTTCCAAATAATTCGGATAGACGACGTTCTACTGTATGGTTATACAACATCATGAAATACCTGCGAAACGAGTGAATAACGTCTAGTGTATTATAAACACCTTTCGTTGTATGACATGTTTTATTTGTATCAATTGGGATTTTGATATTAAAATATAAAACAAGAAATGCAGTGTACACATTAACTTAAGAAATTTTAATCATTATGGAAAAAATATTTTATTCAGAGAGCCGATCTCCGTATAAATTATCAATTTATCGCTTAGTATTATTTATTTTCACTTGTAACCTTGGGCTATTCCTAACAATTCCGTAAGCTGTCAGGTGTGAGATTAATAAAATGTAACGGAGCCAAAGCATATTACCGATAATTTAAAATGAAGTCAAATTGTTGCGTTCAAGATTTTTATCTCTCTCTTTTTCTTTTTTTTGTGTAAGTAAAGTAGCTGTGATTGATTTGTCGCCAATTGTGGGAACCTTAACCTTTCCTAATAATTCTACTACAAATCTGCAGACTTTAGAAGTTAGGTGAGTGACACTTCCAAGTCCTTTTTTATCCACTTTGCGCCTTTATTTATACATTTTTTTGGCAATGGAAGTATGTTGGAGGGTAAGTGGCGAAAGAAAACAAGCGCTAGAAAAAGAAGGAAAAAAAATTAACGGTTTTCTATTGACATTTCCTGGAAACAATGTCGCCTTCAGCGTTTATTTTCGTTTTTCTTTGTAAACAGACAAGCAAGTGGATGATGAAGAAAAAAAGAATAAAAGTCACCGTTATCCAAAGAACTTGTGGGGAATCAAGGTACAGATACTGCATGAATGGCTAAACGAAAGTAAAGAAAATAAAAGAAAAAATTCGGTTATTGGGCCCAAATTCCCAGAAGGTTTTGATAGAAAAATTTTTTTTTTTGTATTGTTAAATGATTTTTTTACACACTTTTGTATTTTTGTTGTTGAGATATTGTTTTTTTCCCCAACCTTGGAGGTTTATAATACTTTTATTCGGAACTGTAATAAATTGTTTCGCTTCATTTAAGTTAATATCTTTCTTATTCTCACAGGGGAAAAAAATGGCTTTGCTATTTTTTTTATAAAGGCTAAAATACATTATTGTGCGTTTTGTTTTACATCGATTGCGTTAAGAGAATTATTGTTTCTTTTGTTATTCTATTTGTTACAAAAATTGTCTCATGACAATTATTGTAAATTAATGAATATACAGAGTATATCACAGTACAGTGTTTATAAACTTTAAGAAGACATACACAATGAGAAGTCATACAGGAATGGATGGTCGGAAACGTTAATGTCGCAACGTGATGAACACACAAAACATAAGAAAGACAGGTCATGAATAACAGGAGAAAACATGTTTATTATTCAAAAATGCTGCTCATTTCCACCATCTAACTTTTTTCAACACTCCTTCTAAACCTTTTTTGGAAAATGGATAGTTTCTCGTCTAACTGACTTTAAAGTCATACCCTTTGATAGGCCTTAGCTTGTAGGCGAATTCTAAATATATATTTTTGGATACCACTTCTTCGGGAATGTCATATCCTGCGCGTGAATTGACGTTATAGTTCTGCATGCATGAGCACGCTTTAAATCTTTCTTATGCTATGGCGTATGATTGTAGTTGTGATGAAGTAATGTGATATTTAAGTAATTTAATAAATACAGTATTTAATAGAGGTATAGTACAACAGTATTTTCAGCTGAAGAAATTTTCTTCATGGTTATGATGAACAAGAATCAAATGATGAAGAGTATAACAGCAAGTATATGATTCCTTCACTGAAATCGATCCAGATTTAGAAGAGGGAGACACTGTTGAAAATAAATGTTTTACATGTAGAGACACAAAAACATTTAGGAAGATTGTAACTGTAAAGAAGACAGCTGGTACACATATTGTCCACTTTCAGATGAACTTTTGACAAAAAAAAAAAAAAGATGTTGCTTGAACAATAAGGGGAAAAAAAGAAATTTCAAAATTTTTGAATTTAAAGAATAGAGAGAAGTTTATTCATATATATTAAGTTTTAAAAAGATACATAATTAAAAAAAATGAAGATACAATGAAAACATCGCACTCCTTCATGACGAGATTAAATGAGTGTATAAATATTGTACTGAATGCCTTTATATAAGGAACAAACTAAATTTACGTGTGCAAAATGTAATAAACATATTGTACTTCCTACTTTTCTTTCTCTTTAACTTTTGTATACAAATTTTACGGTAAAAAAAGAATGTAAACATCATTGTTTATGATATACCCTGTGCGAGTGATGCCGGGCTATTGCGAAAGAAGCTTTATGTATCATGGAGGCACCAAGATATATGGGTATTCGGAGCTCTAATCCCGATCAATTTAAACAATAATCCTTTAAATCGGGAGCAGTCGCGCACTCAATTCTAACGTTAGTGGTCGTTTGGGGTTGCGGAAACCCTTTTTCCCAATCCATTTTTTTAAAAACTAATTGTTTTTTTTACTAGATAAAAATTGGAAGTTCAAAGAACAATTTAACTAAGAGAAAAATTACATACATACTTTTAAAATGGTTCACCCATGTGTCCGTCTCTTTTTTAAGCATTTTTAGAAAATTTTTTTTTGACGACCAATAAAATGATAGAGCTTTACGTTTTTTATCATTTATTTATCTTAAGAGTATGTATATAAATTTTTAGACAAAAATATCCTTTAGAATGTGAGTTATAGCGCTCTGAACACACCCACCTCGAAAAAATGGACGCTCTCTTCCTCCACGATTCCGGCTGATTGGCTTATCTGAAATAAAAAATAAAAAAAAAATTAACGGTGTTTAATCTATACGCTTAAATGCACCGAATGAACTATACTCAATTGAAAATATCAAAATTGGTTTTTTGGTAGACCTCTGAAAAAAGTTTCGGATTACATGGGGTTTTTTATGTTTTTTTTTTATAAAAATAGAAATATTTTGAATTTTGGAATGATCGTAATACATTTGGTGCATGTATATGTTTTGAGTTTACCCTATAAATTTGAAGTCATTCGCTCAAACCGTACTTGAGATATGATGGGGGAAAGTTCGAAAAACACAGTTTTGAGATAAACGAGTTTAAAGTTTCAAGTCCGATTAAAAAAAAAAATAAATCTTTATAAGGACTTCTAATTTTCAAAACTCATTTTACTACCATATTTTAGACATGTTAAGAAAGCAATTTATGATTTTTTTTAAAAAAAATTTTGAGCCCATCACTTGGGTGTGAATCCTCTTAATGACTTTTTAATTTTTCTTTCATAATTTGAAAAATAAAATCCAATCAAACTGAACTAAAATGTTTACAAATGTATATGATTTTAATAAATAACACAAATCACATAAACTTTCAACTCACATTACAAGAATATTTGCAGACAAAAATGTCCTATTTTGCTCGTTATTGTAGTTTTATTGGCCTTTGATGATCGAAAAAATATCATGTCGAATATTTCCTTACTGGTGTCTTTTTGAAAGGGCGCAGTATGTCTTGTGGTACACTTGTGACTTAACTTCTTTCTTGATGGAGTTTTTTAAGTAGAATTTCAAAACTTTAATTTCAACTCAAACGCGTGCGTTTCGTATGTCCATTGCTTTTCTCAAATTTACTTTCATATCATGATTAACATCCATTTTTTCATTAGGTTTTTTTCCTTCCTTGATCAGTTTCAACTTCATCCATTAGAGATAAAAGACACCCATATTTTTTTTTTTGTTTGTTTTGTTTTGGTATTTTGTTTATTTTTATTTATGAACCACATAATGTGTCATACAATATAGAAATCAAAACCATCAAGTCGTTCTCAGGGGGGAAACGTTGTCTGTTCATAAGAAATATTTGGGACAGCAGTGGAAACGTGGGAAACTTATTCATCTCAAGTACCTTAAGGTTTGTAAAAAAACATTTGCCACCCTATAATGGCCTCCCGCCTGGGGAAGCCATCTCTTCATCTACTCAACCTAAATTTGTAGGAGGTAAGAGATTGATGACCGAAACTAGCCATGAGAAAACCATTTTATTATTGCCAAATATAATAATCTAAGGCGAGCCAGCTATAGAGGGAAAATCTAGAGTGATATAACAATAGCTCAAAACCTTATGTGATAAACGCATGAAATCCTAATCGCTTAACTTTACTCAAATTTATCTTAAGAATCCTAACTTCCTTAATTTATTTTAATAACTAAAGTTCGTCCTATAATCACGCTTCTAAATTCCGATCCTTACCGTAACGGCACTGCTTTCCGCAACTCAGCTTCTTTTCTTCTCCTTCGATTACTAAATTTCCACTATATATATACTAGCTAATCTGTATAGCAAGGTTTCTTCTTGAGAGGGATGCCTGTGAAATAACTCAATTTCTGACCCCAAAGATTCACTAAGAGGATTAATAGAAAATCAAATAAAGCCCCGTCACAAACCCCCAAAAGAGGGAGATTTGTGACAGCAACATTTTAGCTACCCTGAAAACTGTCATACAATAGGATACTGACAAGATCATTGATAATAAATAAAAAGTTTTCCCAAATTAAAGGTTTGGTGAGTCTGGAGTGACTTTGTGCGTGATCCCTCCGGGGTTAATCTACATTACAAATAGAGCCTCTTGTCTAGCACAATCATCAAGGAGAGCACTGAAATTGTAACAATGTAATATAACTGTATCATTTCAAAAATTTCCTGAGTATAATCATGAAAATCCAATATCAAGGTTAGATACGAACTCTGCTGTATAGCTTGAGAGAGCACGTACAAAATCCTAAAGCCACTCCTTGCTCTGATTATTTTATTATCATTCACATTTGTTTTGCGTAACCCCCTCTGGGTATGAGTATCCTCTTTAATTTCATGTTATTGTAAAAAGAGAGCTGCATAGGTCTTCCTGAGCTCTAATCTAGATTATATAAAATATGCAAGCAGGGCTGGCTCTATCAGTTTTGCCACCCCCGACAAAAATTGAAAATGCCACCCCTCTCTCCAATGAAATCTCTCTCTATATATATTATTTTAAATCTTAAAAAATTCGAATTTAATTCGAGGGCCAGAGCCTACTGTGCCCATCCCAATATACGCAGGGAGCAGATGTCCCAATCAGGCGATCAGTCTGAAGCGAGGACCCCAATGTTTAAGTCCCCCAAGCAAGATTGGTACTCATTTATCAACTCACTGCAGTTGGGATGAAAGGCTGAGTCGACCTTGCCCGGCCAGGGAATAGAAAACGGACCTGTGGTGTAGAAGCGCGATATGCTACCCCTCGATCACTGGGCCACTTTTAATACCCTACACATTCAATAAATTTTATTTCTTATGTATCTCAAACCCCTGGTTTGCAATTCATTAACCCTCCAAGCGGTCTGCACGTAAAATCCCGTCATTCCAGAGATGCTTTTTCTGCCTTCAAGCAAGATTCCCAAAAGCGGCTGAGCCACATTCTTAAAAATACGGCTCAACCGCTTTTGAGAACCCCACCTGACGCCAAAAAATACGTGCGGTGCATTTTCGAAGCATCTCCAGAATGGCAAGACTTTAAGTGCAGACCGCTTAGAGGGTTAAGCCAGCGTTTCTCAAACTGTGGGGTGCGCCCCCCTAGAGAGGCGTGATAACTCTACAAGGGGGGCGAGAGCATATTGAAAGTTCAAAATCAAAAGATTATTTTTTTTAAAAAAAAAATATTAATTTAATGAAAGTAAACAAACAAAATACATTCTGACATTCTAAAAAATAAAATACACCTTTGCACTAATATAATATGCTTATAAATGTATCAGTACGCACAATGTGTATTTTACAATTAAATTATTAAACAAGTATTAATTAAATATTAACAATTAATCCTTTAACTGCCCAGTCACCGTTTTCCACGTAAGCGTGCGTATGTGATGTATTGAGAAAGGGGGGAGGAAATAAATAATTAAATCTTTTGAAATCACTGTCAATGGCCTTTTTATTGCCTTCCAAAGTCCTTTTATTGAGTTCGGAATAATTTTATAAATAGCAGTGCACAGAAAAAATCGTACTTCAGATAGACGTATATATACGTCGGGGAAATCAAAGCTTTTGCTGAGCAAGACGTTTATATACACTGGTGGCCCTTAAGAGGTTAAAGTTCTATTGTAGCCTTAGCGTCAAAGTTATTGAATTCAATACATTGTTATTGTATGGAGGGGGAGGGGGGCGATGAAAATTATGATTGAATATTGGGTCACAAATATTGAAAGTTTGAGAAGCATTGCATTAAGCATATCCAAATGGCAATTGCATGTAGATAGTAACGAATATTATATAACAGCCATTCCAGCATTTTTACAATAATATAATTTAGGTAGTATTTCGGAGAACAAATAAAGCCGTTTCCATATTTCCTGTCATGTAAATATAATGGGAATTAAAAGCTCATGTGCAAGACAACCGCAGATTGGAGAAACAGTTAAGCAAAATACGTATTACGTGCTTCACTACAATAAATTTGTATGCTCCTTTCGCGTTTTCACAGCAAAAGGCTCTTATTTTGCATCGGAATAAATAATATTTGCAAGGGAAATTAGGAATTGGTCAAAACAGAAATGTTGCAGAGTTACAAAGATATGAATCTTTGTGCTGTTATGAAGTTGAATTTATTAAAAAGATGAAAATGCAATATATATTCATGATGCTTATCAAAGAAGATCGAGGAAATATATCAGAAAGATACACCTACGTAAAGATTTATGTTTGAAATCATACGTATACATTGCAACGTTGATAATGTTAAAATATTCATAATAATGCCACGACATCCTAAAATATGCATGTGGAGTTACTTCTTAATGGTACTTTTACACATTAAATGAAAGTTAATTATTTCCACTCTGAGTATTTTAATGTAATCACTGTTTATTTGTCTGGTTTCAAGTAATACAATAAGTTTTCAGCACAGACAGTTAAAATAAAAGGACCTGAATTATTCATTGGTTCGATTTCAAGAAATATTTCAATACTGACTAGATCATGTATTTTTTTTAATAATATATAAAATTTATGACAGTGAAATAGTTTTCAAATGTTTCTCTTTCTTTCACTTTTCTTTCTTTTACATAAAGAATATGCATGTATAAGTTTTAATACTATTGGGTTGTTCGTAAAGTAGTTTCGTATTTTTTATGGAAGTAAAAGACAATTTTCATATAGTGAAAAAAGTATTTTATTACATTATATGCTGTCCATTCTGGTCCAATACATTTTGCCATCTTTTTCGCATTACCTGATTCCACGATCATTACATTTATACTCTTTGTTGGTAAAAAAAACTGATCCAGGTGATTTTTCGGTCCTCCTCATTTAAAGTAAAGGTTTCATCATCTAAAATTTTTTATAGAGATAGGAACAAATAATAACCAGAAGGCACCAGACATCGAGAATATGGTGTTTGTTAGAGATGGCGATCTGAGATTGATTAATAAAAAAAAATCGATTTTTTAAACCGGCATGTTGCTCTGAATCGATTCAGTGAATCAATATTTCATCCTAGAAAATCGACATTCGATTTTTTGTTTTTGTTTTGGTAAAAACCATAAAATTCGTGCAATGTACCACTTATCGAATTTAGACACTATTATTAGAATATAAACACTATTTATCGCAGACAGTTGTGCACCTGAAGTATGATCCTATACTTTACTTGCAAGAACAAAAAAAACTATTATTTATCATCACGTTCACTCAATAGCTATATTGTATAAGAATATCTTGGGATCATCTGTTCCTTGTAAGTGCTTTTTTCGATTACCGGCAACATCGCAAGTGATGAGCAAAACCGCTTGGATGCCAGTAGACTTGACAGACGGTTGTTTGCAAAAAGCTTAGATATTAAACATTGGGAACTATAAGCTATGTTATCTATTTTCTAAACATTTTAATATAACAAATACATTTAGAAAATATAAATGTATTCTATTATATTTGATACTCTTTGATATGGTAAAAAAAATAATTGTAATTGTCGAATTCCCTGAACTAAAAAATTCTCTGATTTAACTGATAAGAGATCGTTTATTGTGGTATCTTTCTTGTTTTTCATAAAAGGGGATTTATATTTACATTGTAAATACAGACTTGAAAAAAAAACTCGATTTTTTAGAAATCGATCTTTTAGAACGCGATTTTTTTTTGTGAATCTATTCATCAGGTTACGATTCGAATTGATTGAAAAATCGATTTTTTTTCTGAAAGAATCGCCAGGCCTAGTGGTTGCTGTTAAACCTTTTGACGGGCTACTGAACTTATATGAGGTCTGGCATTACCTTGGTGGAACATTACACTTCTTATGTTGATCGTTTCTGGCCTTTTTTGCTTAGTGAATCATTCAGTTTGTCCAGCTGATGAAGTGGAGTTTATAATTAATCATTTTGTTGTCCGGTAAAATATCAATAAATAAATAGATAAACTAAAATCGATTCCTTTGAAATCCCAACAAACAAATAGCATCACCTCTTTTCATGAATAATGGCTTCGGAAATGCTTCAAAAGGCTCATCTTTTTTACTCCATGACCTGTTGCTTTTGGTATTGTTATAGACAACCCATTTCTCTTCTCCAGTGATGTTGAGCATCGAAAATTGATTATTTTCTTTGTAATTGAGAAGCAAATCACAAACATCAACTCGACGACACAAATTTCTTTCCGTGAGAACATGGGGAACTCACATATCGAACTTTGAGGTTGAATCTTGGTCAAATTCTAGTTGTCATGAACAGATGAATTCGATAAATGTAACCTCTAATTGATCTCACTAGTTATTACTCGACAGTTTACATCAATTAATGCCTTTACTGCTTCTTTTTCAGCTTCAACTGTCTTTGAAGAACATGGTGTGCTTCTTCAACATCAAAATTTTACAAAGCTGTTCTGACACTGGCGTACTGTCAATGCATCTTCTCCATACACATCGGCTAATTTTTTTTTCCTTATTCGAACAGCATTTTTATCTTTTCGATAGTAAAAAATAAAATATGCCGCAAATTCTGCTTTTAGCTCTCCATGTTTTTGATAGGGCAGCAACCAAAAACTACTGCGTAGAACAGTGATTTTCAAACTGTGGGGAGTGCCCACTTAAGGGGGTGTGATAACCCTGCGTAGGGGGCACAAACACATCAAAAAGTCGAAAATAAAAGATTTATTTTTTAAAAAAAAATATTCATTTACATACAGAAAGCGAAACAAAATACATTCTGATATAATAAAAAATAAAATACACATTTTATGTTTATTGCAATCTTCCAATTTAAAAATTAGAAAAGAGAAAAGTAACATAATACTTGTCCTGTTCCTTAAATGTATATATATATATATATATATATATATATATACAACTTACTTAAAATATTTTTTACTTAAAAGTAACATATACAAAATTTAATACTTAACTAGATAATTTATACGGTTCATAATTAAAATGGTATTTTAGCATTGGCGTCAAAGTGCATTATTATTGCATTAATTGCATTGTTACTGTAGGGAAGAGAGGCGCAATGAAAATTATGACTGAAAACTGGGTCGTAAACATTGAAAGTTTGAGAAGCATTGAAGCAGAATCAATTGGATTTTTTCACAAGTAAAACTTGCTATATAAGCTCTCAAAAAATATAATGATTATGCGGCTTAAATGTGAAGTAAGTGTTGGGTGTGAAAAAATACAATTAATTTCTTTATCGGGAAAAAACGGAATTTCTTTACAAACAACCTAATAAAAATGTATAAAATAGAAATGACACGCGATCAAAGCTATTATAACTTAAATAAACACAACGCAAAAGAAAGGCAAATTCAAGTACTTTTCTTAAAGTTAAAATATTTAATATTTCCCTTAAAATCTTGACATAAATAATGACAGGGAAAAAAAATTTATTACGCATGCCATATGAAAATATTGTGAAGGAATAAAAACATTATTCTCCGTCTAAAGATCAATTGCTGTTATTAAAACCTAAGTTTATTTCAAAATGAGAAAATATGGAAAAAAAATTCGATAATAATCTAAAAATATGTATTATAACATTATCTAAATTAATGATTATGGGCTTTTTTTTAGTATTTTTTTTTAGAAATTGTCTGCATTCAAATCCACATATTATGTTTTTATTTAACAAAATGTTTTTTGAAAAAGTAATATTAAAGAAGAAAAAAAATTAAGTCAATTGCTATCTTGAATGGATGAATAGAAAATATTTTATCAACGATTGAAAATTGGAATATGATATATATATATAGGGAGACAGCGAACTAATAGTAGAGAGGAATTGAAAAAAGAGCATGATTTGATGAAAAACAGGATTTCCACGCCAAATTGAGTATTTTATTTTAACTGTGACATTGTTACAACAAAAGATACAAATTTAGCTTGGTGTCAAAAACCGATAATTAATTTAATTTAATTGATTAATTTATATTTGAAAAAAAATTATTAACATCAAATGTCATCCACTGCAAGTTGAAAAAAATTTATTTGAACTTGATTGGATTAATAGAAAGTATTTTATTAACGATTGGAAACTTTAACAAGATAAATATATAAATAAATAAATATATAAAGAGAGTAAGAGCTAATAGTAGGAATTGAAAAAAAAAAACATTTCGCACGAAGTCATTCAAGTCATTTGTAATGCGAAAATAATATAATAATAATAAAAATTCAATATTTAATATAACAACTCAACTTTATCATGTAAAATGATGGAATGATATTGTGCACGAGCTTTAATTACTGAATTGTAATAGACTAATTTATGATTTAACGTGGCACAGTATTATGTTAATGTTGAATGAATAAAATTTGCTCAAATTAACTAAGCTTGATTTGTACTCCTATATATCACATTTAATTTTTAAATTTGTGTGTGCGTTGTTAAGAAATTTTAGAATTTTATTTTCTGTCCTTAAATGATTCACAATAATATTAAAAATATAAAAAGTAATTTTTCTTTTAAGCAATTACAAAATCTTTAAGGCTTTAAAATATACCAAAGAATATAGTTGAAAATCATACGGCTGAAATTTCAACATAGATAAACATAAAAAGAAAGCATTCATAGATTAAATTGATTTTTATTATTTACATAAAATTAAAATAATTTTATTATTGTTAATTAATTAAAACAAAAAAATATAGTTAATTAACAATACTAAAATTAATATAATCTATAAAAAAACGCAAGTGATTCGCGAGATTCAGGACACTAAAATTTCAAGAAATTATATCATATTTAAAAAAAAATGAGCGAACTCTTTGCCGGTAAAACTCAATTTTTTCACTACTAGAGTATTGTTGCTAGAGTAATATACCGAAGTGGCGCATTCCATGCATGCACACACATTACTTATATCTTATCTGATCTGAATTTCTTCCAAATATATTACATCAATTATGAAATTGTTAAGACTTGACTCACATGTTAACGTTGCTAATGGCACCTGATCAACAGTTCTAGATTATTGCCCACGAAATTCTTTATGGCAAAGCACTAGATTATACGCCAGTCGTTATCCGCAGCTTTGAACACCATACAGGTGACCTGACGATTTTCGCTCGGTTCAACCCCAATTCTGAGGGAGAACATCCTGGAGGTGGTAAGGGTTCCTCAACAACCTCATGAAAGAGGATTTGTAATTTGCCGATTAATAAGAGTACCTCAATGCCACAAGGCCATTGTAGATTTATAAACATCCATGCCTTCTCCGGGATTCAAACCCAGGTCCTACGGAGCAGCAGTCGGCGTCATTAACCACAATACCCGGAGGCTGGATATTCAATGTTGTTTATGTGTTTGTTCCTATGTATTTGAAAGCTTTTTGAATTATGTGAGATTGTTATTTTTAATGCATGAAAAAATTGTAAACACGTATTCTTTTAACCTGCTTAAACAACTGAATTCGAGAAACGTATTTCTTTCAGTTTTATATCATAATGTAACAGAAACATTTTCTAAATGGGAATATTGATAATACATGTCAGATATCGGTGAGCAAAATCTAATTTCATATTCATTACCTTCAAGAACCGGTTTACAAACAAAAAAGTAAAAAAATTATTTTTCAAAAGAGAAACTGAAAAGAAACTAACACACGTATAAATGAAATTATCGTTCATTTTGCACCTTTTTTTCTGCGGTGTAATCAGGAATCGGTGAAATGAAAATAAACGTACTCTGATCAAAACAAATCGAAAAAAAAAGACTTATAATACATTCTATTTTTTCTACTCATAAATGCAAATTGTTTTCTGGGATCCTTTCGGCTTGGATTTTCAGCGCACTTACAATCACAAATGATTATGAAACTGTTTGAAAAAATTCAGCGGATAAGAATGAATTGACTAAAAAAGAAACTAATCTTTTTAAGTGATGCAATTGAGCATTAAAAACTTATAAATACTTTTTTTACCACCAGTTGTCTTTGTGCTGTTTTTTTATAGGACATTTCGTTCACTGTGAAAAGATCTGAAAAACAAATTTCTGAGCTTTAATTCATTCAGTGAATAGTATTTCTTTTGAAATTTTTTGATTAAAATGTTTTGAAATATCTTTAAAGTAGGTATGCGATTTTCATTTAATATCGTTAATTATCAATCGAATGTTTTTAATTACAGGAGGTTTCTTTCTACTTTGGATTCTTCTCTATCAATTCAAAACTTGCAATTAAAAAAGTATTTATTTATATTAATTATTTATTTTTTATTTTATTATTATTATTTTAACTTTTTGACTTATATTTTCAGTGCTACAATTACTGCTCGTAGCCCGTTATTTGGCTCTTGGTATTTATTTTTAATGCTTTAAACATTTACTGATTGCTTTCGGAACCATGACTTTTAAAATAGAGTATAAATGAATAATTGTCTTTTGTTAGTAAATTGTTTTAAAAAATCATTATAAGAACAAATTATTCAAAGCAGTTATTTAGGAAGAAATGGAGTAAAAAATATTTTCTGAATACTTTATTTTATGAAAAATGCTCTATAATTATAATAGTTTGCCAATATTTAGCTAAGACTTCTCCACAAAGGCTAAACTGAAAGTTTTGAAAAATTCACGGATTTTCACAGTTATGATCAATTAAAATAAAAATTGGTGATTTTTTATACAGATTTAATTTTCTGACCAAACATCGTTCTAATAAGTAAACAAAATAATCATATCAAAAATGTATATTTATACTAAGGTTTTTGGATGACAAACATAAGTAATATTTGCAAATTCAAAAGTAAAACCATGTACAAACTATAGTACAAGCTGAAATGCCTTAAGATTGCATTTAATTGTTACTTATGCTCATAACTTTTAAACCTTTAATATTTCTGTTTGTATAGCAATTATAATTAAAGAACTATAATTTAATTGAAAAGTATGAAACAGATAAAATACTTATAACATGGCGAATAGGTCAGTTAAAATTATTTCAAATTAAGGTATCCGACTACGTTCGGAACCGTGATTTTGCAAAAGTGTATAAATGGATAATATTTATGATATTTAGTGTCACTTAGATTAGAAAATGTACCGTAAAATCCAGCGTATAACGCGCACCTACACTTTCAAGCCAATTTTTTTTTTAATTTTTAGGTATGCTCACCGTATAACTCGCACCCCCTTTTTAACGAAGAAATCTGAAATATTAATATGCATTGTTTTTATGTTTTGAAGTAATTTATTTAAGGTATTATCCCAGTTTTTTGAAAAAATAGCATACTTCTAGAACTAAAACTATTCTTGTTCAAAAGGCAAGTTGTTTCTCATAAATAAACATTGTATCGATGCATCTAGAAGTAAATTTTTTTTATGTCCATTCTTTTTGTTATTATTAAAGCTATCGTTTTTATACCCGGCGTATAACGCGCACCCTTAACTTTCGATCTTATTTTTTGTGTTCAAAGTGAGCGTTATACGCCGGATTTTATGGTTTGTAAAATTGTTTTAAGAATAGTATTACAGTAAAAAATTATTTGAGTACAATATTATGGCAAAAAATGAACATAGAATGACCAATTTTCAAAATGTTCTTCTTTTGTGAAAAATGCTTCTATTATAATAATATTTTGCCTGTATTTAGCTCAGACCTCTGTACAGAGGCTCAACTAGAATTTTTCAAATATATAACTTAGAAGTGGGTTTATCCATGTTTTACAACAGCAAAGGGGAGACATTTTTTTTAAAAAAATGCCGATGATTATTTCAATTGGTTATAACTCTGAAAAAAAGGGAATTTTTCAATACTCATAGTTGATCCTCTGTACAGAGGTCTGAGCTATAAACAGGCAAGATATCATTATAATAGAAGCATTTTTCACAAAAGGAGAACATTTTGAAAAAAAGGTTACTCTAAGTTAATTTTTTGCTGAAATATTGTATTTAAATAATTTTTTTTCTCAAAATGTGTGTCCTTAAAACTATTTTATACATGTATTGTAATCTAAGTGACACTAAATATGATTAATTTCCATTTATGCGCTTTTTTAAAATCATGGTTCCGAACGTAGTCGGATACCTTAAGTCAACTAAAGACGTAATCTTTAGTAACCCCTAATACTGCTTTGTCTAGTGTATAATACCAAAGTACATTATATTGATTAAATAAGAGAAATACTTCTGAGAATCACTTAATCGCTCTTTACGAAAAATCCGGAACTATTAGACCAACAGACTTTGCGTTTGGTAAGATTGTTTATTTTCTTGTGCAGATGTCTGTTAAGAACGAAATTTCGAAATATGAACTCTCAAGGGTCATATAAAAGGGAGCTATAAATAAAATTTTCAGTTTTTGAACTATTATACATACAGAACTATAAAAACACCTGTATGTTTCTTTTGTTGATAAAAGAGAAATATTAAGAATGTCTTTTGGGTAAATCAATTCCCAAGGGGATTAAGGAAGAGTACAAGTGAAAATAATTATGTTTTAAAACTATTAAAAACACACTTTGAATTCACTGAACATATTTTCCTGTTGAGTATTGCTCTAATATAAAGGGTTTTGTGGAGATCAATTCACAAGGGGGAGGGGTGCTGCGAGGGGGTTACAGACTTGCTCTAAAAAAAATTTGACGCTTTTGAATTATAAGGCTCTATACATTTTTAAAATGATAAGTATGCTTCTTTTATTGAGTAGATATCCGTTAAGAAGGTGTCTTCTGGCTTCTAAGGGAAATTATAGAGAAAATAGATTAAGAAATTCCACTTTTTGAACTATGACACTTAAAGACTTGAAATTGGACAAGCATTTATAATCTGTTGATTACAGACCTGTTAAAATGGAGTTTGCGAAAATCTAATTTGGGAGACTTACAGGAGCCTACAAGATAATTATACAAGGTGTCTGTGCTCAAAGTATCCAAAAGTTATGGCGAACAGAACTACTCTTCGAGATTTTTTGGGTCTAGTGTAATCGGCCGCACTTGCACGCATTATTCGGCAGTCGTAGAAGATTAACTTTTTACACTGACTTCATTAGAAAAGATGCGGTCGCCCCAGCAAAAGGTTCTGGAAGAACTTTGGTTAAAGGAATTTAAATCAGTCACGCGTATACAGCGACGTGTTCGGACAGAATGGAATGTAGCAGCTGGCTTGCCTAATAGACTGACTTATCAGGACTCCTACAAAATGTGTTACGCACACGGTCAACATTGTTTTCTGTCATGAAAACTTAAAGCTACTTTCCAGTTTGAGATACCAAAGTTTCCTTCTCCTTTAAAGTTCTTTCCCATTGATGGATAGATTTTGTTGCGGGAGGATCGACATTCGATTGATTTAAATTCCGTTAGCCAAAGTACGCACGGCACCTTTCATGTGGAGTCCGCATTTTTACTAATGAAGTCAGGGTAACGAGTTTATAGTCTGCGATTACCGAATAATGCGCCCACATGCAGCCGATCGGACTAGATCCAAAAAATCTCGGAAGGTTTTCCAATCCACGGATGGACAGTTTATTACATTCTAATGGGTAGCTCCGTAATGAGCCAATGACATTTGTATACTTTTAGCTAGGACACCTTGTATTTCTGGCCTTCTTAAATCAAGAAGTTTAGGCTATAAGAACGTTTTTCAATCAGTCAAATGTTCAATGCTAGGACTTATAGATCAATGATTCAAAAATTTTATATAATCGTACAACCTCATAGATAAAGATTCAGAAATTACACTGATAAATCCGTTACCACCGTAGCAGTCTGGTAACAGATGGTATAGTATGTTTGATTTCCAGTTATACTTCGAAAAATTTCAAATAAAAATAAATCTTCATTAAATCTTCAAGAATCATCTCGTATGTAACAACACACACACACAAAAGTGTAGCAATTAAATCACGTGGCTTCACGTTCCGTAGCAGATATCCTTTTGTCGGAGAAGGAGGAGAATGGAATCTAGAATTCATACTTTCCACT
>BMAV01011821.1:40277-61239 GCA_019973955.1 Trichonephila inaurata madagascariensis | reverse complement strand
GATGCGATTCTCATGAAAAAATGGAGTGAAGAAGACTTCGATTTATTACATCCGGAAGATCTTGAAGGCAAATTTCATAGGGTTCTAGGTCTTTCATGGGATCCCCGTGGAGATTATATCTCTTTGGATGTAAATAGTTTATTAGAATTCATCCAGCACAAGAAGAATACAAAACGTTTTCTACTCATGGCAGCTGGAAGAATTTTCGACCCCTTGGGACTTATTACTCCTTTCACTATAAGGTTCAAATGCTTGTTTCAAGAGATATGGCAAAAAAAACTAGCATGGGATGAAGAGCTGCCTCCTGATATTTCAGAAGCTTGGGAGAAGTGGTGTGCAGAAATTCCACAAATAACTAATATCAGAGTTCCGAGATATGTGTTACATTTTTCTGAAATCGAAGAGGTAAGTGGCGAAATCCATGCATTTTCCGATGCCAGTGCTAAAGCTTATGGTGCAGTTGTGTACATGAAGACACAAATCGGGAACAGAGTCTCAGTCAACTTTGTTGCATCTAAAACGAGAGAGTTGCACCTTTAAAGAAAATCTCATTGCCTAGGATGGAGTTAATGGGTGCTCTACTTGCCGCCAGGATAGTACAAGAAGTGAAAAAGGTCAGCGATCGAAAGAGACAAACTACCTGCTATTTTTTGGACTGACTCCAAGGTTGCTTGGTACTGGATCCAAAGTTCCCCAAATAAGTGGAAGTCATTCGTTTCCAACCGTATGAAGGAGATCCAGACTTTGACCAACCATGCGTCATGGCATCACTGTCTTGGAAAGGACAACCCTGCAGATTTGTTGAGCCGTGGGGTAAGTATAAACTTTCTCTTAAACTGCGAGAAATGGTGGACTGGTCCCGACTACTTAGGAGAGACAATTTCTGTTAGGGATGAACAGACTGTTCCTCAAGAAGAGTACTTTAGTGAACTAAAGAAAAACCCTAGTTCTGAAAACTCTAACTGTTTAATATCTATTGAAGCTGATTTAAGTGTTGCAAATTATATTCTTAACTTAAGTAATAATTTTATGTATATTTTACGTGTTCTGAGTTTTATTTTCAGGTTTTGTTACAATGTCAAAAATCCTAATGATAGAAAAACGGGTCCCTTGAGTGCTGAGGAGTTAAATCAAGCAGAGATATTCCTAATAAAGGTAATACAAGCTCAAGAGTTTTCTTGTGAGGTAAAATCCTTTACTAAAGGTGAGGCAGTTTCAAGAAAAAGCAAATTGAGCAGTTTGGCTCCCTTTATTGATGAGAATAACGTAATAAGAGTAGGAGGCCGACTGCGTAATTCTGACCTTAATTCTTTTCAGAAACACCCTATTTTGTTACCTGCTAAAAATCGTTTTACGTCATTGATTGTAATGTACCTACATAAGAAAATGTTCCACGTTGGTCCACAAGCTTTACTGTATCATGTAAGAGAAAAATATTGGCCTGTAAATGCGAGAAATTTGTGTAGGAAAATTTGTCATGAATGTGTGACTTGTTTTAGAACTAATCCAGTTACATCTACTCAAATAATGAGTGATTTACCACCAGATCGCGTAAATCAAAATTTTGTCTTTGGAGTTACAGGTATTGACTTCTGTGGTCCATTTCTTGTGAGGTACAAAAATCAGGGAAAGGGTGTTCTTAACAAAGTTTATGTTGCTATATTCGTTTGTCTTTCAACTCGTGCTATCCATCTTGAAATTGTCACAGATCTAACAACGCAGACTTTCATTGCTTGTTTAAAGAGATTTTTTTCCCGAAGAGGAAAGGCACAAAAAATATTTACCGATATTGCAAAAACCTTTCAGGGAGCTAATGCTGAGTTAAAGAAATTGCATCGAATGCTTAAATTCCCAGAGGAACTTCTAGCAGGATATTTGGCATCAGAGAAAGTTGATTGGAAGTTCATTCCTCCCAAAGCACCCAACTTTGGTGGAATTTGGGAGGCCGGGGTAAAATCATATAAGTATCATTTTAAAAGGATAGTGGGGAATACAAAATTAACGTTAGAAGAGTTCTTAACGGTTGTAGTACAAATTGAGGGGTTTTTAAACTCGCGCCCACTGTATCCTATGTCTTCAGACCCTAATGATTTTCGAGTTTTGTCACCGGGTCATTTTTTAATAGGCAGACCAATTAGCTCGATAGTTGAACCTACTTTGTACAGTACACCTGAAAATAGACTCTCTCAGAGGCAAAAAATTACAAAGTCTACCCAGTTAATTTAGAAACGGCGGAGTCATGATTATCTTAATAACCTACAACAAAGAGCAAAATGGTTATTTGAAAAAGATAATGTAAAACTTGGTACTATCGTACTAATAAAAGAGGACGATCTTCCACCAAGTAAGTGGTTAATAGCAAAGATTATTGAATTGGTTCCGAGTCAAGACAAGAAGATACGTGTTGTAAAATTATTATTACCAGATGGAAAGCATTTAACGAGAAGTGTACGCCACATTTGTATTCTACCAAATCAATAACTTGAGTTGAAATCTTTTTTAAGGATTGTTAGTGTTGTAAAATTGTATTATATCTTTGTATATTGCATTTTTTTATATAGTAGATAAGTATGTATTTATTGTGTTTATTGTTATTAATTTTGAGTATTGTATTAAGATAATTTTAAATTTGGTTAATGTACATTTAATGTAAGTGTTGAATGATGTAATCATTCAACAGTGGGGAGGATGTTGGCGCCTGCGAGCGTCAGAAGGAGAAAGAGTTATAGCGCATGCGCGCAAAGGAAAAGAGAGAGGAGAATTATTACGCTGAGGGACCCGACCAAGAGTGGCGGGTCAAAATAAACGAGAGTTAAAAAATATGTTTAAATGTGTTTAATGAGTTCGAGTCTATTTAATTTTTGAGTGACTCATATCAGTTTTGCTTCAATAACGCAAAAACAAACATTGTGATAAATGAAACAGTATACAGTGGAAATTGTTTAATATGAAATTGATTAAACTGAAATATTTTTTGTTGGTAAAGAGTATTACAAATAAATACATAAGTAAACATTAAGTATAATAAACTTAATTTTTACACACATTTATTTACATAGACAGTACATTTTTTCACATACATATGTATATATACATGGCTTTAATAAAAATCAATGACACAAAAACATTCACAAAAAAAAAATGAAAATTTAATTAAAGATTTAGCATTACCAAAATCTTTTAAGATTCCTGTTTTACTCTTCTGTTTTTTATCTACAACCTTAAGAAGCTCCATTTTAAATTTAAAAGAAATAGCAGTTTGCTTCCCAACTTAGTTCTTTGCCTTCACGTTCTTAAAAACTTTTTTCTAAGCTATATATAAATTTTAAAAAAAGAAAACAAACCAAACTCAGTGATTTTTGTTCACACTGCGATGCACTCTTCACTGAATTCCACAACCAACTGCTGAGAGATTAGATTTTTATGTGTGGTATTTGTAAACAGAGGTAGAGAGTGAAAGTAGCTTAGATAAAAAATAAAATAAAAAAAAGAATAAAAATTTTTTTAAAAAAAATACTGGCTCGTCTTACAGGCTGTTCCAAGGGTATTTCAAAGCCAATTTAGCCTCCTTCCTACAAAACATGTGAAACCCCTTCTTTCATTTCACACCCTTCTTAAATCTCGCCTGAGCGGCTGGTGTTTTTCGTATTTTGCTTATTCCCAGAAGGGGAATCTTTTCGTGTTAAGCGATTTTCATTTCATTTTACGAGTAAAATAATGCAATAATATATATAGTAGCTTGGTGGGACCATTGTATTATTTCGTGTTAGCCTATATTTCGTCTAAAGCGTTTTCACATTGAATGTATTTCACTGTATATTCAAATTACAATTTTTGTGCATTAACATATACAAATACATTTTTTTCTATGTTGGATGAAGTAAAATGTTTATCTTCATAACAATATAAAGAATATCACTGCTTTTTGTTCAAAATGAAGAAAAAAATAGTAGTTGCATTCACTTCCGATTCACAGATCGGGATCATACACAAAACAAAACTAAAGCGTTTATTACATGAACGACTCTTTTATAATGCAATATTTCAGACAAGTTACTGCACGTAGTGGAGAGATTCCGTTCCTATTTAAACCTGCATAGATGACCGCCCCCACGATCGGCCGGACTTTACTTGCACTTAATGTACCTATCTAAAAGCATTTCGAGGGTGCAATTTTCTTTGATTTCATTTGTATCATTAAATCGCTTAAACATCAGAAACCTCTTCATCCGTGGAAATGTAAAAAAAAATCCGTCAAAGTCAAATTAGATGAGTAAGGTGGATGAGGCACAAACACCATTTTGTTGTTTGACAAAAACTGTCGAACTATCAAACCTGTGTCGGGTGAAGCAATGTCGTGAATGTTCTCCATGGCACGTTCATTTTGTCAGAAATTTCATCAATGGTTTCTCAACGATCTTCATCAATTGTATATTTGATTTATTTTTGCAATGTTTCTTATCAAAGGACGTCCTGCGTGTGGCTTGATTGAGTGAAAATTAACGTCGCTCTATTCAGTTATTCTAGGGCTTTTGACGACCAAACTTCTAATTTTAAACCCTTGTCAAAAGACGAGAACGATGCCTGAACTGTCACCCTCTTTCTGACTTCCACGGATGTTTGAGCCTCGACATATTTAACGTGCATCGGCCCCCTCTGCAGGGCGAGTCTTCAGTGATACAATGCTCTAACTCATGGCACTCCGGCCACGAATCCTTTATCTTGACCACTAGGCTATTGCGGTCACTGACGCGGCATGTCTATATATGACATGTTGTTAGGTTTCAACGGGAAAACCATTCATAGACCTGTGATTTTTTCAAAGCATCACCATTAAAGGTCTGTCAAAACATACTGCTTTTTGTTGGGAAACATCGCATTTTCCCAACAGAAAATAAAATTTCGCTTACAATTTTGGTACTTTGTGGGCAACCATATCACTAGGGTTGAATCAGAAATGCACACAACAGAGCACCACACTGACGCCAGTTCACAAACGGTAATGAGAGACCCTCAACTAACACCACCTAACAGCACAAAACATAACTACAAAGTATGCATGAGTAACAGTTCGGTTCCGGTTAGTTTGGGGTATCCCCTCGTATTTCCTAAACACTGTCAATGTGTAATGCGTCTTACTTTTCATTTTTTAATTTAAGAACGTAATTGTATTATTTTTGAATTGCTACTATTAGCTCACACTCTCTATATACTTATTTATCTTCGTGGAATTTTCAATCGTTAATAAAATACATTTTAAAGCGCTCAATTTTGAGCTGAAATTTTATATATATGATTAATTTGGATGACCATACAGTAATTTAATTATAATTAATAAAAAATAATGGATTAAAACTAATTATTCAAATAATTACAAATACAATCTTTTTTGGTGACTGGTGTCAAAACTTGAAAATTTTTTTTCTCACGTCTTATAGCATTCAGTTGAACTGAAATTTTATAGACACGATTGTTTTGGATGACAATACGATACTTTAATGATAGTAAATAAAAATTAGTTTCCACTTAATGTTGTGATTCTGACCTATGTATATACATATTTATATTAATTGTAACTATGTAATAAAAAGTAGGTATAAAATAAAAAAAAATTTTGTTGATCTAAGTAGGAATTGACTTAAAAAAAAATTGTTTATATATTACTTGTTTAGCTTTATAAACATTCTGGAAGTTATAAAGAAAAAATACTGTTGTTATTTAAAAACTTTTTTAATTTATAGAAAAACTAAAAATGTTACATCAGGAATTATTGGCACCTTAAATTTAATGAGATTCAATATAAAGGGGGAATATTCACTCATAAATATTATTTATTTATATCCCACATGAATTATTTCACAATGTATTGGTGAAAAATAAATTTTTACTGAAAACGTCAGATGTGACAAAGCATGATAAAATATGCAGGCTCGTTTCTACGATTATAAATTATTAGATATGTTATAAATGAAATAGGATACTCTAACTCATTTCTTATTTAAAATAATGGACAAGTGTTTGCGTCAGAATTTTTGACAGCGATGAATAAAAACTGATATTTTATCTCTCCGTTATTTCTCGGTTTTTGTCGTTTCGTATCATCGATGTAGGAAATTCAATGGATTAAAATCCGAATGAAACAAAATTATTCAAAATGTATGTATATGTATAAATTTGTTACGATTTTATATATATATATATATTTTAAATATAAAATATATATAAATAAAAGGTAATTACATTGGTGTTTTTTTATTTTTTTTATTATTATTAATATTTTTTTTTTTTTTGCTTCTCTCTTCCTAAGTAACGGATAATGTTACAAAAGAAGGATATAAAAGAGGAAATTGAAGTAGCTTTACTAATTTTAAAATTTACATGTGAAAATGTCTTAATTATGTCGCAATAAGATATTTTATTGTGGTACACAATTACATCTGATCATAAATTTGATAGCAAGAACTAGCAGAATGAAAGCATAGCAAAATAAAACTAATTAGTTACTCAATTTTTCGAGCATTCCTTGACATTACTGAAACAAATAACTGTTAGATTTTGAGAATCGTTAAGAATCTAAAACAAGGATCCAACTCAAAAATAATTTAAATTTTAAAAGACGTTCAAAAGTTAACTTTTGAACATCCTTTAGTGCCCACCTCGTAAGCTGAAGATTGCGCTTTCTATCCCGGCTGCAATCTATAGATATTCTGGATGCGAAAATCGTAGGTATGCGTGTCATATGATTCTGTGGCATGTGAAAAATACCTTGAGTATAAATTTGGTTTTGGTATTGTCGGCAAAATTAAATCTTGGCAATATTTAGCATCCGTCAAGAGCTTCAATTAGATTTAACTGAAGCGTCAAAATTTTATAGCGAGAGCCATCACTGGATGGTGCCGTCACTGAAGTCACCAAGGGTCGGACTTGGGGGACGTGCCGTGCTTACAATGGCTTGTGTGCCAAAATGCAGTTTGCTTAAAGAAATATTTTTTTATCCATCTTCTTATTTGGGTTTTTAATCATCGATGTTTAGCCCAAGTGGGATATCTACAATTGAATCCTTCTAAATATTGCGTAGACATGAAATCTATTATTAGTTTAAAGTTTGTATATTTTTGTATTTTTCAAATGTTGCTACAAAAAGGGTGGAAATGTTGCGCTTTGAAATGAAATAAAGCTTTAAAGAGTTCTCAAATTTATACAGTGGGTCTATCTATAGTGAATATCAGTCATAGAATTTTAAGAAAAAACATATGAAAGTAAAAGATAAAAGAAAAAGTCCTTTGGACTTGAAAGAAAAAATGAAAGAACAGAATGTCTTTGTTGGAAACTGAGTACTTAAGTTTATTTCAATTAAAATCTATTACATAGTTATGTTTTTTTTTTTCCTTTTAAATATGAACTTTTTCGTTCATAACTAGAAGCAATGAAATAAATTAGAATTTTTTTCTCGGTAATCGTAGATTTTTTCAATTAAAATAAAAAGATACTCCAAACAAAAAGTAACCTATTCATTTGCAATGTACTTATTTATCAATTTGAAACTCTTTGAAAGTGTATAAATCCAATTTGAATTTAAAATCACTTTGAGAATCAAATATGTACCTTTTTAAAAGAGTTTTTCTGAGAAGAAAGTATTGTGAAAGAGCGAAGCGCGATATAAATTAATCACTATGAATTGAAAGACAGAAATAGGAAAAAAAAGCTTTTTTCTGCAATTAAAAAATAATCCAATCTTTTGAAAACAAATAATACGAAAAGAGAAAAAGCTATAAGGTAATTATGAAAATTTCTAAGGGATTTATTTTATTTAGTACAACATAATCAATTAATTATTAACGCTTACCAAATAGATCTAATTATATTATTTTAAAGGTAAAACCGTATCATGAAAGGATGTACTTTAATAACAACATCACTTAACAAAAGTATTAAAAGTATAGAAATAAAAAATTAAAAAGAGAGTTTACAAACTTCCATAACTTTAGTGACATTAGAGTTATATATGAATTAAATAATAATAAGTAATTTTATCTAATATTAGAATACGGAGGTAAATATAACTAGAAAAAAGGATAAATTTATAGTAATAAACTATTATTATTCTAAGGAATTCCTATTTAGAATTGCTTTATTCAAATAATTATTAATAAAATTAACTGGGTATTTCTGATTTAAGCAATAGTTAGTAAAATGCTTATAGTTATTTATTATTTCTGATTTTTTTGAAACTTTAAATTGATTGCGTTGTATATAATTAATAAAAATATTTCTGAGTATAGAAACATGTACATTACTCTCCCAATGAGAAACTTTTATAATATTGAAATTAAAATCTTCTCTTTTATCATAAATATTAGTAACTATAACATTATCTCTTAATTTGATATGTATATCAAGAAAACTTGCTTCGTTGTTGTTTCTATTTGTCTGTATTAAATTAAGATATTGTGGATAGAAATTAGTGTTAGGTTTAAAATTGTCTTGCTTTCCAAAAAACAAAAAAAATATGTCATCTATATTACGAAAAATGTAATATTCAGAATTATTAATGAAACTATTATCAAAATAATATAAATATAAATTGGAAAAACAGTTGCTAGCTGAGCCACCTTGGGGCAAACCCTTTTATACTGTAGATAATAGTTACCATCATAATATATAAAGTTCTCTTTGAGAACAAACCTAAGTAGAGAGCCAAATCTATCATAATTAATATTATTGAATAAATTATCTTTATGTAAATTTACTAGTATATTAATCATATCATCAATATTAATAGAGTTAAAATGATCTTCAAAATCTAAACTATAGACTGAACAAATATTTCTATCTTTCATTTGTTCAATAAATGCTTTACTATTTTTAAGTATGGCTGTGGATTTAGGATTATTTATTGTATCTTGTAGTATTTCATGAAATATTTTGCCTGGTTTGCTGATATACGTATTAAACCCATTAGTAACTATGCTAAACTTGACTGGGTCTTTATGAAATTTGGGAGTAAGAAATAAATGTGGAAAATTAAAATTATTATTAATGAATTCTTATTTGTTTATGAAAAGCCAAAATGCAATTATTAATTTCTCAGAAACATATGACTTAATAAAAGCTGTATTATTATTAAAATATTTGTTGTACATAAAATTATAATAGTATTTACATATGAAGGCAAAATTTCATGGCACTTTATCAACATTAACTATAATAAATTTATTTTGCAATTTTTTAATCCGATTTTTAATATCATTAAAAAGATATTATCTGTACCAAAGTTATATTTATTAAGCTGTTGTGTAATATTACATTTGAGTTCTGTGAATGCCTCAATAGGCATACTATATTTAATAGCTATTTTGTAAATGAATTGCTCAATATCATTATACAACTGATTTTTTATAATTTTATTATTATTGGGAAATCATTAGTTTAAAACAGTACCTTTATTCATTAAATTTCTAAGATAATTGTCTTTTATAATATTGAGGTCACCAGTAATAACATGCTCTTGATGTTTATTTACAAATTCTTTAAATTCATTACAATAACATATATAGTTTTCCTGCTTTATAGGCGTATTATAGTATTCCTATACCTATTTTTTATTCCTGTTATAATCTATCTATATTTTTATTGTATTAAAAAGATTTTTTAATAGTAATATTTTGAATTGGGGACGATGACATTTTTTTTTTTTTTAATTCCTGAAAAATTAGTATTATCATACGATTTATTCATATATAATAATGCACAATATTCTATTTGATAATCTTTATTAACATTGACTTTTATGCTATGTTTATGTTTCAATAATTTTTAAATGTCCTTTATAATATGCAAAGCATGACGATCTTTAATTTTATCTGAATTTAGTACATCTTCTGTAATACATAATTCTGTCTTACTGAGTCCAAACATGAAAGATTTAACGTGTTGTATGTTAAAATTGTTATCGAAGCTATTATAAATATCTATAATACTATCTGGAAGTACTTTTTTGTCTCTACTTAATATTTTAGTTCTAGCCTCTATATTTTTTCTTTTATAAGTTATTTTATTAATCTCACTATAGTAAAAATAATCTTGAGAATTTTGTTTAATTGCATTTAGAATATTTTTTTCCTTGGTATAAAATACATTTAGTCCATAAGGATAAACTGCATCATAATACTTAATATAGTAAATTTCCCTTCATAATCTTTCTTAAATCTTCAATCGTTAATAAAATACTTTCTATTCATCCATTCAAGTTCAAATACATTTTTTTAAACTGGTAGTGAATGACACTTGATGATAGTTTTTTTTTCAAATATTAATTCAGTAATGTAATTAAATTAAAAACTGTATTAATTGTAACAAACAAAAGTAAGAGTCCAACAGCATCTGTAGAATGGAAAAACGTTCGTTGTGTCCCTGTAGCGCAATGGATAGCTTCTAATCCGAACATCGCGGTTTTGAGTCCCACCTGAGATGTCCTAATTTCTGAGAATTTTTTTACTATACTCGTTTACTATATCGCCTTGTATTTTGTCACTTAATAGTGTGATTCTGTCATATGTTTTTACATATTTAAATTAATTGTAAACTATTTTATAAAAAGCATGTAAAATAAAATAGTTCTTTGTTGGTCAAAGTAAAAATTGACTTGAAAACGAGTTTTATATATATATATTACTTGTTTTTTAGGTATATTTCACATGTTGTTTATGATATATTAAATCACTTGTATTTACAAATGTAACACACATTTTATTTTACAGAACATTGTTTCAAAATTAATTTATAAGAAGAAAAGTTTTGTAATACTAAAAAATATAAAGCAATGTACTAAAATATATTCAAATTGATTTTTAAGCACTTTTCGTAAAACTTTTTTTTTTTTTTTGTAATTTTACTCACCTACACTTCTACAATTCAAAATAGAAAGAAATAAAAAACTCAAATCCTATTTTATCCGGTTAATGCTTTTGAGCATGAAAAACCTTACAAACGTTCTTCAAAACAGAACACCGGAGGAAAATGTCAAATTTTGGCAAATGTAATCTAATTTCATATTCATTGCCTTGAGGGTTTTGCTTCGAAATGCGAGAACCAGATTATTATTATAATTTTTTTTCTTTCTAGAAGAAAACCAGAAACAAAAAAAGAATTCAAAGCGCGTGTACAAATAAAATTATCACTCCTTTTCACCTTTTCTGCGGTGTAATAAGCATCCGGATAAAGGGAAGAAAGATACTTTGTTCAAAGTAAAATGGAAAAAAAAAGATTATAATTTATTCCTTTTTTGTACTAACACAAATGTAAATTATTTCCTGCTCACGTTTCTTTCTGCTCAGATATTCCGTGTACTTACAATTACAGAAGATTACGAAGTGATTTGGAAAAAAAAAAGTCCTAATAACACGAATAAATACAATAAAAACTGTCATCTATTTAAGAGAAGCAATTGAGCATTTTAATCGGATTAGGATTTTTTTATATATATATTCTTTCTTTTATTTCTTCAGTCCTTAGCAAAAACATCACGATAGTTTTAATTGCAACTCTTTAAACAATTTTCTTGACTATGAAAGGTTTTTAAATGTATTAAAAAAGTTAAAAACAATTAAGTGTGAAAGATTCAGAAAATTTGTCAGACCTCAGATGATTCTTAAACAGGAAAATTTTAAATGTGTAAAGGAAAGTTTTAAAATAATTTATATTACCGTAAGATCCGGCGAATAACGCGCACTTTTAGCACAAAAAAATTAGTTTGAAATTTAAGGGTGTGCGTTATTCGCCGGGTATAAAGATGAGAACTTTAAAAAATAAAAATAAAAAAGAGCGCTGAAAGAAATTAGACTTCTACATATAACAGAATACTGTTTATTTAAACGAAATGATATAAATGTACTATTTTTTTTTCTAAAGCTTGGAACAATACCTTGAATAAATAACTTCAAAACATAAGAGCATTCAGAATGCTCATTACAGTTTTCTTCGTATGTAAGAAGTCATTATACAATTTGATATAAATTATATCGATATTTCAGCAGAATTTACTTTTCATATTATCTACCAAATATTCCAAGCTTTTTTACTTAGCTCAGATTGGCAGGTTTGAGACGAGTTATAAATTTCGCAAGGGTTACTGGCAACGAGTTTTGGAACAGATCATTTGAACGGAATCTTGAGTAACTGAAAATTGTTGAAAGCACAATATCTCAGCTGTGTGTGATATTATCCTCTCCTAATTCACTCACACCTCCTCATACAATGGGAGGCATTTAAAATTCAGGTTTCCTTAATAATTATTAGTGACGGAACTCGTAAGTTTGTATCAAGTTAAGCGACGACGACAACACCTGTGCTGTTACTCCACTCTTCAAACTTCCTAATCACAGCAATGTAGGGACATGGAGCCTCGGTAAACTTACTCTGCCTATACCCCTGTACACAATGGGGTCTTTGGTCAAACTAGGGAGTGAGAATTTTCAATCCCCGGCAAAATAATAATAATAATAACGATTTCTACGTTCTCTGGATGAAGACCAATTGGCTACCGAGGCCAAAATATAAATCAAAGATGCTCTAAAGCTATATTGACTACCCCTCATGTTGATTGAAAGGAAGATCCCTCTAATTAGTGGGATTTCCGGGAAGATCCGAATGCATCATGGGCAAAGAAAACATTGAGTGATTTCCAACAAATTTGCAATAAATTATTTTACGAAGCTAATCATTATAAATTATTTCGCGTAATTTAGACAAGACTATGTGTAATATATTTATACTAATTTGAATGAGATACAAACCTTTGCCCTTGACAAAGTGAAATTTCTCAGTAATCTTGGATCTTTAAAGGGGCTACGCAACTGTGGTTCTGGCACAAATTAATGTGACGATATCATCCACACGCCGCCAATACTATGTTTTATATTATATCTGTCACCCACTATTACATATTTAAGCATCTGTTTCTTTAATTATTTATGTGTTATTCTGTAGGAACGTTCATTGGTGCTCATGCATTATTCTACCTTAAAAAGTGTCAGTGTCCATTAAATATATATAGTAAATGAACAAAATGTCATTTACAATATATTGACTCATGGACAAAAAAATTAGCGCACCAAGAAATAATTGCGGGATCGTAACGAATCTTGACATGGAGGTACATGTCGAGAAGATATACAAATGATTAGAAATGCAGCGTGATTGCGCTTTACATGTAGCCGCGGTAGACGGCGTTTAACATCATTCTCCGTGGAGTATAAAACAGGTAACTAAACCGTGTTGGAGTGTGCTGAATCGTTTACAAATTAAAAGCTGAGGTAGAAATACCATTACACCTTTTTCGAAGACAACATGAGCAGCTGTCGCAGTTTGAGAGGGGGAGAATCTTTGGCATGATGGAAGCTGCGTGGTCAGCTAGGCGAGTAGCTCGTCAATTAGGCCCCTCTGATTGTGTTGTGAGGAGGTGTTGTGACAAGTGGATCTGAGCGATGTCATTAACACGAAGACCAGGCTGAGGACACCCTCAACAAATCAGTAGTCGAGAAGACCACCATATCGTAAGAAAGGCACGCGTACAGCCAACTGCTTCATCGGCCTCCATCCAGGCACAGGTAGCACCTTCACTAGAGGCCCTGTGTCTTCTCAAACCAAACGAAGGCTCCTGGCTGAAAGACATTTATGATCGCGTTGCCCATTATGTGTGCTGCCCTTGATGCTCACCCATCCACGCTTCCGTTTAGAGTGGTGCTGCACACGAAGAAACTGGACTGCAGTGGAACGGAACCAGGTCGTCTTTAGCGATGAATCCAGATTCAATCTCAGCAGTGATACCAATGGTATTCGTGTGTGGAGACCCCGTGGTAATCGCCTCAATGATACATTTGCCTTACAGCGACACACCACTCCCACAGCTGGTGTGATGGCATGGGTTGCCATTGCCTACAATACACGTTCACTCCTAGTATTGAGCCGTGGCACCATGATCAGCCCAGTGGTATGTCCTTGACATTTTGCAACCACATGTGTTACCACTCATACAACGGCTTCTAGGAGCCATTTTTCAAGAAGACAATGCTCGGACTCACACGGCAAGGGTGTCACAAGACTGTCTCAGCACCGTCACTACCCTTCCTTGGCTAGCCCGATCCCTAGATTTATCTCCAATCGAGCATATCTGGGATCTCTTGGGACGGCGAGTTGGGCATCCCACGAGTTTGAATGAACTAGACACATGGTTACAGCAAATATGGAAATAAATACCTCAAGACATCATACAGAACTTGTATCCCTTAATGCCCGATCGTATCGCATCGTGCATTCACGATAGAGGGGGTTCAACAAGGTATTAAATCCTCCGTTCTTTTGCCCTTTCCTCTGAAATAAATAATCCATATTCTTTGATTTTCTAATCATTTACTTACATCAAAGTAGTCATTACGAATGCAACTATAAAACAAATATATTTTAACATTCAAGTTGCAATTTATTTTGCAATTATTTAGTACAATAATTACGATAGTTTCTTAAGGACTTCTGGAACTCTATATTATTAAAAATGTATTAGTTTCATTATAAATAAATTTAAATTTTCATGAACGATATTTAATAAAGGAAATATGTATATTTTATTCTGTAAAAAACAAATTATTTTTTTTAACTTTTAAACAAAAAATAATCTTTTTAAAGAAATAAGTTTTACAAACAAAGCTATCTATTTTATTTAATTAAACAGAAATGCTCTGATTGTTTTAATGTTTTCAAAAAGATTTTTTTTATCGAAAAAGGGAATATAAAATCACATATTGAGTATTTAATCATGGTGATTCAAAATATAATTACGGGAAGAAAAAAATACCGTATCTCAAACTTAATCTGCATTCTTTTTAATACAAAGCAACAAAAAAAAACTTTTTCCGCTTTTACGTAATGATTTATTTTATTTAACAGAACGTTCTCGAATTCTTAACCTCATTACGATGATTTTCACTTTAGATGTAAATGAATTTTTTCCTCTGATCTCTAGCAAAGAATAAAAAAGATTTAAATCAAACTTCATAATTGGTTTACATATTTACAAATCTGAAAAGTTTTATCAGAGAAAGAAATGAAACAGTGCCGTTACACAAATCATAGGAAACGGAAGCATTCTATTAAAAAATGCATCCTTTTAAAAAATCTTGTTTTTTGTTCTATATATTTATCATATTTTCATGTTATTTCTACAATTGATTTTGAATGAATTACTCTTGTAAACCATATCTAAATTCATCAAAACTTTATTGTGAATTTTGTAATGTTTAATTGTCATTTTTGGTGATAATTATGGCTTTCATGCTTCCATCTACCAATTATTTTATCCTAGTAGTCCAGGGGAAATGGTCACTAAATCTTGACCGGCGTTTCATGCGTTTGAGCCCTAGGGCCACTGAAGACTCGCCATGTATGTGGGAGGGGTTTATATCTGTTTAGGTTTAAAGTCCTTCGTTGTCGTGTTGGGGATGTTAGGAGAAGTTTTGCAAGCTCAGATGTTGTCCTCCCCACTTGACCATGCTTCAAAATGACTTGATCCGTCGGCAATAGCCCTATTTGATTTATAGTGCTACGTTCATAAAACTCTCGCTTTCTACAGGGTGTTTTAAAGTCAAGATCGTTAGCATATTCCCCTGGAATTACACATATTCTCCGCTTTAAGACAAGACCAATTTTAAATATTTGTTACCCAATTTTCAATCATAATTTTCATCGTCCCCCTTCCGTACAATAACAATTTATTGAATTCAACAATAATATAATTTGACGCTAAAGCTACAAGATATGATTTTAATTATAAATCGTACAGATTATTAAGTTTTGTATTAAACTTTGTATGTATTTTTGTTTGTGACAAGCTCATGGGAATACCTAGTAATTATTAATTTCGTTCCTAACATAGTATTGGTAAATTAATTATCAAATACATTTGGCAGTACTGATGTATTTATATGTGGCGATGTGATATCTATATGAACTAGTACCGAACATCACGTCCGGATCACCAATGAAGGAAGGATGGATTCGATCAGAGCACTTTCCTTCCTTCATTGGTGATACCGGATAAGATGTTTGGTACTAGTTTATATAAACATCACACCTTCACATATATTTATATTTTATCAGTATAAATATATATTTTATTTTTGTTATGTCTGAAACTATTTTGTTTTGCTTCCTTTCAATAAATTTGTAATTTTTTAAACCTTTTATTTTTGACTTTTCGATATGCTCGTGCCCCCTTGTAAGGTTATTATGCTCCCCTAGGTTTGAAAAACGCCGATCTAGACAAAAGCGTTTATTTGAATGCAATATGAGGTGAAAAAAATAATAATAAAGATTTCTAAGGAATTACATGAGATTCCTACAATTTCTGAAAATGTATCATAAAGGTCCAAAAACCCATAGAAGTATCATTAAAATGTCCACAGAAATATTTTCGTTAGTATCAGAAAACCTTTAATTCCGGGAAAATATTGCTTTGCGCAGTGTTCAAAATATTATTTATGATTAAAAGTAACACATGATACTTTCAATGGACTTTCTCTACCGTACAAATCCACCATACTAACAAAATAATGAATCCTTCTAGCTTTATCCCTTTGATTAATAAGTCTCATTATTTGTAGCGAGTTAAGTATAAATGAGAAATGTAGCATTGGTTACACCTTAAGTGAGTTGAACGAAAATTATTGAAAAAAAATAACGGAACTATAAAGTAGTTACTACAAATATCGCTTAAAAATGTGACCTCACATTTTTCAGGAGTCATTTATTTTTGCGATGTATTTTAGAAATTTTTTTTCTACTTTAGCAGCTTTTATTTATTAACAGCGCGAATTGTTATTCTTTACCTACTGAGTTCGAAAGATGATCATAAATGATATTTGAAGTGTAAAGTTATTTGTTTCTTGAATAACAGAATATAAAATACGGTTTTAGGTTTTTTTATATCCCTAACCTAAAGTTATTTTGTTTGGATTTCAATTAAGAAACTATGTTAGAAAAATGAATTAAAATTATCTTAAAATATTTATTAATTTAGTTACTTTCCCAAACGAATCATAATGTTAATGTTGATTGACTGATTGAAAACATCTCGCCAAATCTGCATATTTTCTTAGTTAAAAATGCGATATTAATATAAATCTGATTTTCAATCAATGATATGTATACCATTGATATTAGTAAGCTACAATCCATTTAATATTATAATAGAGAAAAACAAGCGTAACTATATATACTTTAGAATAGTTTCCAAATTAATATAAAAATAATTTTAGTCATTTATTCTTTAAAGATGGCTAACAGTCTCATTTTATTTTGTCAAAAACCTGATTTTTTGCTCGTGAGTCCAAAATTGAAAGCTACCCATTCTTAAAATTATTAGGTAAAACAATTTACTTAACGGAGCTAATCAAATGTATAATGTCACTATAATAATTCTAAATTTGCATGTTACGATTTTATTTTAATAAAACATATCAAATTATAAGAATACCTCACACTATTATTAATTAATTGCAAAAAAAGGTAATAAGCGCCTAATGTAGTACTTCTCAAATTTCCAGTATTTGTGACTCAATTTTCAATCATAATTTTCATCGCGCCCCCCCCCCCATACAATAACAATGCATTGAATGCAGTAATAATGTACTTTAACGCGCTAAAGCTACAATACGACCTTAATTATCAAGAGTACAAATTATCAAGGTAAGTATTTAATTTTGTATACAATGTACGATAACACCATGGGGAAAAATCACTAGTAATTATTAATCTTGTTCTTAATTTAGTATTGACACTTAGTATCAAATATATTGTGCCATACTGATACATTTATAAGTATAGTATATAATATAGTATATCAGAGTAAATGTGTACTTTATTCTTTATTATGTCAAAATATATTTTGCTTTATTTCCTTTTAATAAATTGATAATTTTTGAAATAATCTTTTATTTTCGAGAGTTTGAGAAAAACTGGCCTGATGTATTGAATCCGCACAGAGTGATTTACACTTTTTTAGGAGTATAAATAATTCATTCCTGTCAAATATTGTTAAAACAAAAATATAATTTTAGATATATCTAAAATTAACGAAAAACAATAAAAGGGAGACAAGTAAAAATAACCGAACATTTTTAATGCGAAATATTTATATAATGAAAAGAAAAAGGAAAAAATCACTTTAACTAGAAATTCAGACAATTATTTTTTTACATTAGTTGTTAGTAGACATCATACATCATTCTAAAACACAGAATATCCTTTTCAGTTTTTGTCTCTTTCAAGGGTAAATTTTTTCATTTGAACCACTTTCTTTAAGTCCTCCAAGATTTCGCGTGATAATTAAGTTTTAGTTATAACCCGCTTAACGGGAAACAACCGCAATTTTATTTCCCTAATACCTGAAGTGTTGGCATCTTTGAAACAGAATGATGAAATATTGCATAACCCTTATATTCGGACCAATCAGAAGAGTTATTACCGGAAATCATTTGGTTCTAACAACTTCTTGTTTATGGTTCCGATCTCGAGAACGAACAAAGAATGCGTTTTTGAAATGCCCTAAATGTTTTATTGTAGTTGTTCATGTGTATTTGTTTTATTGTGTTCGTGCTACCGTTTCATGTTTGGTTCCTCCCGCTGGTGTGGTGTGGTAGTTAGGAGAGGGGGGGGTGCCAGCTCAGGTGTCGTCCACGTCACTTGACCATGGTTCAAAATTACGTGGTCCGTCGCCAAAAACCCTCGTGTAGCTGAACAGTGCGACGTTAATTTTCAATCAATCAATTCATGTTTGGGTAAAATAAACATGCTTCAAAAAATACCAAGCCTACTCATGCATTCCGCACAACTGCAACAACTAGAAATAATAATACCTTAATATCGAAGTGCCTTAAATCAAGTCCGAAATTTTATATGTGCAATTATTATATAAATTATAGTTTAAAAAACTAAAAAACACCCTTTTATAGTTTGTCTAACTAAGTTGCAACTTAATCTTTTAGTCGTCAAATCTGGAATTAGTTGCCAAATCTTGAAATGGGATCTGAAATTAGTGGTAAGATACGGGATGGGATTGGAAAATGGGAAATTGTTAATCCTGAAGATCTCTCTTGATCAGGACATTGGAACAAAACTATCACATTATTGTATTGTCATCAGTCATGGAATAGTGAGTAAAATTTTGAATTGATCTGACCTTTAAAGTGCTTAAGTATTATGTTCAAAGATACCGTTACATGAAAGTGAAGCCTATAAAAGGGTGTTAAAAAGAGCGCGAACCATGTAACATTAATTGGATAAGAACAATTGTTGCGTTTGTGAGGAGGCTAAGATTTAAACGTAAAGTTATTTTTGCGGACTTGTCTGCCTTCACGAGCCAAGCTTTTCGACAATCGATTTTGTGCTAATCATATAATCGTAATTGATCAATCAGCACCATTCATTTAGGCAGTATTATTTCAGTTAATTTCAATGATCGCTCAAGAAGCTGGATTTCTAATTTCCACATACTCCATAATCTGTGGTTCGAGTCGAACAATAATATGCTCGACCAAACCCGCTGACATATTTAGTCTCAGTCGCTTATGTATTTTCAATATGTTGTAAATAAAGTCCGATGGAGCCTGACCTATGTTTTGATACGACGAATAGAACCTCACTTCCTATTCATTCTTATTCCGTACTACAGGGAAATTTTCCGTTAATGCCTCCTTTAATTGCGCAGAGTCAGTGGCTCTGCCCCCTGCACTAAAGAATATCCAAATACTTCAAACTAATCCAAAGGATACGCATACACCAAATAGCTGGGTATCTCGTAAAATTTAACATTATTCTCAATGCATTCCAAAACCTCTTCGACACTTTCCGACCCAGGAAAAAAAAGTTCATGCAAAACACTCAATCCGGACCCAACTCCTATCTCGGGTTTAAGGAAATTAAGATACCCTTGGGTCAATCCCGTTTCGAGCGCCATTGTAGTTACCTTACCTCTGTAGTCGATACCTCATCATCCTGTCTGCCTAAAGTTGTGGGAGGTAACGATGAATGACCAATACTAGTATATAAATCTAGGATATAAATCTAGTTTATTTTATTTTCAATTATAATATTCCAGAACAAGTAATTGATAAAAGGGAACCCTAGAAGTGATATAAAGAAAGCAACTACAAACGCACGAAATCAGCTTATTTTCAGCTTATTTTAGATTTAATCAATCCTATCCTAATAATTCTGGATTCACTAATTTAGTCTAGTAGTCAAAATCGGTCCTTTAGTCAAGATGCGTAATTCTAATTCTTACCATAGTAACACTGTGTTCAGATGCTCCGCTTATTCTACTCTGCGATTGTTAAACTCTATCTTTTATACACTAACTAATTTGCATCTCAGGGTTTCTTCTTGAGAGGGATGTCCGTGAAATAAAAGCGAATGCTAGCCCAAAGATTCCCTAAGAGGATTAGTTGTTGAAAGTCGCGGAAAGACCTATCACAAAGTATGAAAAATAAGCAATTTTATATGCAGGAAAAAAAAACGGTAAAAGAGCAGTGGCCACTGAAAATTTGAGACGTATGAAACAATCGATGACTTAAGCAAAATTAAGTAATTATTGCTTGTAAATGTTCAACAGGCTTTAATAATTCTTTTACATCCCGGCACTCACTCGGGAGTAAGTTGTGACAATGGGAGTGACGAATCCTTTTCAAAACATGAAAGTGACGTTTAGAGTAATTATAGGTTCATGTGTGTGAAAGTTTTTAATAATGGTAAAAAAAAAAATAATTATCAATTCCTTATTATTTTTCATAAAATATTTTCTTAAAAAATTTCTAAAGCATCGAATATTGATGACCCTTTTACACAATTTTATTTTTATTTTTTCTCAAAAACGTGTAGAGAATTGGGGGTGCGGCTTAGAATCGATGACAAT
>BMAV01011821.1:18194-40177 GCA_019973955.1 Trichonephila inaurata madagascariensis | reverse complement strand
ATTAGAGTATATATATATATATATATATATATATATATATATATATATATATATATATATATATATATATATATATATATATATATATATATATATATATATATATATATATATATATATATATATATATATATATATATATATATATATATACGTTTAAATTACACCTTTCTATATAACAGTGAATCCAGGTGTGATATTCATTATTAATTTAAACGATAAATATTAGAATGATTTAACCTATGCAATGGAATGCATTCAAATAAAAATAATAAATTTTCATATTTAATCCTATTTTTTGAGCATTAAAAAGCAAAAACAAATCTCTTAGGTTAAATTAATTTTGGAGGTCAGCGAATAGTCTTAACTGAAAAATTTATAAATATAATTTTCTTTCACAAAAAATAAATATAAAAGCCATAATTTTTACGGCATCAAAGAATGCAAAACCACTAAACATTGATAAAGTGTGAATACTTCAATATATATAAAAGTAAACGATGAAGTGAACATTCGCAGAAATCGTAAGAATGAAAATGGTAATTTTTTGGCACAGAAGGGAAGAGTAATAAAGCAATGTGGGAAATAATGGAAATGTTCCCCAATGTTTCTGTAAAAAAAATCTGGTAACACGCAAGGTAAAACCCATTGTGATTCACTTTTGACTTGTTAATTCAATTAAAATCCATTCGGAGATTTTAAAAGTCATTTATCTTTTTCTCGCCACTTCACAGCAGTTTCTCTGTAGCTCTCGTGTATCCCAGAAATAACTTTATTCGAACGGTGCACTGTAATCGGCTCGTAAGTATGCATTTTTTTAAAAAAAATGGTAAAACGATTACTACCGTAACAATTTGAATTATTGTAATAGATTACAGAGAATTAAAAAAAAATGTTCATATGAAATTTATTACACCGAGTGACCGAAAGAAGTATGACTACACACACACACACTTTCAAATATTAATTACAAACAATCAAAAAAAAATAAGCCTTTTTTTTTTGTTCCATAAAGAAAATAGCAAATTTGTTTTACAACAGCGTTTCTCAAACTGTGGAACGCACCCTCTAAAGGGGTGTGATAACTCTGCAAGGGGGGCGCGAGCATATCGAAAAATCGAAAACAAAAGATTTTAAAAGATTATTAATTCACTGAAAGTAAACAAACAAAATACATTCTGACATAATAAAAAATAAAATTAACATTTGCACCGATATAATACACTTATAAATGTATAAGTACTGTTCAATGTATTTTATAATTAATTTAACAATACCAAGTTAAAAACAAGTTTAATAATTATCAGTGAACCCCACCCCCTCCATGTACTTGTCATATATAAAATTATGTACAAAAATCAACACTTATCTTGATAATGTGTACTGTTTATAATTAATCCCTTAACTGTGGATTAAAAGTTACGTGATTCGCTCCCCAATGCCACCGTTCTCCACGTAAGCGAAAGTATGTGATGTATTGGTAAAGAAGGAATAAATAAATCCTCTGAAATAAGTAAATCCTTATAATCACTGTCAAAGTCCATTCATTGCATTACAAAGCCTTCAGAATAATTTTATGGATTGCATTGCACAGGAAAGATCATATTTCGGAAAAACATATATATGTGTCCTGAGCAGTTAACGCTTTGGCTGAGCGAGACATTTATATAAACCGGTGGCATTTAAGAAAAAGTTGTATTGTAGCTTTAGTGCTAAAATATAGTATTATTGTATTAAATACATTGTTATTTGTATGGGGGGAGGGGCGCGATGAAAACTATAGTTAAATATTTGGTCGCAAATATCGAAAGTTTGAGAAGCACTGTTTTACAATAATATATTGAGCGATGTTAATGTGCGCAGCATTAGTCTATACGAGTACATAGTCAGAGAGTCTATACGAGAATATTATGCATCGCAGGATCATCAATTTGAATCGCCACTGTTATTCGATATATGATATCATCAATGGCACTATTTCAGCGTTTCTCAAATTGTGGGGCGTGCCTCTCAAGGTGACCTTGATAACCTGCAATGGGGGTGCGAGCTTATCGAAAATTCGGAAACAAAAGGTTATTTTTTTTAAAAAATATTAATTCACTGAAAGGAAGCAAAACAAAATATATTCTGACGTAATAAAAAATAAATAAAATAAACATTTACACTGATATAATACCCTTATAAATGTATCAGTACTGCACCTATATGTCTTAATTTTACAGTACTAAATTAAGAACAACTTTAATAATTACAGTGACCCCATGGGCATGCCATAAAATTATGTATAAAATTTAATACTTACCTTGATAATTTGTACGGTTTATAATTAAAGTCGTGCTTTATCTTTAGCTTCAAAGTATATTATTATCGAATTCAATACATTGTAATTGTATGGAGGGAGGATGAAAATTTTCATTGAAAATTGGGTTGCAATTATTGAAAGTTTGAGAAGTACTGCACTAATTGAAGATCAGTAAACAATGTTTTCACGTATTCCTACCAAAAAGAAGTCCAAAGATGTTACGTCGAGGAATTAAAGTGGGGCCACGGCATTATACTTCCTCTTTCCATTCCAAAAAAAACCCCCTTTTTTTTTATTTTCAAACTGCAAAGCAGTGGATCCCCATTTACGCTGTACATATACTGCAAAGTTTAAATGCGATAAATCATACTACATTTTGCGCTTTTTCTTGCGATGAAGCCATTTTGAAACAACAATTTTAATCTTTTTCTGTATGGAACATAAAAAAAAACTGCAAGGGATTGCTTCTTTTTAATTAATTTCTGAAAGTGTAGTCGTACGTTTCAGGCACCCTGTATGTTATCTCAACGTTTTAATAAGTAAATATCTTTTCATTTTATAAATGAATAAATAAGTAAAATGTAAATGAGCTTGCCAATATCAAATTGCACAATAAGTGAACAAAACAAATAGCAATGCTAAAATTCTTAGTCTCAACATTTGTTTTATTTATTTATTTATTTTAGCTTCATCTCAAATAAAGTTGGGTTTTTTTTTTACTAAGGCAAACATAATGATCGTTATATTTAATTAAAAAAAGATGTGGTTGATTACAAGGTTTATTAACATTGGATTTTAAAACTGCACTAGAGCCATTGACAATTAACAACTTTTAATTTTGAAACCTCCTGACATCTTAATTTTGACAGTTGTCAGTCTTCTTGTTCCAAACTCTCGCATTACGTCAAAACGAGGACATACAGAAAACGGTGTAGAAATTTTTATTTTGTTTTAGGTAGAATCTTTATATATAAAAATCTTTTGTGCGTGTGTATGTGACTAAACTCCTCCAAAACGGCTGGACCGATTATGATGAAATGTTTTGTGTGGGTTCAAGTGGATTCGAGAATGGTTTAGATTCACAATTCGGTCCAATATCACAATTAATTAAAAAGATATTAACTAAAAATATTAAAAACATTCAACTCAATATTCACCTGCATTGTTGTAACAACGTTATTGTTATAAAAATGACATTCGCGAGATTTACGTACACGTATTTACTTAGTTTGAAAATTTTAAAAATTAAAATCAATCAGATCAAGCTATTTAATTTGCTTGTTTATATACGCAGGTAAATCTCGCGACAAGCTTTTGTACCATAAATTGTGTAATGACGTTACAAGTTGATAGCAAAAAAATTTTTAAAAGAAAAGTTCATTTTATTCTTTTTAGAGCATTTAAATAAATCTTGTTTTTAAAAAAAGTTTTTTTTTAACTTTTAATTTATTTTTAACTTTTCAGTTATCACTGGACATGTTTCTCAGACTATTCATCTCATTCAACGCATCATTGTTGCAAGGTCGTTTGCCGGTTAATTTTGAACAGGCTAGCTCAGAAGTACTCAATCTTGTATCCCCCCGGGGCAAGTGCATATGATACATATTTCACTCAAGCTGCAACAAGAGGATAATGGGAGACAGGTATAAACACTGAAAGACCAAAACTACATCGGACAAAGCAAAATTAATCAAAATATTACAACTTTTTTTTTTGCTTTTACTCTAATACTATATTGAAAACGAAAAACACGCTTTAAAAAAAATCCGTAATTTTAAACCAATTTTTTAAATATTTGTGCAGAATTTGGATAATTCTATTCTACAAACAGAAAAAAAAATGTTTCGTGCGATTATTTTTAAAAATAACGAAGTTTTAAAATATTTTATTAAAAATTTGAGCATTTTTTGAAAAATCGTAGAAGAAAAAGTATTTCGGTATTTTATTTTTAAATGACTGATTCTAAAAGAAGAAAGCCTGAACTTGTAGCGCAGAATATCGATTCATTAAAACGAAAAAAAAATCGTACGGTACGATTGATAAATCCTTTTCATAAAAATGCATTTCAGAAGAAATCGTAAGATATAGAAAATATCATTATGTTTTAAAAAGAGTTACACAGTATAGTGACGAAATAAATGATCTTTCCGATTATGTAATTATTTTTTTTTGTCTCAGTTTGATAGAAAGAATAAGACGGGTTTTTTAAAAGTGTCGAAAAAACCTAACTTCTTCAAGCTCAATCCGATAAGATGCTAGGGAGAATAAAAAGCTAACAGGGATGAAATGTTTTTACTTAATATATTTTTAATTGAATGCGATATCGGACTATAAATGGTCAAAACTTGTATTGTCATCCAAACTAAACAAGTATACAAAATTTCAGTTCAATCGGTTGAAAACATCAGCTTCAAAACTGAGTTGTAAGATTCCACCCGAACAAACTACTTTAATTAATATATTTTTAACTAATTGCGATATCGGATTATAAATGGCCAAAGAGCATGCATTGTCATCCAAACTAAACGTGTATACAAAATTTCAGCTCTCAATCAGTTGAAAACATCAGCTTCAAAACTGAGTTGTAAGAGATTCCACCCGAACAAATTACTTTAATTAACATATTTTTAACTAATTGCGATATTGCATTATAAATGATCAAATCATGCATTGTCATCCAAACTAAACGTGTATATAAAATTGCAGCTCAATTGGTTAAAGACATCAGCTTCAAAACTGTGTGAGTTTCAAGATTCCACCCGAACATTTTACATAGCAAGTTAAATAATTTTTGAAGGAAATTTAAAGTGATCTTGAAACTGCAAGCTCCCGGAAATCATTAGGCCACGAGGGATCGTGAAAAGAGGTAAGTAAGCTTCTAACATGGGTGAGAATGTTTTAATTAATATTTTTTAACTAATTACGATATCGTAATATAAATAATAAAAATATGCATTGTCATTCAAACTAAACGTCTATACCAAATTTCAGTTCATTTGGTTGAAGACATCAGCTTCGAAATTGTGAGTTGCAAGATTCCACCCAAACAAAATACATTTTTAAATATCTTTTTAACTAAGTGCGATATTGGAATATAAATAGTCAAAACACGCATTGAATCCAAATTAAATGTGTGTACAAAATTTCAGCTCAATCGGTTGAAGACATTAGCTTCAAAATTGAGAGGTGCAAGATTCCACTCGAACAAATTACTTTAATTAATATCTTTTTAACTAATTGTGATATCGTAATATAAATGAAAACACGCCTTGTAATCCAAACTAAACGTGTATACAAACTTTCAGCTCAATCGGTTGAAGATACCAGGTTCAAAACTGAGTTGCAAGATTCCCCCCCCGAACATTTTACATTGCAATTTAAATAAAAGCTTGTAAAAAATGACGTAAATTGGCGCCGAAAATCGATTTTCAGCCAAACTGGCCAAACCGGGTCTTCATTGTTACAAAAATGCCGACGAATTATTTCTTTTTAGCGAGTTTAATTAATATCTTTTTAAATAAACTTTATATATATAATTCTTCTGTGCGTTTGTATGTGACTAAACTTATAAACGACTGGACCGATTTTGATGACATTATTTTTGTGGGTTCAAGTGGATTCGAGAAAGGTTTAGATTCCCAATTCGGTTTAATACTGCTATTAGTTACAAATATATTAATTAAAAACCTTAAAACAAATAATTGTTTTACCCCTGTGTGATGTTTATTCCGCTAATGCGCGGCAAGAAAAAAACAAGATAATAAGAGGGGAGAAATTTCCGATATTTTTGCCGTTTTTAAAATTGCAATCTAATTTTTTTTATCAAAATCAGACAAAAATTAATTACAGAATCGGAAAGATTATTCATTTCGCTACGATCGGCATATATATTTATATATGTATTCCCCTCCTAAACGCTTGGACCGATTTGGATGATATTATTTGTCTGGATTCAAGGGGATTTAAGAATGATTTAGATTCACAATTCGGGCCGATATCGTAATTCATTAAAAATGCGCCAAAATTATGTAAGGGTGTGCGATTGTTCATAAAAAAAATCAGAGGCAATACTCTTGAGGCCACTATTTTGAGCGGCAAACTTCAAGGGGAAGTCGTACTTCTACCACAGATCCCAATGATTCTTTCAGACTCACCTACCCATTCAAATGTTTGCAATTTCCAATTCGCTTGCATTTGCTATGACCATTAATAAGTAACAAGGTCAAACAAAGGCAATTTGTGGCTTAGGTTTAGAAAACCCTTACTTTTCACACGGCCAATTATATGTTGCATGTCCGACGTTTGGCAAACCATCGCATTCATTTGTTTATACCCCTCAAAGATTAACCAAAAGCACTGCACATTCAATGTCCTTACGATATATTTCTTTTTGTGCATTAAAAAAATATACCTGTTATGAAAATAGCTCGAGTGTTATCTTTTTTACCCTTTAATCAAAACAAGTTTTATTCAGAATAGCTTCTGTATTCAACTTAATTCATAGTAAATACATACTCACACGCAATCGATAGGTCGAATTGTAGTAACTGTACATGTGATGATGTCAGGTACTGTAATAACTTTCTTTATAAAAAAATCCATCCAAACGGTCCAGATTGTTACAACTTATTCAAAAAAGTTTGTAATTTTCGGATTTGAGACGTGTGTACAGGACAATGTCTGTCGGGACCGCTAGTTATTTATAAAAATAAGAGTATGTGAATTAACGAATTAGGACACTTTAAAATACGTCATATTCCTAAACTTCAAGCTATCGTACTTTAAGAACGTGATATTTTAGTTTATATGTATACATTATCACTCGTAAGAGAAATATCACTCTTAAATATCACTTATTATAAGAGAAAAAGATTAATGGAAATGTGAAAACGGCTTTTGAACTATACAGAGTTTTGAAAATTAGAAACATACATATTAGTAAAATACATGTTTTTGAATCTGTGCTTACATTAGAATATAATTGTTACGTAAAAGATTTGACGATCTTTTTATTTCGACTTCTTGCTAATAAATGTCGTTAAACATTTAAATTGAGTGACTATTTTTCATTCGGAGTCATACGCGATAGGATAAAAATAATGTGTATTCTCAGTTCTTGTTATGATCCTAATTTTAAAAAGTATATATGCCCTACAAGGATAACACAATCAAGTACTAATAATTGAATAATACTTGCAATTAATCCATCAAAAATCAAGACGAAATGTATATATAGATGCTTGTTTATTATTATTAATTAACATTACATTTCTGTTTTAAATTCTGTATCATCAGATTGTTGAATGCGAGTTATTTAGAAAAACATGTTTTTAACATCTGTTAGAATAGTATTTCGTTACTAGCGTTGATATCAGTCTTTTAAAATATCCGTCTACATTCGGAACCATGATTTTTTAAAAATCTTTAATTATTATTATTATTATTATTATTTTTGGTATGGTAAAATTGATTTAAGAATCTTATAACAAAAATATTTAAACGCAATTTTTTTGGCTAAGTATGAAAAAAAACTTATTTTTAAAACATTCCCCTTTTGTATAGGAAATACACTTCTATAAGAATGCTTTGTCAATCTATATATTGGTGAGACTATTCTACACAGCCAGAACTGGGACTTTTGAAAAATTTCCATTATTTTCAGAGTTTTTAGCAATCGAAATTATATCCTATTTTTCTTTTTACAATTTCTATATTCTATTAAAAAATGTGAATAAATCCACTTATAAATTAAACATTTCATAAATCCTGATCCAGGCTTTGTGCAGCAGTCTTAGTTATGTACAGTGAAATACGTTTAACGCGAAAACTCTCAAGAGGAAACATCGGTTAACACGAAATAATACAACGGTCCCTCAAACAACTGTGCATTTTCATGCCCCCTTTTTTTTGTCTTAAAACGAAACGAAAATCGCTTAACAAAAAAGATTTTCTTTCTGGGAATGAACAAATTACGAAAAACACCAGCTGTGCAGGCATGATTTTAATGGGGTGTGAAATCATAAAAAATAAAAAAGCGGCTTCGCATGTTTCGTGGAAACGAGGCTAACCTGGCTTTGATACACCCTCGGAGTAACCTGTGACACGAGCCAATTTTGTTTATTTAAGCTACTATCCCCCTCCACACACCCACAAGCGCCAAACAAAACATCTCATCTCTCATCAGTTGGTTTTGGAATTTGGTGACGGGTACATCACAGTGAGAATAAAAATAAAGTGCCAAGTTTTTATTCATTCACTCTTTGTTTTACTGGTTATATTACTAACAGAATTCCTCTCTTTAGGCTTTGGGGTAACATACTGCGTAGGTTTAAAAGTAATATAAATTATCACGGCGTTCAGCCGAGAACAACTTATTCCAATCTTTATCATAAACATGAATTTTAGGACCAACGAAGTGTGCACCTTACTTTTCCAACCTAGAACCAGACAACATATTTCTCCTCAATTTAGGATTATATAAAACGTCAGACAAAGTTATTTCATTAAAATAATCTTTAGTTTTAACTAAAAATCTTATTGTTCCGATATCTTCCACCGGGCAATCTGTGTTGTCTATAGCTGACAACATTTGCCTATTCTAACTGTCCTTATACCTAAAAAGAAAGGAAAAAATTCACTTGGACAAAAACCAAGAAAAATGCGATGAAGCTACTGAAGGACTTCTCAAAAAATGGATTCCAGGAGTGTTTTGAACAACTATAAAAATCGCTGGAACAATTCTCTGGGAGCAGGAAGACAGTACTGTGAAGTTTAATAACATTGAAATATCATTCTATTAAATTAAATAATTTGTAATTGACCTATTCCAGGAACTTTATAACCATACCTAGTATTGCAATTCAAGTGACATTTAATAACAAAAAAAAAAAAAAAATACTCATGCATGTTCTTTTTCCACATCCCCATTTCGAACGTACTTATATACCTGATAAACTTGCCTGTATCGTAAACAGAGTAATTAACATTTCAGAAAACAATAAAATATGGCAAAGCTTAAATTCACACTACCGTCTACTTAGAAACCAAAACAATTATTAAAATATTTATTAACTAGAATTAGCGAAAACACATATCACAAATGAGGACACTACATGAAAAAAAAAATCCTAATTAGATTTGAATATTCAATTTCATCGCTTAAGCAGATTGCTCTTTTTTAGTTATCTCATTAGCTCAAGTTGAGTTTTGTTTTTTTAAAAAATAATTTCATTATCATTTGTGATTGTAACGACACGCTAAATCAAAGCCGAAGAAATCCTTGGAAATGCTTTGCAATTCTGAATGCACAGAAAGTAGAATATTTTATGAAGTTTTTCTTCTGTTTCTTTTATCCTATTTTTTCCCTTTCACTAAAACTGCTTATACCACAGAAAAGGTGTAAAAGGAACGATAATTTCATTTATACACACCCAGAGTGTTTCGTTAGTTTTTTCCGGTTTTTCTTCGAAAAACGGGAAAAAAAAATTTTTTTTGTCGAGAAAAACGAACTTTTGAAAGCCTAGAATATAAAATTAAATTATGCCTGGTGAATTCTGACACTTTTTTTCTGTACTTTGAATAGAAAGAAAAACACACACACACACATGCGAGATTATTTGTATTTCATCTTTAAGTTAGACTACGCAGAATCGAGTGTATGTTTTTGCATTGTGCACAAGGTTTAAAATGTTTTTAATGCAGTAATAAATATCAAGTGAAGTTTTTATTTTAAAACAAATATTTGTGTTTTGCATTATTTAGGAAAATGTGGCATGTTTTATTTCCAATTTCTAAGTTTTCATTAAAATCTTAAAAATTAAAAATAATTCAAAAAATTTTCAGAGCTAAATGAAATGTTTTTAAAAATTTAAATAATAATTTTTTAAAAAAAATCGCTTGTGATTACATTTACAATAACAATCAAAACTCAAATTGATTAAAGTTTAATCAGGAAAGAAGAAATTATTACTATTAAAAAATTTTAGTAGTCCTTAACACATTTTATGGTACTTAAAAGAAATCTTAGGCGTGTTTATTTAGTTTTTAAGAGATAGTGAAAAATTTTGTTTCTAAAAATTACAAGTACAACATGTATTAGATATTATATTTTACTAAAAAACTACGAAAATATATATACATATATATTACAAATTTAATACAATTTTTTTTATTAAATCTCTTTTAAAAGCAATATTTGAAATATTTCGCCAAATTAGACGAGGAAATTATTAGATATAGAGATTCGATGAATATATTTTAAAAGTATTTTTGTATTGAAATTTTTATCACTAAAAATAATATCCTGAACTGTTTTATATGAAAAGTAGTCAGACAATTTTAGTATTATGTTTTATGTCTTATTTACTTATTATAGTAAGTTTTCCCAATATATTGAAGTTTTAAATTTTTGTTAATGAATGAGAAATTTTAATATCATTACGACTATTTGTAGAAAAAAATACATCACGCAAGTGTTTGTATATTGACATGTATCTGTTTGTTGTTCTCTAATGGTTCATTCTTTACTTGTGATCAATTTAAAGTCCGTCGAATGATGTATTTGTTATGACAATATAAATTTAAGTGTATGTATGTGGGAAAACTTTGTAATTGTCCTGCAAAATATGCAATACCTTCACACAGTATTATTTTACTATATTTTTAAATTGTTGTTCACTAAAGTAATGATGGTTACGTTAAAATGTTCAATACGGCCAGTAGCGTAACGGAGAATATTATCCCCTCCCCCTGCAAAGTGAGGCTTTGGGTCCCAAGGCAGTTCTTATGGACTTTGCGTCAGTCAGGTTTTTGGGACCCCTAGAATCGTGGGCCCTCCCGCAATGCGGGGGTGTACGTTAGGCCAGTGTTCCGCAACCCCCGGTCCGCGGATCAAATGGTGCTGGGCCGCCTAAAGAACATTAAACTATTTCCATTTTATTTAAAGTGGTGCATTTCTCTCGGATTTGCGCAACTTTCCATGGAAATCACTTTATATTCCACGTTAAATCCTTTTTATTCATTTTTGGTGTGACTATATTTTATTCTGAAGGCATATTTAAATGTAACTAAATTAAAATTGTTAAATCAAAACAATCTAAAATATAAACAATCAACGTGTCCTACCCTCAGCGGGCCGCGGTAAAATTATCAAACGTTGACCGGTCCGCGGCGATAAAAAGGTTGCGAAGCACTGCGTTAGGCCACTGAAGACGGCATTGTGCACTCCTGAGTTTGTTGCAGGCTTAAAGCCTGAAAAAAAAATGTTATTCTGGTCTGTAAAATCGCCTTTGGTAGCGCCATTTTGTGTTCCTTTAAAGATGGATCACGTTTCACCTTCGAAGAATGACACGTGATATAGAAAACTATCTGTTGCGCGTAATCGAGATTACTAATTAGCCATCGGTGCCTTATTATCTTTCGTGCAGTGGACTTAAAGATCGGTGGTAACCTATGGTGAAAGGTTGACTTGTCTTAAAATGTATGTGTAAAAATTGTCCTGTTCTGGATTTTCTTTCCACGAAAAACCAAGTGATCATTGAGAAATAAATAGCTTCTGCAGTGGAGACAGTCGCAAGTCTCTTGTGTATAAATAAGCCACACAATATGCTTAAAATTGTATTATAAATATCAAAGCATAATATTTTCCTAGTATGCAGCTCTAAAATTTACGTTTATTGAATATAAATATACACTTTTTTACAAAAAAAATCGAAGCAACATGAAGGAAATGGTTGTTTTTAATCACATTAAATATGTGTGCAGTTCATACACAAATAATAAAATGATAAAAAGAATCAAGGCAGCAGGGCCCTTCCACAGCTTACCATTACAGCTTGAATGTTCAAATCAGTAGTTGGTGCAACCGCCCATGGCTGCGATATATGCATGTACTAGTTGCACGGGCTTTCTTTTTACCTCATGACACCAGCAATTATGTGTGTGTTTGTACGCGCGCAATGTGAGTGATTTCTAAAATCATTTCATTAAATTTTCCTTTTTCGAAATTTGTTTCACATATTTTCGATTTAATACAGGTTTTTTTCCACTCTCTCCAGCCCGTCATAACACGGGTTTTTTTAGTGTAAAATTATTGTTCTCTCTTCCCGTCCCTCTCACAGATAAGATATAGCTTCAAATTTCGATGTATGACATAAAAAACAATAATGCGTTAGTTAAAAATTTATTAATGTGAAGCAATAAAAAAAAAACCATTCTAATGTGCTAAGAGTAAAACACACAAAATACTTTCATCCTTTTTTTAATAATAGTTAGTTTCTAAGAAACTAAAATAATAAAGAAAATTTCAGATTTTCATGAATCAATCAATTGTTACGTATAGTTGACTTAAAAATGTCTCTGAAATGTATTTTTATCCAAAATACTAGACGATGTTCTTTTTAATTAACAAATAATTAATTTCGTAATAAAATAATAGAAATAATCCTCTTAAAAAACATACATATCTTAACTAAAATCCATTTTCTATAAGTAATAAATGAAAGAAAAATTTACAGATAGCTATTAAAACGATTGCTTTTTTTTTAATGTTTGAATAAACACACACACATATATATATATATATATATATATATATATGTAAGTTATAAAAAAAACAGTATGGGGGAAAGCCTAGATATTTATTTACCTGAACTGAGAAAAAAACATTCAAAAAGAAAAAAAAAAACTATCTGATAAAAACATTTTGATATTTTATTTACTATTATTTTATTTTATTACTAGTGTAAATAATTTATATCAGGAAGTGTAATTCATTAATATTACTTTTTGTTGTATTTATTTTATTTTAAAATCTTGCCACCACATCTCCCTTCGAAATCTAGTTTTATTTTGAAATAAAAAAAAAAATTAGTGGTTACACTGATGAACGGAATAAATTAAAAGCGAGCGTGCACTGAGGCATGGCGTAGACAAAACAAAAGGGATAAAAAAGATATGATTGTTGTCACGGGCTTTTTTGCATATGGTAGAATTTTTTCCTACTTTTTTGACAATTGTCGTTATATTTTGAAAACTTCACACAATATCTTTATAAATTATGGCCTAAGTGTTATTCTGATATATAAACTATATTGTTGTATAGTTTCATTAAAATCCATTTAGTTGTTTTTCAGTGAAAGACTACCAAACATTGTTTTACATTTATAATATATATCTTGAAATGCCTCGGTAAGGAGTGATAGAGGTTCCTAATGCCATCCTGTGATGCATTATGCTGGGCATACACCAGTTGTTGCTCTAGATCTGCGATATTTTGGCATGCCTGAATCTGGCACCTTACCATGTTCCAGATATGTTCGATTCGTGAAAGGTTTGGTAACCTTTCTGGTCATGGAAGAGTATTAAGAGGACTTGGTACCCCAAAATGGCGATTTTATCGTTTTTTAAATTTGTATTTAGTTATATTCTTTGAACGGTTATCTTTCGTCTAATGTATCACTTTTGTATGCCTGAAAATCAGAAATTGGAAAAAAATTCATTTGAAAAATATAAACAAACAAATTTGGAAAATCGACCACATCCCTTTTTTAGTGTTATCAGTGATTTTAAGCTAATTTTTATCAATTACTATTCTTCCTTCTTTAGCACTGTAGGTTCTAGAACTTCATCACTTTTATTTTATTATAATATATATATATATATATATATATATATATATATATATATATATAATTTTTAAGCGCTTATTTTAATTGCAATATATTGATTAGTATATAATCATCCAAGTTTATTTACTTTGTAATATATCTCTATTTGATTTTATTTATTCTTAACTTTGATCTTTATTGTTTTAAAACTTCCTTTATTTAGTTTATTTTTATATAAAAAAATTTTAGTCGTTTGTTTAATTGCAAAATAAATATTCAGATGGTGCCACGATTAATTTCTTCTCGAATAGTCGTCTCAATAGCTTTCGTCATTTTACGCCATTTCGCGTTGGGAGCTTATAGTGGAAGGTTGAATTTTCAATCTCTAGTAATTATTTTACATGTAAATGGGTTTATTTATTTATTATTATTAATATTATTCCTCTCTTTGAGACATTCTTTACTGTTCTCTTTTCTGAGCTTCATTTTAATATATTAGCAGTTTTTCTTCCACGTGTTGTATTAGGCTTAACTTTTCAACTTGGTTTTTTTCCTATTATGTCGAAAGTTTATGCTGTACGGGGAAGGTGGATCCATTAAGCATTGATAACCCTAAATCGCTGGCCTAATTCAGCGACAGCTTTAGAAATCATAATAGTTCTCTAGTTTAGTCCAAAGACTTTTATATATATATATATATATATGCGTGTGTGTGTTGGTGTATTATTTAAATAACAATTAACACAACGTACTAAATGTATGCAATTTCGATCAGATTACCAATCAAAGTTTCAAAAAAAAAAGTTTCCAATAAACCAGGTTTGTGACGGTGTTTTAATATTTCTTTATTTAATAATGGGAAAAAAATTATTCAGAACTGAGTTTCGTACAGAAAATAACAGTGAGGAACTGAAAAGATATATGAATAATATGGGTATAACTGTGATCAAAGGTTCTTATTACCACATATTAAACATGGAAATTAATGTGACATTTTGTTAAAACATTGGAAACGAATATATTTTCTTTAATTTTTCTCGATTTGAAGCATTTACTTTTAAAAAGTCCTCTTTGACGTGGTTTTTCAAAATGTTATCTGATGCATGTTTAAATTTATAATTCGCATCCATAGAAAAGAAAATCAATAAATTTTTCCAAATTTGTTTTTCTGTTCCATTGTTCCATATTACAAATTAGGATCAAATTTAATATGTTATTTACAAAAAAAGATCGTACTTGAAATATAAATAACAATTGCAAAAAATAGTTCTTGTGAAATAAATACATTTAAAAAATAATTGCAACAGATTAATGCAAATTATTAAGGTTTTTCACCGTCTATGCCTCTATAGTTTGTTAATATTTATTAAATGTAGATGTAAATGAATATTTATTAAATGTAGATGTAAATGAATATTTATTAAATGTAATAATAGTCAAGATTAAACTAAAAATATTTAAAAATGAAAAAAAAAATAAATGCAACATTGTAATTAATTTGTAAAATATCTTGAAGGTTCACGCTTTGAAAGGAAAAAAAAAGATCCGATGTTTTGTTACTAAGCAAATTTTTGAAACATTTCTTTTATTTAATTTAATGATAGAATCACGATAGATTTCATACTTTTTTTTATTAACACTTTTTCTTAGATGTGTAAACAAATTTCTTTTTTTTTTTCTACTTTTTCCTCGTACTTTTTTCATGCAATCCTCTTTAAATATGCGTCTTCGGCATTTTATTGTTTCGAACGTTGAAAAATAAGCCCGAATAAAATTCTGTAATTGGTTTTATTTTAACTTTAATACGCATTTATAAACGTCAAAGTTTAAACAGAGAAAAGTAGTGCGGAAATATGCAAATTAGATTGCGAAAAACATCTCCTAAAACACAAAGTTTTATTGATTTATCTGGTATTTTATTCATCTTAAATTGTTTTCATGCGGGTAGGTTGGAATTTTTTTTTAAAAAAAATATTACTCAATTTTGTTTTTTTCATTTTTTTTATGGAAGTACCTTACGGATGTTATTTTTGAGAGAATCATTCTTATTTAAAGCTCTATTATCTAGCTAAGCTCTATTTAGTTTTTCTTTAATCCTTTTGTTGTTTTCTCTTCCGTTTATTTGGAACATATCAACAATAAGCAATGAAAAATGTTAAAATGAAATAGAAAAAGTAATTAATGTAGAAAAATAACTAAAAAATATTAAGGAGTAAATGTAAATAGTTTTTTTTTTCTTACAGCGGTTATATTTTAATTTGTCGTGAATGATTTTTGATATAATTGGTAAAAATGTTTAATCTTGTTTTGAAATTATTCTATCGTCAAGGAATACGGGAATCGCGGGAAAAAATTATGACACGTGAATAACTTACATCTATTGAGAAATATTATTCTGACAAGTAAAAAAAACAAAACAAGTAACGTAAAAAGTTTTTATTAAGTCAATTCCTACTTAGATCAACAATTTTTTTTTATTATTTTAGCTAATTTTTATTAAATAATTACAATTAATACAAATATGTGCATACATATGACAGAATCATAGCATTAAGTGGTCATTAATTTGTATTAATTATCATTAAAGTATCGTATTGTCATCCAAAACAATCGTGTACATAAAATTTCAGTTCAACTGAATGCTTTAAAACGTGAGAAAAAAACCTTTTCACACAAGTTTTGTCTCCCAAATGATCGCTAGGTCGCCAAAACTGTTGCCAACGTGGCTGTATTTATAATTCTTTAAATAATTAGTTTTAATCAATTAATTTTTTTTGATTGGAATTAAATTACTGAATTGTCATCCAAAATAATCATGTTTATAAAATTTCAGCTCGATTGAGTGCTTTAAAATGTATTTTATTAACGATTGAAAAGTCCACCAAGGTAAATAAATAAATAAATATATAGAGAGTGTGAGTTAATAATAGGAATTGAAAAATATTCAATTTTAACATAATTCTGAAAAGTTTTGTCATGGCCCAAAGGTCGCTGGTGTAAGAGGGTTCGGGGAAGAAGCATGATCTTAAAATAGCTACCGTAGAATCAGGCGTATAACGTGCACTTTTAACACAAACAATAAGAGCCAGATTTAAGGTTGCGCGTTATACGCCGGGTATGGAAAGGAAAGATTTAAAAATAAAAAATAAAGATGAGCGTAAGAAAAAAGTAGACTTCTACATACATTGAAATAATGTCTTTCATTATGAACTTAAAGGTTGTATTTCTAAAAGCATACTATTTTTTTCTAATGTTCGGAATAATATCTCGAAGAAATGACTTCGAAACATAAGAACATTGCACACATTTTATGTTTCTTCATAAAAAAGTGAGTGCACGTTATACGGCGAATACACCGAAAATTGCAATTTGAAAGAATAGGTGCGCGTTATACGCAGAATTTTACGGTGCTTTCATTTTATCTTTAATACTTTATGAAATACATAATTTTATCGCTTAACTCTGGAAGCAATCAGAAATTCTAATACATAGTTGGATATACAAGTTCACTGAACTTCATTCGCCTTCAGTTGAAGCTCCTTGTTACGATCCTTCTCGAAGCCTAGTTGCTCGATCAGCTCTAAAAGGTTATTTACTTTCTCAATCCTTGGTGGATTCTATGATGACTATTAATCTCAAGACTCTCGATCCTTCAATCATTCCTCACATTTCTTATTCTTAAAATGGGCTCTTAACAATCAACGATTAAACATTAAACTCGCTTATCCAACGTCAGGGCTTAAATAGTAGTTAAATTTACATAAAATCAAGTCATCTCTACGGCAAGTGGTTTTCAAACTAAAATCACAGTTAAAGAATAGTTTCCCCAAGAGGATTGGTAGAAGAGCCCAAATAGTACTTGTCACATAGTCTTAAAATATTATATTGTAAAATAAACTATTTTTTTGTTAATTTGGTAGTACAACAATTCAGTATTCTGATGGTCAAATACTGATTATATTCAATCTGAAATTTTGGCTGTATTTCTGGATTTATCGGATAATGTGAACTGCTGTCCACTTGGACCACATGAATTCCAAAGAATATTCTTTGTAGGGGGTTAAATTACAATAAGGAGCGAATCAGCCGAAAGGGGGTCATCCTCTTATCAAGATCGTAAATGATAAAAACCAGAGTGCAGCTTAAAAACACGTTTAATCTTCTACAACACTTTGAAATGTTTTTAAAAGGTAAAATAACACATCTCAAAACTTTTACAAGAAATGTTCAATGTGTGCTTAGTAGGGATCAGGGATCGGCAGCCTATGGCAGGCGTTTCGCGTGTGGCACGAGGTACAATTCTCAGCATTTCTCAACAAATTTTGTGAAGCCCCCGCCTGTGGGAACCTCAGTTCTACATTTTCTACGAGACCTGTTTCTGTGGGGAAGAACGAAAAACCACTCAAATCATTCATTCTAAAATCTATTTATTAAGATATTAGTTTAAACACAATGCACAACTATAATAATTAAGTAAGATGATCTAGAATGAGAAGACGCAACACGCATTACCAAATAGTCGCGTACTTGACCACTGAATCTAACTTTATAGATTAATTCCTCCATCACTAATATACGCCCTTGCCTTATAGTTTATATAAATCAGCTTACCACAATATCCTAGGTTATCAGCTACGTTCTTTATCTGTTCTGATGTGGTTTTAATCCGACAGTGTTCCCTTTGGCCTCGAACCCTCTTTGGTTCGTCAGTACCGGCACGGCTAGGCTATTTCATGGGCTCATGATTCTTCTAAACTTTATCTCAAATCACTTTACAGCTAATTCTTTACTTAGTGACATTGTGACGTCTCTCGCGTCCTTCTGCTAACATAACTCCTAAGTTCTTTGACGGCCACGATTAATGGCAAAACCTTTCCAACCCAATACCAAGAAGATAAACGGATCAAATATGTAAATGAGATATACTTTAAAAGGATAGAATCTTTGATGATAAGGAGCGGCAAGTTTAGAGATAACTTAGTGTGGAATCATTCGGATCAAGAGTTAGATGTCCTATAGCTCTGGAATAAGGATACGTTCATATAAAATTAAATTATAGGTGTTACTCAATCACTGAAGGAAGGAGACTCTGCAAAAGGTAATATTTTGTATAGGAAGTTAGATGAATCAGTTAATTTATTATAATTAAGATAAATGATCTAGTTGCGCAATCTGACTTGAATATAAGGTTTAATTGGGTGTTAACTCTCACTTTAAGAAAGTTGTCAATTAGAATTAAGTAATATAAGTTATTCTTAATAAAAGTTGTATTAAGAATCCAATATGTCTCATCATTTTGATAATCCCACACCTCTAGCTTACGCGGATCCTAATAGACATAGTCATCACAGGATGGCTATGTCGCAACTTCACTTCCCACTTAGCGATCCCTTCTGCACATAGACAGAGGCCCAGACATAGACTTCGACATAGACTACGATCTACTGCTAACTTCCAATATATATATATGATTCCTAATTTACATAACAACGTTTCTCTTTTTGAAATGGTTGGAAAGAATTGTCATTTCGGCCCCAAAGAAACTCCAAGAGGACATTAATAGAAATCGCGATAAAAGCCCCGTCACAATTTTTCAATTTTTGAGTGCTTGGAAGTTGATAAATTTGTAATTAACCTTCTTGACAAACATCTTCTAAATTATGAGCATTTAAGGAATTTCAGAAAAATCAGAAAAATAAACGTACAGCTATTTTGTAAATTGTTGAATGTCATTGCTGGAGAGATTTAATTAATTGAACAGAGAAAATTACATGTACTATTTTTGCTGCTATTTTGGTTCTACATATCTTAAGTAAAAATTCCTTCTTGGCATGAAAAATATATTTCGAGTCCACAAATAAAATGTTTAACAACTGAATGCTCTGAATCCTGTCCAATTGAATGTCACGCATTTTACCCCTGAATTTGCGATATGAAAGTAGAGCGGTTCAAGTACTAGGTTTCGAATTGGAATTTTTACAAGTCTCTTTATTTAACTATAATGAAGGGAAATACTTATATTTTATGTGTTGTTTATTTTTTTGTTTTAATAAATATGTTTAAAAATACATAATTTGTGAAAATTAAATTTTGCTATAATTTTTGAAGAAATAGTTATATTTTATGCTGTTTGTTTTTATGTTAAGAAATATCTTTAAATGGCGCAAAATTAATATAATAAAGCTGCAAATCTATATTATTGACCTCTATTCTCTAATTCTTCATGCATTATCACGGGAATCGAATTGTTTCAAAAATGTCCTACTGTGTGGCACGCTGAATCATATGAGTAGATTTGTTTTGTCAGGCCACAGCGAAAAGGGGGCCAACCCCTGGTATAGAGTGACACCATAATCCGTCATTCTAAACCAGTGGTTCCCAAAGTGGTATCTGATATTTTTCAGGGATTCCCAGGAAAATTAAAATTAAGGCTGTTTTCGTAATAAACACAAGAGCATTCACTTAACGCAGAGCACATTTTGAAACAGAATAAATGCCTCAATTTTTATAAAAATTTGTAACATTGTAACTCATGCATTTGTTTATAATACAGCGTTTTCAAAATTTGAAAATATTTTATAAATAATTAGTTATTTTTTTCTTTTAACATATAAAGGGACATGCTCTTTAGCATTACGGTATAGGAGAGAAAATGCAAAACACTTTTTATAAAAGAAAGAATGTGTCAACTCGAATAAAAATGAGTAGTATCATAAAATAAGTGATTCTCTACAGGATAGTGAAGCCAGAATATAATATTAATGTTTGAGTACTTTTATATCTGAAAAAACATTCCGAATTTGGGTACTATTCTTTAAGGTATCCGATTACGTTCAGAACAGTGATTTTAAAAAAGCGCATAAAGGGATAATTTTCATGATATATAGTGTCACTTAGATTAGAATACATGTATAAAATTGTTTTAAGGACATTATGACAAACAAAAACTATTTAAATATAATATTTTGGCAAAAAATTAACTTAGAATAATCTTTTTTCAAAATGTTCTCCTTTTTAGTAAAATGCTTCTATCATAATAATATTTTGCTTGTATATAACTCAGACCTTTGTACAGTGTCTCAGCCATGAGTTTTAAAAAATTCACATTATTTTCAGAATTACAACCATTAGAAATAATTATCGGCGTTTTTTTCTTAAAATATCTCCCTTCTGTTTTTTTGTAAAACATGGATAAACCCACTTCTAAGTTATATATTTCAAAAATTCTAGTTGAGCCTCTGTACAGAGGTCTGAGCTATATACGGGCAAAACATTATAATAAAAGCATTTTTCACAAAATGAGAACATTTTGAAAAAGGGTCATTGTATGTTCATTTTTTGTCAAAATATAGTACTTAAATAATTTTTTTATTGTAATACTATTCTTAAAACAATTTTATATACATTTTCTAATCTAAGTGACACTAAATATCATAAATACTGTCCATTTATACAAAACTATCCAACAATACAACTATACCGCTTTTGCAAAATTACGGTTCCGAACGAAGTCGGATACCTTACCATTAGCGGAAAACAGCCTTAACTTTGGGGTCTGTGAACAACTTGAAGAGGTCCGCATAAAACTTAGTTTATTAGTTTCCATTCACTACAACAAAAACTACAAATGTTTTAGCACAAAAGCAAGTGCCACTGCTTTAAGCAAGATTTCATATTTTAAAATGTGTTTTACTCGAAATGTTTTTGTTTTTTTTAAATGCTCAAACGGGGACAACGATTGCTCAAAAAGGTTTAAAAATAATCAACTGAAATTTTTTGTATGCGTTCTGTGTAATACAGCGTTTCTCAAAGTGTGGGGCGCGCCCCCCTGGGGGGGCGCGATAACACTACAAGGGGGGCGCGAGCATATCGAAAATTTAAAGATTTTTTTTAAAAAAATAACCGGAAAGAAGTAAAACAAAATACTTTCTCCATAATAAAAAAAATACATAACACTGATATAATTTATGTTTATCATCTGTTGTTTTTCCGTCATCAAATGCCTATCTTTGATCCCAAAACCAAATTAAAAAAAACATTTTGTTTAATTTGCTGTAATTCCTCGATGAGAGATT
>BMAV01011821.1:0-16861 GCA_019973955.1 Trichonephila inaurata madagascariensis | reverse complement strand
AAAACAAAAAAACAATGGAACAAAATGTGAGGCGTCTTCCCTATCCGCTAGAGAGAGATCTCGAAATTGAATACCCCGGCCCGTCTACTGACTTGGAAAGCTACAACGATCTTCCCTGCCATCAATTTCCCAGTGAACACGCTCTCTCCCAGAGATACAGAAACGTAGGCAGACGATTCTAGCGAGAAATTCCACCCCTTTGGGGGACACCCCGCCACCCCTTGATAAATGGGGACAATATCCGTTTAAGCTACGGGAGGACAGGGTAAACTAAAAAGCAGCCTGCAGATATTTTACTGCCTGGAGACCGACAAGTGTTTTTGCCGATATGAGACAATGGTGCGGAAATGTCCGGAGTGTTGAGAAGGGGCAAAGAGTTATGACGATCGAAGAACCATAAACATGGTAGCCTTCCGAGGATCCTTTTTGTGTTGTCTTCGATAACCCTATTTGGCTCTCAGCTGTAATCATGGGATGCTACAAGAGAAATTTAAAGAAGGCAGTTGGATGATCGCATATTTCGTTGCAAATGGCAAAGAATAAAGTTGGGTCGTGTTGTTGAAAGATAGGAACGATGCATATTTTAGGGATCTGCCATTAGGGAATGTGTGGATGCGGTGTCGATATCTCTACATAGAAAAATCTTTTCAACCAGACAGAAAGCCCTGCATTCAGGGTTATGATAATTAAAGTTTTATTTATTGAGATATATTTTGAAAATTATTAATTTTTGAAATAGTATACTCATAATTTTACGGGATTTATCATACCTATAATTAAATATATTAATACATAATTTTTAACTATCCCCACTGGAGGAACTGAAATGACATGCATGTTATACGTAAAATAATCATATGGGTTTGGGAAACTAAAAATATAGATGATGCGATATAATAAACAATGCAAACTGAGGAAAAAGTTTTTTTTTTTTTTAAATTTTATATAAAAATGGTGTTTAGTGTCTAGTAATCTTTCCTCCTTACTGTTTATAAAAAATTCCATGGGAAAGAATGGATACAATTTCTATCCATTATTTTCCAATTCTATTGCAAATAATAAGGTAACTTATTAACAATGGGCGATCCGTAAGGCCTCTCAACTCAGATTTTTCTCATCGAGCTAAATTGGCCCTTTGAGATAGAACAATTCAACGCAGAAAATGAACGTTACAACAAAATAGCATATAAATAGTCAGTGAGATTAAGAATATTATGAAGACACTATAACTGCTCTAGTTCTACCGAAATTGTAATCACTTGTTCCAGAATTATCGTCCAAAACTATAGTCGTTTAGTTATTAAAATATTTTTCTCTGCTGGAGTTCTGAAGTTGCATCTCATTTTAAAGATAAATACCCATTATTCAATTGCTACTATTTGTTCACATTTTCCCTATATATATATCTTGTTCAAATGCTCAATCGCTTATAAAATAATTTTATTCATCCACTCAAGTTCAAATACAATTTTTTAAACTCGTAGTGAATGGCACTTGATGTTAATATAGTTTTTTTTAAACATTAATTCATTAATTATATTTATTTAATTAATGAATAGTAACAAACGAAAATAATAGTCCAACAGCATATGTAGAAAGAAAACCACTCTTTGTGTCCCTGTAGCGCTTTGGATAGCGTGTTAGACTTCTAATCCAAAAGTCGTGGGTTCGAATCCCACCTGGGTTGGCCTAATTTCTGAGAATGTGATTTTTTTTACTATACTGTTTTATTAGAATAATTAAATTTATTAATGAATAATCAGTAACAAACAAACAAAATATAGTCCAACACCCTATATAGAAAGGAAAACGGAAACTCCTGCAAGGAAAATCGCTTTCTATTTTGTCACTTATTATTGTGATTCTGTCATATGCATATTACATATTTATATTAATTGTAATTATTTAATAAAAAGCAACTATAAAATAAAAAATTTTCTTTGTTGACTTAAGTAGATATTGACTTTTTTTTATATATTACTTGTTTCTTGTTATTGACTGTCTTGTCCACTTATCGCGTAATCAATTTTATACCAAAATTAATAAAAGTGATGTATTGTGAATAGCTTCTTTTCCTTTACAGGTAGCGCGTAACATATTTCCTAAAGATGCATTCAAAGAGCTTAGATTATGATGATGCAATGAAAACTAAGCCATCTGAATACAGTAGCACAACATGGATATAAATCTGACCCCCCATAGGAACCACCCTCTTCATGACAATTATGGTGGGATATATAGCCAAATCGTATTGTCACCTGTATAGAGCTCAAAACTACGGCTAATGTGTGTGACAGGCATATATGTAGCCTTTTGCCATGATTACTTTCACGGGTTTTGATTTTATGTTACTGTTGATTGGGTGGCATAAGTGCCAACAACAACAGAAGGGGGAGGTTCCAGCTCTGGAGTCATCCTCGTCGATTGATCTAGGATCAAAATTACGAGGATCACCAGGTAAAGCTCTAATGTTGCTTTATATTTCGACGATAATTTTACTTTCACTCTCTCTCTCTCTCTCTCTATGTACATGCTATATTTTACTTTTTCCAATGAGAATATTGATTTGTAACATACATTAATCGTACATTATTAGTGTCCTTTGAGAATAAAACAAGTATAAACTAATGAAGAATAATGAAGGAAGCAATGACATAATGATGGATATATGACACTATAGGTTATTATAACAAAAAGAAAAGAAGTTATAAGATATATAATGCAATAAAATAGTGTATTCCTGATATTTTTGTCGTCCATGTATGCGCCTTTTCTGTGAAGGTGATGCGTTTCAGTATTTTATGATTTGGTATTTAAATGCAACATTAGTAACAGCAGAACAGAATGTATAAAAATGAATTATTGATCTATAATAGAGGATGGAAGGAAATACTATTCCTATAGTGTACCAAAATGGGTTTCAAAAGATGCTTTCTTTTTATCACTTCAAAGCATTTTTTTTTTTGTTTTGTTTGTTTCAACAAATACATTTTATTCCGATGTCTGACTGCTTATTTTTGAATCCATTGTTTTAAGGTATCAGGCAAAGAAGTTCCAAAAACTATGTTAAAAAAAGAGAAGTGTGTGTATTTTAATTAAAACTAAATTTTAAAGGAAATTTTTATAGAAGTGTCCATGTTATACTTCATTTGTATCAACTTCTATTCGTTTTCTTCCAATATATTAAAAGATTGTACTGAAACACAACAGGTTAAAATAATAATTCATGAACATAATTTCCCACAGTGGGACTGCATTTTAGCAACTTATTCTTTGCAGACACGGCACCAAGTGTGAGAGCTGTTTCGTGATGGCACCATCTAGTGGCGGCCTCGTTTCCAAATTTAGACACTTGAATTAGTTTTTAATTGGAGTTCTCATCGGATTCTAAATATTGTCATGAGTACCAGAGCCAAATTGATACTCGAGCGTTCTTTTACATGCCACATAATCGTATGCCATGCATGCCTGCGATTTTGGTGTCTAGAATATATATCGACTCCAGTTGGGTTCGAACCCGCAACCTTAAGCTTACGAAGTGGGCACTCTACCTTTAAGCCACCAGAGCTGACCAATATGCTCACACTGATTTGGCAACCCATTTTACATCCTATATTCAATTAAATAATAATACCTAAAAACTCGAGATATAGGCTACATACTTACTTTTTTATAACTTAACGTGCATATTTATATAGAAATTAACTATAAAATACACAGCAACTCTCCAAATAGAACAACAGTCTCTTTATGAAAAGTCAACATAAAAATATCAATTTTCTTCAAGATAATCATGTCTAAAAATCGGACATTTATAATCAATAATATAATCAAATAAAAAATAAATTGTGTTTTGTTTTTTCGTACTATTACTCTCAAATACTTCAACAAAAAATCATAAAAACATTTTTGAAAAACAGTGTTTGGAAAATGTAATACTCTTATAACACATGTTTTTACTTCCAATTTGTTCTTTCCTTTTCCTTTTCTGTATACTGATTAATTCTGCATATTCATGCATACTGAAGTACGTTAAGTAATTACAAAACTCGATTCTTATTTTACTCTTATACTTTATTCAGGATAAAAACATGGAAGAGCTGATTATTTAAAAATAATTGAAGAAAGAGATATAAACTTTTTGGAAGTTGGAAAAAAACTGCTAATTTGCATCTTAAGCGAACATGTTAATAGCAAGAAACAAAACGTATTATGCTCTGATTAATTTGTAGGAAAAAATAATTACATGATTGGTTACTTTGAGTGATAAATCGATTAATTTTCTTTCATTTCATTCGCACATTTTCATGTGTGTGCTTCATGTGTTCATTCTCAATCAACTTAGAAAGATCACTTGATAATTCATAAATCTGAGAGGTGGGGAACCTTTTCATCATTAGATGCCACAGGCAAATTACGTAGTTAAATAACATATAAACAATTAAAAAATTAACAAAAAATTAAATCTTTATTTATTAATTATTTGACATAAAAAGTTATAATATATATAAATATTTTTGTATTGACATATATATATATAAGTATAAAAATTTGTTATGACATATATCATTGACAATTATTTTTCTTTATAAAATTATTAAATTCATATAGATACCGTTGTAACTTTCTATATTTTTCTGGTGGTATTTTTATTTATGTAATATATATATACAGTAGCGCACACAGAAATTTTTCAAAGGGGGGGACACCGGTGTCGAAAGTTCACCATTCTTGTATTTTGCTCCTTTTGATTTTATCGATTTTCGGGAACAAAACACAGTAAAAATCTAATTATTGAATAAATAATTAGCATTAATTAATAAAATTAATCAGTAATAGCAAATACTTAATTAAATTTTACGTATTATATAAGAATTATATTTAACCAAAAAAAAAATCGACGGCTTTGAGGGGGTCCTGACCCCCAGGACCCCCCTTGTGTGCGCCACTGTATATATATATATATAGGCTAATTCTCTACAAACAAGAGATAACATCCAAACAATAACATTCGAAAAACTCATAGACAGAAGGAAAATCACACAATGAAGGACATATGACTTATCGAGATTAAAAATTATAAAATGGATGCTGCAGTGTTATAAACATTACTGACTTAGGACAACTAATATATAAATTAATTTATAATTTATATAAAAGTGGGGTTGAACATGTTTTTTGGCCAGCCAACCCTTGTATATATATATAATTTGAATGTTATAAGTTTATAGTTAATATTTTCTACTATAGAGACATGAATCATTAATGATCACTATAGCTGAAGCATTCAGAAACAGAAATTGTAACATAAACTAGATGTTAGAATTAAGAAAACATATATTAGATATTATAAAAATAGTAGAATTAAAATATATTTATGTATATGGATGCTTCAGTATTATAAACATTCCTGACTCTTAGGATAGGTCTTATGTATACAAAAATTTGTATAAAAGTGCGGTTTAACATGTTTTTTGGCCAGCTAACCTTCTTCCTCTCTGTTAATAAAACTGATAAATATATGTATATATATACATAGTATAATAAATTAAAATAAAATACTAAAGGAGAAGGTTGCATAACCTACTAGGTGAAAGGAGAAAAAATTAGATTCCAAGAAACATAACAATTGATGATACAGGAAAGAGTCTTTGGTCTGAAATGGAGACCTATTATGATTTCTAAAACGGTCACTGAATTAGGCCTTCGAATTAGGGTAAAGCTTCTTTATGGTACCACCTTCCCGTACAGCATAAATTTTCGAAATAATAGAAAAAAAGAGCGATATTGAACAGTTAGGCTTATTTCTAACAAACTTGGATGAAAAACCAGGCAGTAAAAAAAATGAAAATATGAATAAAGAAAAATAAGGTTTTTATCATAGAAAAGAATATCAAGTAAATTTTTTTAAGGAAAAATAGAATAAAAACTTACATGAAAAAAATACTAACCACATAAGAATATAATAAAGTTAAAGCAAACCAGTCAGAAAACGCGGGCTAATGTATACATATATAGTCGCTCATCCAGTATTGTGGTTAGTGACGCTGATTGTGGTGGAGTAGGGTCTGGGTTCGAATCCTGGTTAAGAAATGGGTGTTTGTGACGTACTCCTTTTCTTCTCTTTGTGATGTGTGTTTCACGCTTACTTCTATGTGAGCCCCCGTGTGATACTTTGTAGTGCACGGGGTCATAAATGTTCTCAATAAATAAATAGTATATAAATATATATTTGTAGCAAAATTCATAACGTGAAGCCTTAATTGATTGTGTAAATGAACATGTGGGGTACTGTTGCCATGTTCCGCTAGGTGGCGTTGTAACATTTGAAATGTTCTATTGGCTATTTCCACGAGCAGTGATTGAAACATACATACATTCACGTTACTGTTCTTTGTTTAATCCCATTGATTTATAAACTGTTGCAATCTATACGCAATTAAATATTAATTAATACAAACGCTAGCCTTTATGAAGGCCACTCAAGAAACACGTGGCCTCAAGGCCACAAGCCTCAAACTCATGATACAGTTGTTGTGAATTTCTGAAAATTATACGAGGTATCGTTAAGTTTAATTATTTCTAAACAATAATCACTAATGACTGTCCACCTGGAGTTCCAACATATTGCAACCGGGCACTCGAATAGTATATAAAAAAGACAAGATTTTATTTTTAAGGCTTGACTTTCATGTGCTTGTAGTACCATCGATTCACGTACGCCTTGTAGACGAATTCGTGAACAGTGAGTAGATGTCACCATCTGCATGCAAATAGTCTGAAGAAAGTCAGGTAGTCAAATCACAGGAATGATCAAATGTTCAATGGTTTTGAAGTAATTAATTATTTTCAAAATTAATATTATTATTATTATTTGAATGATCTTATAAGTTGTCTCTCTCTCTCTCTCTCTTGATAGAATACGTTTACAAAATATTTCCGATAATTAATATTATGATTAAAAAAGGCATCCGGCTACGTTCGGAAATCTGATTTTACAAAAAACATATAATTAATTTTTTTCTTTTTAGGTATTTATTTTCACCTGGATAAGAATGCACATTTGAAATTATTTTAATATAATTACCATAAGAAAATAAATTGCGATTTTCTGACAAAAAATGAAAAAAAGAAGATGTTTATATTCAAAATAATATTTTTTTTATGGAAAAAATGTCTATAAAAATAATATTTTGCCTTTAAATATCTAAATTAAATACTTTGAAGAATTCACATTATATTAAGAGATACTATCAATTGAAATAATAACCGGAGTTCTTTATTAAAATTTATCTACTCTGATGTTTCAAAATACACTCACTTCTCTCAAAAAGTTAAGCACACAGAAGTATAATGCGAAGAAATGGACAAGTGCTGCTTTGATTGACACTAAATTCTACATGTAAATTGATTTATGTTTATTCATGAGACAAAACAAAGAATTACAGATAGAGATACAAAAAAAATGAATATTCATAAATAATGAGATAACGACATATTTGCGTCTTATACACAAAAATACCTTTAAATGCAAAACTAATAATAAAGCCCTATATTTAACAGGGTGTATTAGTACCGCTTTATCTTCATACAAAGTGTACAGCATGTGATCATGCTTGTTACAAGTTGATCAATCAGCGCAGATTATTTAAAATAATTATTTTAACTTACTGAAAGTAAACAACCAAATACACATTCTGTCATAGTAAAAAATTAAAATACTCATTTACACTATAATACACTTATAAATGTATCAGTACTGTACAATCTATTTTATAATTAATTTAGCAATACTAAGTTAATTACAAGTTTAATAATTACCAGTGATCCTATAGATTTGTCCTGTATAAAATTAAATGCCAATATTAACACTTATCTTGATAATTTGTATGGTTTATAAATTAATCCCTTAAATAACGATTAAAAATTACGCGATTCATTCCCCAATACCACCATTTAACACGTAGGTAAAAATGTGTATTGAGAAGTGATGGTGGTAGAAAAGAAATAAATAATCAAATCTTCTGAAATAAATAAATCCTTCGCAAACACTGTCAAGGTCGTTTTATTGCATTCCAAGGCCTTCAGAATAATTTTATGGAAAGCAGTTCCCAGAAAAGATAGTACTTCGGAAGGATGTATATATACATCTGGGGCAATTAATACACTCACTGAGACATTTATATATGTCGGTAGGATTAAAGAGGTCAAAGTCGTATTGTAGGTTTAGCGTCAAAGTATAGTATTATTGAATTTACACCATCGTTACTGCACGCCCCCCCGCCGGCCCGGCGCGATGCAAATTATGATTGAAAATTGGGTCGCAAACTTTGAAAGTTTGAGAAGCAATGATGTACATGCAAAATATTACTATTAAGAATCATTTTCCGTCAATAGAAAATGTATTGAAATTAAGTAATTTTTTCCATCATCTTTTTGGCAAAATATTTAATTAATTTTTTTATTGGAATAATATTTTGAAAATAATTATATATGTGTAATCTAATTTAGAATACACTAAATATCAAACAAATGTTATTCATTTATATGCTCTTTCAAAATCATTATACCGAACGCAGTCGGATACCTTACAGTCTTACGATAGAAAAGGATATTGCAATTCTAAAAATAAGAAGAAAAAACGCAGTCGGATACCTTAAAGTCTTACGATAGAAAAGGATATTGCAATTCTAAAAGTAAGAAGAAAAAAACCATATCTAAAAACGTACTTATGTTATAAATTCTGTTTGTAGTCTTACAATATCAATAACAGAAAATGATCCGATGAAACTTTAGAAAACATTCGATTTTTCATATTATTTACAAAATATATTCTCTATCGCCATTCCTTTAAGTTATTAAACAATTTCTTTGAAAACCTCTAAACCTTTTTTCGAAAGAGAAAAACATTGTTAAAATGTTTATTTAGATTTTAAACAGTTTTAGCATTCTTACATATTTTGTAAAAGTTTCTTACTAACCAGTGTTTTTCACTGGCAATTTTTTCGTAACATTTTTGCAAACATGTAGCGATGACTTACAACAGAAACAATCATCTAAATTAGGATCATCAAAATAATGTTTATGGTAAGAATTTCTGTAAATCTATTTTATTCTGGATTCGAGAAAATAATTCATGATCGTTTTGCCAGCCTTAAAAATTGAATCAAATCATATTATAATGCATGGTATCGAAAAAAATCTCGTTTGTAAATTATTTCTTTTTTTTTAAAGATATTTCGCAAATGGTTTCAGAATTCATTTTTTCCCTCTTTAAAATTTTGCGTACACATATATCCATGCATAAATCGATTACAGAATTCGATTAAATTTTCTTTTCATTTTTGCAGACGATAAAACACCTAAGATGTATATTTAACAAGAGGTAAAGTAGAAAAAAAATGAAAATATCACAAAGAAAAAAAATTATTCATTTGCATCCAAAGTGAAAATAATAAGGATAAGCAATACTGTGTTTTGCTCATTTTATTGAATTAAAAAAAATCATTAACTATTTTCCTACGATGACAATATGACGGATATTTATTTTATTTCTTCATGTTCTCTAAATTTCTCGTTTATAATTGGAATTTTTCTCTTTTATTATTGTTATTTCTTTTTTTCTTTTTAATCATATTTCAAAGCACAGTAATTTTTTTAACATTTTCCTCATTAATTTCCTTTTAAAGTGGCTTTTGTCTTTAAAAGTAGTAACGCTTTGAAATATTATGTTAGAAGTTATTATTGAATTAAATTTAAATAAACCGTCTCTGCGACGTAAGATGAAACATTTATTTATTTGGAACTAGTTGTTTTAATGAATGGGTTTAATAAATGGCTTGATTCATGAAAGAAAATGAATTATTTTGAATGATTATTAAAATGTATATGAAAAATAAGGCAATTTCAATTCAAAACTTTTATTTTGCAAACACATAAGTATTTTTTTAAATGTAAGTGTGAAAAATATTTTAACAATGTTCATTGAATAAATTCTATTCAACCAATATTTTTTTTTTATTTAACAATTTCTTTTCATCAGTATTTAGTATTAACGGCAGATAATTTGCTCAGCTACACGATAGTGATAATTTCTCTTTCTTTATAAAAGATAAACAAAATGTTATGATGCTTACTTATTTAGGCAAAACAAAAATTATTATACTAGAAAGTTACTTTTAAAATTTAATTTAGCATGAAATTTAAAGAAATCATTCTGCCCTAAGCTACTATTTAAATAAACAGATTTAAAATTAGTCGTAAAATATTGTTGAACATTTTATTTAATATTTTAAGATGTGCATAATATTTTTAACATGAAAATAATATTTCAAAATTTAAAACCATATAAAAAGTCTCAAATGTATACCTATATTAAACACTCTAAGGAATTTTGCTTTCCACAACAGATATTTTGAAATATATGGTACTTGAAAAATCAGTGTCTTAAAAAACATTTATACTTTATTCGCACTGAACGTTTCCTGATTGCCTGTTCTTTCCCTTCATAAGGCAATATGGCATATAACTTAAAATATATTTCAACTACAGGGAGACAACGAGAGGTCAGCATCTTAACCTCACCTCATTCTCTAGATTCAGGTTACGCCAACACAAGTGAATTAAACCATGATGAATTCAACTTGCATCCGTCGATCTTTTTTTTTTTTTCACAATGAGCTCCATATCAGCAACAACGCCTTTTCAGGGAGAGAAAGTCCTCAAAAGGGGAAGCCATTTCCTAAGTGGCACCTTCTAGTGGTGGCTTCCGGTATCAATTTACTACATTTGAATTTTATTCAATTTAAGCTCTCATCGGATGCTAAATATTGCCGAGAATACCAGAGCAAATTGATACTCAAAGATCGTTTACATCTCACATAATTATATGACATGCGTGCCAATGATTTTCGGGTCTAGAAAATCTATGTACTCCAGCCGGGGTCGAACCTGCAACCATAGGCTTACGGAGCGTTCACACTTACTCTAAGCCACCGAAGCCGACATCGGTATATCTCAATGATAGGGATTATTTTATTATCATCTTGAAAAGTTTTTATTAGTAAAACTACTGCTTTATATAGGAAGGTGTGATTTGAACTGTTCACCTTCTGGTTCAAAGACAATTCCGTAAGCACTTTGGATGACTGTGACGAAGATGCTTCAATACACGGGCTAGTCTCTAAATACTTTGTTCCGGTCTTTGCGATTTGTGACCCGAAAATTCTGGAGTCGCCACAATGTTATCAATCGTCAGTTAGAGGTTATGATTACAATAAGGTTATGATTTCAGAAAAACAACCAAGAACGACCAAATAACTAGCGTGGACGCAAGAAAACTAATTACACTACAGCAATTTTAGAATGATGCTTCAGTTGCACGTGCAAAAGACATTTAAAAAATTGTCTAGATCTGGGAAAACTGACATAATTGTGCATCTTAAGTGAATGATATATCCAAGTAACACAATTACATTAGCTTTTTGTAAATGAATTCTCGGAGTTTTTTACATGTGAACGCGTTTGTCTTTCTGTTTTCCGTTTGTGTTTTCTGTTTGTCTTTCTACCAGAGTCACATTTTTGCAAAGATCTTTCTCAAAAGTGTCTCATTTTGTTATTTATTTCGAATTTCGTAAGATATGAATTCAACAGATATTCGTATATTATTTTTATGAGTATAAGCTTTTAATAACTCTGTTAAAGCTGCATGCAATACAAACTACGGGATTTAGGATAATAATGTTATAACGATTGAAAGGTGCAGTTTTGGTTTTAAAAATTTCGGTCTGATGTGTGTGTGTGTGACATTCCTTACAAAATGAACTACTTAGTAGACCCAAAATTCAACTGAATTAATGTTTTGAGAAATCGGCTTTGAGAGAGAAAGAATTAATGGAAACGAATCCATCTGTATGTAAAAGGCAACTTATACTTGAATGAAAGTTGACACCTTTCTGATTTTGTTAACGTGAAAAAAAAATAATAATTGGGTGCCGCGTTAAAACTAAGTGAAATAAGCTTAAATGGTAGAGCCTATGCTCACCATGACTGATAAAAAGTATTGCCAGTACATTGAAGAAATACATGAAAAATTTTAAATTATACGCCCTTCATTCGGTATGGCTCAATACTTCCCTACAACAATGTACAAAACAATTCTGAAAGTAAATAAATTTAAGTAGTAACTTTTGCAGAGCACCTGGCTTATAATCACCAGATCTTCTCCAACGAATATTTATGTTTTTTAGAACCGTTTTGCAGCTAAACAGTGAGGAAATGATGGCACAGCCTGAAGAATTCCATTTCAGAATTCATTAATTCTAAAGGTCGGAATTTCTTTAAGAGAGAGACATGCATATATACATTAAAATCTCACAGAGAGAAATGTATTGATATAATTGAAGCATATTTTGATTAAATAAACAGCTCTTAAGAACGATATACAGTTTTATATATTCAATTAGATATGTGACATTTCGTACACACCAATCTAATATAGTTTTGGAAAAAAAAATATTTATGAACTAATTTTTTTGTTGGGTTTTTTTTAAATTCCTAAGACTTGTAATATTTCGAATTATCGTAAAATCCGGCGCATAACGGACACTTAACACTGAAAATAAAATTGAAATTTACGATTGCACCTTATACGCCGGGTGTGAAAATGTGTGAGAGCTTTAAAAATAAAAACAAATAAGATAAGCCTAGAAAAAAGTTAGACCTAAATATATCGAAAATTGCTGTTTATTTAAAAGAAATAGCATTTCTTTTGAACTGAAAGTGTTGCAGCTCTATAAGTCAGTGTGGTGTAACTTACACCCCCTCAATCTCCACATCGTAGGGGGAGGTAAAATTCTAGAAACACCAAAGCCTGATTGACACCAAGTACATATTTAACTATTTTATAAAATATTAAAGGCAAAACTTTACTTTCGAGGCAGAGGGGAGCCTCTAATATTCTTCGTTACGCCACAGCTAGAAGTACAGGGTGTGGCAAAAAAACTCGGACAAATTTCTTGCCTCCTAGAATGCTTAACGAATTTCCTTTTAAATGGGGCTTTCATGTTTCTTTATCTAATACTTTAATAGTAGAATTTTTTAAAATATATTTCTTAGTTCTTACTTTGATTTATGTGTTTTTGATAATGCCGAGCAAAAGGTCTGCTATTTTAAGGTTGTTTCAGCTTGGAAAACGACAATTCATTTGCTGAATATACCTCGGCAAATAGTGTCTGATGCAATCTGCCGTTTCAAAGAGCTTGGCAGAGATGTTTGACGTAAACGCACTGTAAACACTTCAAAGAATCATAAGCGAGTCTAGAGTAATCCGAGGGTTTCCATGTGGCAAATCGCTCGGGGCATGGGAATAAGTGACAGATCGGTGAGGCGAATAGCAAAAGAGGAGCTTAGACTGAAGGCCTTGCAAGTTGTGAAAAGTTCAGCTTCTTACTGAAAAAAAACTCCTTATAAGACTCCGAAGACGGCAAAAACTTTTGAGACGGTCCTCAAGTCAGCGCTGAGAGAGATTTCTTTTCACTGATGAGAATCTCTTTATGGTTCAACAAGTTCATAACTCCCAAAATGATAGAATCTGGTGTGTGGACGCTCCAAGCACCTCAGCAATTCTTAAACATCGCCAATATCCAAAGTCGGTCATGGTCTGGGGCGGAATTTGTGCAAATGGCAGAGAACACCTTTGGAAGAAGGCGTTAAAATCAATCGAAAAGTGGACCACACATTATTGAAGCTGTTGTACTTATGTGGGACCAAAAGCATTTCGTAAATTCAAATTGGACTCTTCAACAAGAATCCACATCAGTTTGCAAAACCAAAAAGGCACTAATGGTGCAAGGCGAATTTTCCAAACATGATATCATCTGAAGAATGACCATCTACTCGCCAGCTCTCAATCCCATGGATTACAGTGTATCCATGGGCTAGCACTAAATCGCACAAAACTTTGGACTCTCTAAAGCAATCACATCTGAGGGAATGGGGTATTTTAAAGGTAAAAGGCTTGATATTCTCATTGCTGAAAATTTCTGCAAGCATTTGCGCCTCTGCATAGCTGCAAACGGCGGTCACATTGAAACCAATTAAATTCATTTATTAGTACGAGTGCACTCTTATTATTATTTGTTATATTTTGTTAATTTCTTAATTTTTTATAAAGTTATATAAAAAAAGTTTGTCCGGGGTTTTTTTTCGCGCCCTGTATACTACTTTTTCTAAAGTGTGAAATAATATTTCGAATAAATGACTTAAAACGTAAGACCATTGAGCGTGAACTCTTAAGGTTTCCTCATAAAAAAGGGGGGTGCACGTTATATGGCTAATATACCTAAAAATTAAAAATTGCAACTTGAATATGTAGATGTGTGTTATACGGTGGTGCGCGTTATATGTCGGATTTTACAACAAATTTAGTTTGCATTTCTTTTGCAGTTGATTGTATAAAATGTACTTAAACCAATTTTTGATCTGATATTTATTGTATTTTATACAAATATTATACTAAGCAACAGTATCTGTACAATTTAACATGTGAGCTTCAAAATGCATTGGAGTACAGACAACTGTCCATGTTCTTATTATGTAATAAATAGCTCGTGTTTGCAAGGGACAAACAACCTTATTTTTAAAATATATATATATATAAGTTACTATTTCCAAATTCATAAATAACTTTCCTTTCGTGTCCTAAATATGCACTCTATTTTGATTAACCTTAACTACTTTGAAAGCCAGTCTCAATGAAATGCTTTCAATCTCCTTATTATCTGCCAAAAGAAGATTTTAAAAAAAAATTAATTAGTTGATATACCCATCAACTTGTTTGACTTTTAATGATCTTTTGAAAAGGTTCATGTTCTGAGTAACGTATTTTGCAACAGAAATATTGTTTTTGCAAATATTAAGTTTCTAATTTTCAAAATGTTTATTCAAGACGATGAGAGGTACGAAAATAGATGGATTGCTGTCTCGAAAACTTCCAGACGAATTTTAATTAAAATATTATAGTTTATGAAACCCTCGAAATTGAAAATAGTTGCTGATATTTATAGATACAAGGAGTCCCGACTGAAAAATGTATTCTCGCTGGTTTCTATTATACATTACAATAAATTTATTATTAAAATATCTCAATAATCGTCCAATGGTCTTAATTTTACAATTATAATATTAGATGCATTTGAATATGTAAATTGTGTTTGCTATGATGTTTAACTAATATATATATATATATATATATAACTTTTTCTTCAATTGATTAAAATAGATTTTGGGGAAAATAATAATTTTCTAGTATATTACATAAATAGTTAAAACAATAATTCTTATTTTGGAGTTTGCAATATTTGATTTTCATCTAGTACCAGTGGTATTGTAAAATACAGGAAATGCTGAATAAAGTGGATGTTAGGATTTTATCCGTAAGGAATTTCAAGATGTATTTTGATCAGATATTAGGATTATATTTCCTTATTCCAAACATGGTTTGTACTTAATAGAAATTTATGAGCATCACCGTACTTTATTCTAAGGTGGGATAAAATAATTGGTTTGAATAAAAATACAATTTTATTCCAGTTAAATAGTGAACATTTGTGTTAAATGATCTAAGCATTAAAATTATTTATTATTTTATGATACATTGACTTGAATGTTCTAATTTGATCTCATTGAACTTTTTTTTAAACTTTTCAATTTAATTTTTCTAAATATTTTCATTTAAGAGAAGTATTCCATTCTTTCTGTTTAACATCCTGAAGACTTAGTTACGTGTGGGTTATAATTTATCATCTTATATTGCATTATTGTATTTTCTTTGTTTTCTGTCTTACAACTAGAAAGGTTTGCCAATTATTAGAAAGGATGTGTACTCTAAAAATATATAAATATTCTTGAGGGTTGATGTGAATATAAACTGAGGAGACATTTCATTATGGCCACCCTTCACCTAGAGCAAGGACGCGTGCCATCAACGGCATGCGGCGCAATATTTTGGGTACATCAACGATCAAAAATATTTGTGTTTTATTTCAAAGTTCACCATTAAGAATTACCAACAAACTCGATTAATCGGTGACGGGGTGTTGGGGAGCACTCTGGTTTATTATTGTCTTACCTTAGTTACGTCATGGGCTACATTGCTTATGATGCAAAATTTGTCTACGAATAGCATAGTTAATTTTGTTGATACAGCAGTATTTTAAAGTTTATTTTTGTTATATTTACGATTTTTAATTGTTATTTAATATGAATAGTTCAACAAAAGAACAAAAAGTGCAGGATAGTAAGTGAAGAGAATTTCAAACTTCGTGAATCTAGAAATATGGCATTCTTATTAGAAGCGAATAAGTGGTGTGTGTTTTATGTTCTGTAACAGTGGTATGCACATCGTTGGTAAAATGGTATTTTCAAATGATTTATAAATCCTCCTGTCAAAAAAAGTGAACTACTGCAAAACTAATTAATTGCTTAGAAACCGTTTGGCAGATAACTTCAACTCAGCATTCATTTTACAAAAAGTAACATCTTACATACCCCAAAATAAGTAATTTGTCCTCCAACCTGCAACATTAGAATTCACACTAATGTTACTTTATAATTTAAATTGCATGTATAACTAAAACATTTACAACTCTACAGTGCTAAAGGTATTTTTTCGTTCTAAAAGAGTTTTGAATTTGTTAGTACTTAGTATTATTATTTTCCCATTAATCACAAGTCAAATTTATTTGATCCCACGCCTATACCTCATTAAACACCTCTTTAAAAAAATGGCACGTTGATCCATAAAAGTTCGCCCTCCCTGACCTAGAGTATTGTGCTCGTCCGTGGACGGGGTACGTGTAGC
>BMAV01011819.1:0-26791 GCA_019973955.1 Trichonephila inaurata madagascariensis | reverse complement strand
CAAAAATTAGGAAACTTGAACCGAAAAAAATAGAGTTAGCGAGAATACAATTTCAAAATGAGATGAGTCATTTCTTCTAATTCTACTTCTGTTTTAAAATAATTCAAAAAAAAATTTACTTCCTAGATTGGAATTTAGTCAATTTGGTGAAAATTTTAAAGTTGGCTTCCTTTTTGGATCAATTTGAACAGATTCAAAAAAGATGGGGAAAATTAAAACAAAAAAAAAATTAATATTTGTTCAACAACAGTTTCTGGTTTCTCAAAGGAAATAGTTAAAATTTTTTCCCCAACTGGGCCCCAACTATAAAAACTTTTTTGGGGAACTTACAATCGCGTTTTGGCAGAAAGATATTTTAGTTGAAGTATTTTTTAAAAGGGTAAAATTGATCATTTCCTAAAACTGGGGAACTCTCTTTAATTCTTTTTGATAAGCGGCCTCATTTCGTGCAATGGAAACATTAGGTGTAATCACAGATAGATGTGCGTCTATTTATCCCCTATGATTGAATCTTGTTTCCCACTGATTTTTAAAGGCTTGGAATCAAGTAATATTTTTAAACCTAAACTGACCGAAAAAAGGTTAAATAATTTAATGCAATTTTTAAAAAAAGGGGAAGTTAAAAAGGAAAAAGAGAAATAATTTTGGTGGTACCGGGGGATTAGGAAAGATAAAAAGGTATAAATCCTTGAAAAAAAACAATTTGCCAAAATTTGAGAAATAAAGTACCTACGCTATGGGTTTTATTAACGTTTTTTTTAAATAGTGATGTGAAGAAAAGTATCCTTTTTTTGTAAAGGTAAACATTCAAGTTCAAATTTTTACACTCAGAAAAGACGCTATTGAAAGAAAAAAATAGTCAAAGAAAAAGATGTTGTATTCTGTTTATCTCCATTTCTCGTTAAAAACCAAAAACATTTTTAAAGTGTCTGATATGTTCTAAAAAACATTTTCCTTTGATGTGTGATGTACTTGATTCACAAAAAATGTCTGTAGAGAAAAAGGAGAAACCCGCAGAAAATGAGGTTAATATGACCAATTTTAATAAACTTAGTCCAAAGATATTTCTTCAAACTCTAAAAGCTAAATTGATATCTGATACTAAACAGAAAATTGTGAGGTTACTTTTTGATTCTGCATCTCACAAATCTTATATTTTGAAAAATGTATCTCAAGAGATGAATTATACATCTCTTCGCTGTGAAAATATGGTGCATTCTCTTTTTGGTGGGGTTATTACTAACGAGTTCAAGCATAATTGCTATAAAGTGAAGTTGAGAAGTTTAAATGGAAATTTTAGTTGTAATTTTGAAGTTCTGGATCAGTCTACAATTTGTGAAAATATTAAACCGGTTTTCAAAGGTCCCTGGATAAGAAAGTCTCTGGAGTTAGAAAAAATGAGATTAATCTAACTGACATTGGCGACAGCTGTGAAGTCATCGATATTCTCATTGGAGCTGACGTTATGGGGAAATGTTGACTGGTAGAAGAAAAGTCTTATCGTCAGGTCTTGTGGCTGTAGAAACTTATTTAGGATGGACCCTAATGGGTAAGGTGCCATAGGAAGAAGAACCTTCAGCGGAAGAAATTTGGCTATGACAGTGTTATCACTGTTTGTAAATGGCTGAAATCTCTAATCTTTGGAAACTGGATGTAGTGAAATCAATGATCCTGTTGAGAAAAATCCAAATATGAAATTGATCTTCAGACCAAGAAGCATTTTTGGAAACAGTGACAATTAATGAGAAGAGGGCCGAAGCCTGAAGTTTGCTTGCCATGTGGTCTGACGATAAGTCATTTTGCCCGATAACTTAGAAGTTTTGGCGAAAGGCTCGCTATACACAACTTTAAAACAGCTATGAATATATATATGAAAATATGAAAATGTTATTCAAAGCTGAGATGTGAAAGTTCAAAAGAGCAATGGCTGTTATTATGGTTGTTGCGAAATGCGAAACTCCCATCTGTATTTCCGTTTGCGCAAGCCCGCACGGAATGAAATGAAGTGAAATGATGTCATGTTTTTTTTTTCTCTCTGTTAGCTTTGTGTGAACTGTTTTGCTGTTCGCGCGTTATGTCATTCTTTTCGTTTTGTCGCGTAGTCATTATGTAACTAATATATATATGTTTAAATTAAAATAGATGAGTGTATGTCAAAAGATTAGGACTCTTCATTTGATTCATTGTGATTTATTATACTCCCCGAACGAAAAAGATAAAAAGATCGGATTTTTAAAAGAAGGTAAGCCCAATTTACTTACCTCAAATAATACCTATATTTAGGTATAATAATATTGCTTTGGGACACAATATTATTTGGCATCCTGCCGGGATCTGAATTGTTTTGAAACAGAGTTAGAATTTAGTAGCTTATTAGTTTAATATTGGATCAATTAAAAAAGTTGAGAACATAGCTTAGAAGCGCTTTCACGCGCGTCAACTAACGCTTGAGAACAGCTTGCGAACGAAGATAAAATATTGATGAAATCGAAATTTTATTTGCGCAGTTGGAGGAAAATGGAACGAGGAACTTAGTGTAAAGGAAAGAATTTCAAAATATTCTTTTGAATGATGAAGTAATTCTCAAGAAACTTTTCGATAAAGAATACGAAAGCTTTAATTTTGTACGAAGAAGATTTATTAAATTGAAAACTAAAGTTCAAAAATTTTTGAGAAAGAATGTCGAAATGGAACCATAATTCTCAACTAGTCGAAAAGTCCGTTAAAACGGAAATTTAAGCTACCTAAAATAGAATTTAAATTGTTTGGGGAGATATTAAGAATGGTTGGCCTTTTGGGCTCAGTTTCAGAAAATACACAATGACGAAGAAATCGCGAATGAAGATAAATATCACTATTTGTGCAGGCGACATTAAAAGGTTCAAGGGCGCGAGAAATTGTTGAGATCACTATCCTGCCACTGGTGATAGTTATGAAAACGTCATCGAATGTTTTAAAGGCACGTTTCGGCCGGACTGACATGTTAATCAGAGTTTATATTAGAGAGTTCTTTCACTAATGATGAATAATGCAATGAGTAAAGGTTCTAAAATATCACCGCTTTTTTAAGTTGTATGACAAAATAGAAACTTATTTGAAATCTTCAAAATATGTTAGGCGTTTCTAGTGCAAATTATTCTTCTATTTTATATCCTTTAATTGAATCTTGCCTACCAGTCGATATATTAAGAGTCTGGGAAAGAAATTGTAACTCAATGTGCTTGACATCTAATCCGAATGAAAATGTAAATTAGACGCCCTTATAAAATTTTTGAAGAGGCAGGAAATAGAAAGTGAAAGAAAAGGTGCGGTTAGCTCGAAGCGGGTTTAACCTTGAACTAGATAATATAAACAAATGTACTTCCGCGTCATCAAGGCGGGGAAAGAATTCCGACAACTGCAGAGCTTTTATAACTCTTCTGAAAATAAGAATCTTGTATATTCTGCGGTAGAATTACATTTTAGCAACCATTGCAGATATGCTCATAATTTATCGTATATGATGAGAAAAAGCGGATATTGATGAAAAAAGGCCGCTTGTTTTCGATGTTTGCAGTCAAACACGTTTTCGTTTTTGTAGAGCCGAAAGTACCACCCTGCGAATTTTGTGGTAAATCATTATAGGTCATGTGTCCTGAAATATGTATTAATGAAAATTCGAAAAACCCACGTCAGGAAGAAAAAGTAGAAAACGAAATGGAAGAGATCCGACTCTCTCCAACGCAACACCCATTCGCAAAGTTCTTTTGCAAACACTCGTTGTTCGTCTAGGGGTGAAAATAAAATGAAATATATAAGGGTTCTACCGATTGATTCTGGTAGTAGTAAATCATACTTGACCCCAATTTCGCCATTAAAAAAGAAATGAGATATGAATACTGCATTGCTGAAGAGAATTTGACACATAGTTTATTCGGCGGTAAAAGAGACGGCAGAAACCCACAAAAAGATATTTGATTTCCTTAAGTGACTTTTCTGATAAATACCGTTGTAATTTCGAAGTGTTGAATCAAAATAATTTGTTCTGGAATTCCGAGAATACCACGGGAGGTAATTTTATTAAAAGGAAATTAAGAAACATAAAATTTTTCTGTCTGATTTAAATAGCCAAGTAGACTTGCTGTATCAATTTTCTCCTGATGAAATTCATGGATTAGTGGGGCTGATGTTTTTAAGGTAAATTATATACAGAGCTTATAAAACAATTAAAGTCTGACCTAGTTTTGGTGGAAACTCGACTTGGATTGGACATTAATGGAAAACAGACCTTGGGAGAATCTACAGACAGCACGAATAGCGTCATGTCTCTTCATGTAAACGACGCTAAAATTTCCGACTTATGGCGACTAGATGCACTCGGAATCTCTTAGACCCAGGAGAGAAAGGAACTAGGCAAGAGCAGAGAGGCCGCAGAAGAACATTCAACAGAAGTGTGAAAATGGATTCTGATGGAAAGACCATATTTGTTAGTCTCCCATGGATACAAGGCCATCCTCCTTACCCACGTGCAGAAATCTAGCTACAGAAGAAGGTTGAAAAATTGTATTAATTGCATGAAAGAAGACGGAAACTTAGAAGCATACAGAAGGAGTTTTTCAAGTGAATGGCTTCAAGAAGGAGTCATAGAAGAAGTGAAGAACTACTGCAACGATAAAAAAGTGACCATTAACACACTCATGGGGCAGTAGTGGGGAAAATTCCACTACAAGAGTACGACCTGTTTTTTGACGGATCAGCTAGAGAAAAGAATTCGCCCTTCTATCAACGATTGTTTAGAAAAGGGACCAAACACTGTCGAACTCATTCCAATACATCATGAATAGATTTCGATTTAAGAAAATAGGCGTTGTTGTTGCGGGCGGCTGTAGAGCATTTTGCAGATTGGTCTGAGTGAAGGTGGATAGACCTTATCTAAAATTTTTATGGTGGGAGGAAGAGGGATCCAGCTAAACCTAAAGTTTTTCAGCATCGGAGGTTGTTTCGGGCTTTCTTGTTCTCCTTATCTATTGGGAGCAACAATTCGATTTCATCTGCAGAACGTTCCTCTAATTTTGAAAAACAGCAACTCTGTTGTTAAAGTCATTTACGTAGATAACTGTGTTACCAGTGTGGACGACGCAGAAGAACTTGAAAATTTGTCGAGAATCCAAAACAATCATAGCACCGCTAAATTTGAACTGGGGTGGGAGCACAGTTACAGTGACAGAATCTTACGACCTTTTACCACCAGAAGGAAAAAGCTTATTTCAGTTCTGGGGCTTAAGTTGGCATTTAAAGACGGGGATTCTCTTACGATGGATTTACAGTTGTGTTGAAGACGATACACCTGTGACAAAAGGAAAATTTTGTCAACCGTCCATCCGTTTTTGACCCTCTTGGTTTCACTTGTCCTGTTACGGTTGGGTCCCAAAGGTCCTCCTTCAAGAATGCTGGAAATTAAAAGTGTCATGGGACTTTAAGAACTCCCCCCGCCTCCATTAGTAAAAAATTTGAAGATGGCGAAAAGAACTGTCTAAGCTAAATAAAATAGAAATTCCACGATGTCTTATTCCCGGAAGAAATGCACCGGGAAATTTAACATTCACGTTTTCTGCGATGCGGCGAGTAGATAGCATATGCTGCTATTAATATTTTTAAGATGCGAGGTGAAAATTCAACGACCTGTCAACTTATACAGGCAAGATGCAGAGGGGAGTTGCTCAATGAAGTCTCTGTCCATTCGAGACTGGAACTCCTTGTACATGTCACAGTATCAGGCTAGATTATCCCAGAGTGTTAGTAGTGATATGAAACTGGAAAATGTGCCTAAAATTTTTGGTCAGACTCGGCAGATGCTTTATATTGGATCAAAGACGGAAACCTGGGCTCGCGCTTTGACATAACAGAGTCAAAAAGAAATTCGTTCGTTGACAAACACTGAAAGACTGGCACAACGTAACTCCTGATTTTGATATTATAAATTCTGGCAGAAAAAGAGGCTGTCATCAGCGCTGCTAACCATGAGAGCCTCTGAGGAAAAATATTATAACCGATTTTCCTCGTACGACAGACTTCTAAGAGTTACTGCATGGATGTATAGATTTTTACTAACTGTAAAAATTGAAAAGAGTAACGAATTGTGGAGTTTGACACTGGAAGAGATGAATAGGGGCAGAAATCGCAGTAAATGAAAATTGTACAGAAAGAATCCTTTTCAGGAACTGATGATAAACGTTTAAAGGCAATAATTCAATTGTTGCGGGTGATCCAAACGGTATTCTGTGAAAGTAAAGACTCAATTTTAATGAGAAGATACAAGAGATTTTCTATATCCGACAATATTACCTTCGAGGCATCCAGTTGTAAGAGAAAAGTATTCGAACCAGACATGAAAAAAATTAAACGCTGTGGGAATTCAAATTGTGATGTGCAATTTAAGAGAAAGTACTGGATTCTTAAATATCGGAAAACTGTAGAAATGTAATTACTATAACACCAGCGGCGCGATGTAGACGATTTAATTTGAGACCTAAACCTATCGTCGAAGCTTACTCTTCCTGAAAAGATCATGTAAAAAGAGGCTGCAGAAGTTTTCAAGAAGTCGTAGGAATAGATTACGCGATTCCATTGATTTTTAAGGGATAGTAGAAAGCTTGGATTGTTATATTTACATGCGCTATTTACAGAGCTATCATTTAGAGTTAGCTACATCTTTATCTAGAAAACTTTTGCAGACTCTTAGAAGATTTGTGTGCTCGAAGGGGTTGACCTTCTATAATATACTGTGACAATGGCTCTAATTTTTACTGGCGCTGAAAATTTACTGAAGAAAATCGATTGGAACGTTATTTATTTCAATACAGTGAATCTCAAAAGATTATTTGGAAATTTAATCCTCCATCTGCACCATGTAGTGGGGAGGGTGGATGGTGGGAGCATTTGATCGGAATTATAAAGGAATTTTTTACGAGGTCTTAGGAAAAGTTCACTTAATTTAGAGATGAACACCATTATCTGTGACACAGAAAATATAATTAACCAGCGGCCTTTGACCTATGTTTCCAGATGACGTGAATGACTTGACTCCACCTCCTTCCATGTTCTTGCATGACCTTAAACAAGAAGGAATTCCAGATCTTGATATTTTAGATTCATCATCGTTAAATAAAAGGCGTAACACAGACAACGAGTGAAGCAAGACTTACGAAAAAGATTTCGCACAAGAATATTTGGGCCACTTACGTCAGTCGTCGAGGGGTGATAAAAATCAAACCTCTCCCATTGGTGATATTGTATTAGTTTCTGAAGTGACAATACCAAGAGGATTGAATAACTCTAGCTAAAGTTATGAAACTCTATCCGTCCAAAGATGGAAGTATCAGACTGGTAAAAGTGGAGAATTTCTACGCCCTGTACTCCGATTAATACCCCTTGAAGTGACTCAAAAAGTTGATCTCGGTAAACCTCCAGTAGACCAATTTTCCTACGAATGAACCGACTGTCCAACTGACTGGTAAAGAGTGTTCTTCAGAAGACTTATTCCTGATGAGCCAGATGTCCAAGGACTGTTAATGACTTTCTTCAGAGACTGTTCCTGAGAAACGATCGATATGGACGATTAATAAAGTAGATAGTTAGGATTTGAGTTTCCCTGGTTTGGCTTCAAAGGTGGGGAGGATGTTGCGAAATGCAGAAACTCCCATCTGTATTTCCGTTTTGCGCAAGCCCGCACGGAATGAAATGAAGTGAAATGATGTCATGTTTTTCTCTCTGTTAACTGTGAACTGTTTGCTGTTCGCGTTATGTGTTCTTTCGTTTTGTCGCGTAGTCATTATGTACTAATATATATATGTTTAAAATTAAAAAATAGATGAGTGTATGTCAAGATTAGGACTCTTCATTTGATTCATTGTGATTTATTATGCGCACTCCCCGAACGAAAAAGATAAAAAAAAGATCGGATTTTTTAAAGAAGGTAAGCCAATTTACTTGCACATAATGAATACCTATATTTAGGTATAATAATATTGCTTTGGGACACAATAATGGTATTATTTACCTCACCGTGCAGTGATAAATTAAGTAGCAGCACTACTCCATTCGTCCAGTGTTTTGATGCTTCAGCTAGATTAACAAATTATCCATCCTTTAAACCAGTGTTTGGCATGTGGTCCTAGTCTTATTGAGCTTATACCGGATATTCTTCTTCGATTCAGAGAGAGAATTTGGCGTTATATTTGACATAAAGAAGCTTTCAACAAACCAAAAATATTCGTAAGGAGGACAGAGGTTTTTTAGGGTTTTTTGGGGGGGGTGAAAAAACAAATTTTTCAAAAAAATTTTTTTTAAAAATGCATCCTTTTTTTGGTTTTTTTGGTCCAATTAAAAATTAATTAAAAATTTTTGGGGAAGTTTTTTAAAATTTCACTTACAATTTGTATTGGGTTTAAAACATTAAATAAATTCCCCTTTTTAAATTATGGGGGGTTTTTGATTTGGAATGGGGTCGGGGACGGAAAAATGATTAAGAATAAATATTGGGGGTTTAAAAAAGGAATTAAATTGAAATTAATAAATTTTTCAAATTTTCTAAAAGAATATGATGGAAAAAAGGGATTTTTTTTTTTGATTCATTTGGGATATTATAAAAATAAAAAAAGGGAAAAAAATTAAAAATTATAAGAAAACTTAACCTTTAAAGGTTTTAGGGGTTTCAAAATTAAAGTTTTTTCTGAATAAATTTAATATATTAAATGTTCAAAAACTTAAGAAGTACTTTTTTTACATTTTTAAATTTTAAAAAAGTTTTTTAAATTTTCCCGCTAGAAAAAAATGAATTGGGGTTTTTAAAAAAATTGGGGCCCCAAAAGAAAAAAATTCGAATGGTTTTTAGCGCGTTAAGCGAAAGAATTCGGTTGTTGAACCCCGGCTAGAGATGCAATTTTTCTGGGGGTTTCAAAAGGTGAGCGGGTTTGGGAAAAAAAAATTGGGTCTTTTGAGGAATTTTCCCAAAAAAAGGTTGGAAATCCTCTCAGGGCAATATGGGAAAACCAATTAATTAAGTGCCTTTATTTTCGATTTGGGAACCCACGGGATAAAAGGTTTTTAATTTAAAAAAGTTTTCCCAGAAATTTAAGAAAAGTTTGGAAAAAAATCTGGAAAGTTATTAAAAAAAATTGAAGGGGGTTTAAAAAGGACTTTTTCCCAAGATAAATTATTCGTTTTTCTATTTTTTTTCAACCAACGCAAAAAATTAAGGCTGGTGAAAAAAGCACTTTTCAAAGCGAAACGGTTTTTTGATTAAAACTTTTTTGGGAAAAAATTCTCCCAAAATTTAAAAGGACGGCCTTTGTTTAAAAAACAAAATTATTTACCCAAAAAAAATTTTTTTTAGATGTTGTTCTTCCCCCGGGGTGGTTTAAATTCTTTTAATTAAAATGTCTGTAGAGATATTTTTGAATGTTTTAAAAAAAAGGGACAAGGGAAAAAAAGCGTGAAACTGTGTGAACTTTTAAGTAAAATAATTTAAAAAAACCCTTGAAAAAAACCCCCCCGGAAAAAAAAAAAAAATTGGGGTTTAGATAACGGGATTTATTGGACCTTTTTCAAAAAGAAAAAAAAATGGAAAATTTTCATGATGACAAAAAATTTGATTTGCCCGTTTAAATTTTTTAAAATGGAATTAGAAGAGGCTCGCGGGAAAGGAAAAGTTTTAGAAAGAAAATTTTTTGGAGACCAAAAAGAAAAATGGGAAGATAAAAAAAAGGGAATAAATTTTTTTGGGAAATTTAATTAATTGCGGGGGGGGAATTAATTAAAATTTTAAAAAGTTTTTAAAAAATTTAAAACACCTTATTAGGGGGAAAATAAAAAGTTTAAATTTTTCGGGTAAAACTCAAAGACAATTTTTTTAAGAGGTTTTTTAAAAAAAATTTCTATGAAAAAAAAATTTCCCATGAATGAACTCAGGATTTTAATGCTGAACATTTTATTCCCGGGAAAAAATGGAACACAAACGAGACTTTTTTAATTTTCCCCCAAACACCAGGCAAAGGTTGTTACTTAGAAACGAACTCTCCAAATAAAAAAGGAATATAACACAAAAGAACAATTCGTCTAAAAAAACCATATGTATTTTTAAAGCTTCCCATCAGAAGAAAAAAATTTTGGGCAATACCCCCGGTAGTGGGGATCCTGTCGGCTAAAAATTGTGGGTTTTTATTATTCCCGAAGTTTGGGGGCATTTATTTGGATAAGAACACAAATTTGGGGACCGGAACTGGAAACGTTTCATAAAATGTGATCAAAACATAATTCTACTAAAAACAATTACTAATGTCAGTTTTGTTTCCCCTTAAGTGTAATTTTTTTTGTTGTTTTTTTAATGGATAAAATTTTTAATTAAATAGAAAATAATTGTTATTGATATATGTAAAAAATAATTAATAATAAAGATTTAAAAAAAATGGTAGATTAGAAATTAAAATTTGAACCTATGTATAATTTGATGTTATTTTGCCCCACTAAAATTATGAAATTTGGGAAAAGGGTTTTGTCATTTAAATTTAAATATATCTTAAAATGAAAGATTATATTGATATTGATAATGTAAATAACAATGTAAACTTGTATATAAGTAGGTAACCAGAAAAAATATTAGTATTGATTGTCAAGCTAAAATTTTGGTTGCTCCATGCCGACCTGTGGGTTCAAATTAATATCAAGTATGGGGGGTTTTTCAAAATATTTTATGGGAATTGTAGATGATTTTTTTGGCATGTATTTCTTAAAAAAATAAATATGAAGTGTTTGATATATTTTTCTCAATTTAAAGCCAAATATGAAAAATTTATGGGTAAAAGGATTAAAAAAATAAGAACTGATAATGGTTAGAATTTGAAATGAACAACTAGATACTTACCTGGCTAATTCAGGAATATTTCATGAAAACAATCCCATACAATAGTGAATCAAATGGCAAGCAGCAGAAAAGAGCCAAACCGCATTCCTTTTCTAGAATGAGCTAGATCTTTATTATATGAAAAGTAAGCTTCCTTTAAAAATTTAGGCTGAAGCTATTATTTTTGTGAAGTACTCTAAAGCATCTAATATTACACCACGAAAAGTAAGAAAAAATACCATTAGAAATTTGGATAGGTAATAAAACCAAATTTAAATTATCTTTGAAAAATTTGGCTGTGTGGGCCTATTTTTCACGTTCCGAAAAAAAAGTACTGAGAAAATTTGAAGTTCCAGGAAGACGTGGAATTATGCTAGGGTATTCTAGAGAAAGGAGGGGATATTGTATTCATGATATTAAAAATCAAAAAGTAATTGAAGAGAGATCAGTTAAGTGCAATGAATCTTTAAAAGGTAGTAATTATTTAGGAGAGATTGAAAATGAAGCATGGGATATTGACTCGTTTTTTGAAGTCTCTCCCGAAAGAAGCGAAATTAATCAAAATACAGAAAATGGAGTATTGTGGAATTTTGATATAAATAATGGGCCTGTAGCAATTCAGAATGATAATTCAATTCCCCTTCAGACCACGTCATCGCCTCAGACAGGCAGAATCCAACTCCCGGTACTTGAATTGAATGATGTACAAAATCAAATCCCTGTTAGAAGATCGGCAAGACTAAAATCTAAGCTGTCTGTTCATTGAACGAATAATATACCAATCTCTTATTTTGAGGCAAAGAATAGTGCTAATTGAGAAAATTGGAAATTGGCAATGGATAATGAATTAGATTCGCGCGTTAGATAAGCATAAAGTTTGGGAAATCGTACAAAAAACTTCGAAATCAAAATTAATAAAAATTAAATGGGTATATAGTTTAAAAGAAGATGATGCTAGAAAATATAAAATACAAAAGCAAGGCTTGTAGCAGCTGGTTTTAATGAAATTAAAAACATAGATTATTGAGCGTCGTATTCACCAGTTGTAAATATTGAATCTTTTCAATTGTTAGTTGCACTTGCAGCTAAATTAAAAATTATATATTAATTTATTTGATGTAAAAACTGCATGTACTTATATGGTGTGATTTAGAGGAGACTGTGTATGTGTTTACCTCCTCCTGTTTAGAAAAGTTAATTAGAGATGACACCGTAAATTGAAAAAAAGAGTATTTATGGTTTGCCACAGTCTGGTAGAAACTGCATATGAAAATAAAGAGTGAATTAGAAAATTTTGGTTTAAAACAATTAGCTTCTGATAATTGTGTTTTATTAAATCTCGATAATCAAAAGTGTTCTTATATTATGTATGAATGTAGATGATTTAGCTATTTTTGTAACAATGATAAAATGTATGAAGATATTGTTAGTAAGATTAAAAATGTATTTGAATTGATTATAAAAACAAAACTAAATAAGTTTTTAGGCATGGGAATTGAAAAATGTGAAAATGGTATTTATTTATCCCAGTGTGACTACATTAATCCATTATTAGTCAAAAATAATTTAGAAGATTGTAAAAGTGTCAAAACTCCAATTGTGAAGGGAAGACAAAAAATTTACAAATGAATTTTATTGTGTGATATTACTATGCATATCAGGAATTAATTGGTGAACTTTATATTTTGCTAATAGAACTCGTCCTGATATTTCTTTTGTAAATAACGTCTTATTTATCCCAATTCTAATCATAATCCAGTGAAGAGACATTACAATTTAAGCAAACGAGTGATAAGAGATAATATTTGATGGCTCAAAAAAAATAAAAAAATTGAGTTTTATGAAAAAAGAATTTGGTATTTTAAATGCTAGTTCAGATGCTAGTTAGAAAATGCAGAAAAATGGAAAATCATTTTCTGGAGGTGTAGTTTTACTTAGTAATTCATTAATTTTATGGAAATGTCGTAAACAAAAAGAGTGTTAGTTTATCAACATGTACAGAGTTATTTTCTATTTTAAAATTTTGTAAAGACATAATTTAGACTGTAAATTTGTTAACTGGACTAAATGGGAACAATTTATAAATACGCTGTAACTTTTAAATCTGTGATAGTCACAGCAATTCAGTGGATTGCTTACTCGTTTTTCAAATAAATCAAGACATATGAACTTTGCCGTTTTCATTTTTATAAAGGATTTAATTCAATATACTGTAATTAAATTAGAATACATCCAAACAGAATTCTTAATTGCAGATTTTCTTCCGAAAGCCATGAATGTAGAAAAGTTAGAATATTCAATGCAAAAAGTTTCATTACTTCCTTGATTTTATGTCACTATGTTTACTGTTACATTTTATGTGTATTGCGTGTTTGTAATATTTTGTATTGTTTGTAAAAATGTATCACTGCAGGAGGGGTATGTTAGTGAAGCGAGTGAATCCATTTTTTCTCCTCGAAAAGTGATAACTGTGTGATCCGCCCCCGATAGGTTTTCCAGCTTCAATCCCACGCATTCCTTCTACGGGGCCTCACTAGCTGTGACGGCCGCTGTGTGCTTTGGTCAGACTTGCTTTGTGCTAGTTCCGTGATCGTTATTTTCGTATTTGTATATAAATAAATGTACTGTCCAGAGATACCTGAGTGGAAGTAATTTCACATAAGAACAACATAAACCTTACAAAGTATCAAGATACGTGTTACTTTTGTATATAAATTTATGAATGGCAATCCCATGGGGTCACTTCTAATTGATAAACTTGTTTTTAACTTAGTATTGTCAAATTAATTATAAAATATATTATAAAGCACTGGTATTTTTATAAGTCTACTATATCAGTGTAGCTATTCACTTCATTTTTAATTATGTAAGAATGTATTTTGTTTGTTTACTTCAGTAAATTATTTTTTTTAATAATCTTCTGTTTTGGACTTTTCAATATGCTCGTGCCCCCCTAGTAGAGTTGCCATGTCCCCAAGGAGGGCGCGCTTCACAGTGTAAGAAACGCTGTGTTAGAGCGATAACAACCCCTACCATCCAACTCATCAGCTGCTTCGTTCCCAGGCAAACCCACATGCGATGTTATCCATTGAAGACATACTTGTTTTCTCTGACCATGTCCAGCCAATTTGAATAAAATATCTACACCAATACTGTCCACTATTTTAGGTCAATTCCTCAAATATTGGATGGAGCTTGTGCTGTGTGTCAGGATCCAGATACTGTTCTTATAAAAGTTTAGAGCATGATCGAGAGCACCACTAATAGCAATGAGTTCCAATCTAAAGATGGAACAGTGGTCAGATATATCCTGATGCTTATTTTAACATCATTCCCAGAAGTGTTACCAAAAATACTACTCATTGCTCTACTCGTATCCGGATGACTACCATCTGTGTAAAATATCATGGATTGATCGGCTATGTCCTTTATTACTTCAAGTGCCAGCTGTCTGAGTAATTCCAGATGGCTGCTATGCTTGGGAGTACTGGTCAATAACTCCTCCCGGAATTCATCATGATTAATAGTATCAATAGGTGTGATGCAGCTAAAAGGTGTAGATGTGTCTACATTGAAATCAATAAAACTATGTTTCCACATGTAATTAAGCGGGCTGTCTCGCTTTAAACGTTGGTTACTTGTCCAATTGAAAATGAAAGAAGAGGTTCTATTGAAAGAACCAAGACTTTTAATTTTTCAAAGTATCTACATGAGTTGACTTCGAATCTCATAGTAAGTGGTTTGGGATTCTGCCTTTACAAAACTATGTCAGTAGGGAAACAATCAAAGGCCCGTGAATAACCTTTTCCAAAATGAGTTGCACCTCTCCAGTTTTCCAAATTGGTAGGAGATGTACTTGAAAATTTGAAATATTCAAGGACTTGGGGGAACCAGTTTGTATAAGTTATTTAAGTGTGGAGGCGTCTGAACCTAGTCTCGCCAGAAGATTTTTAAACTCTTTCTTGCTTTTTCATCTATTTCTCGATATGTTTTTCCGCAGTTCACTTTCGAGTCTAAAGTGAAACCAAGATAGGTATGTTAGTTACTGTAATTCAAGCGCTCACTCATTAGGAAAAGCTCTGGAGAGTAATTGTAAAGATGCCTATTAGTCATGAAGATGTGCTGGTTGTAGACTTTGAAGTACTGAAAGTAATTTTGTGGTTGTCTGCAAACTCCTAAATATTTACGGAGGACCTATTCAACTGGGATTCCATTTTGCAAATTTTTGAATCACTGCACGAAAAAGACATCATCAGCGAAAAGTTTAATTGGGAAGGGGAAACATATTTTTCATCCCCGGAAATAAATAATGAGAAAGAGTTGGACTCCAAAAAGCAGACCCGGAAAATTTCTTGATAAGTTTTGTAATTCTAGAAAGTAGCATGAAATTGACACAAAAATTTCGGTGATTAAGAAAGTATGAATCAGGGCAGAGCTTTCCTTTAATGCCCCAAAAAACACCAAAAAAACTTGCTTAACGGCTTATATTTCCATACCTATGAAAAGCTTTGATACATTAAAAATGGCCATGGTCTCATTGGCTTGTGATTCTGAAATTCTAATACACGGGTGAAGTATAAAATATGGTCAACAGTAAGTGATTTTTTTTAAAAAGAAAGAATTCTCCCGGGACATTTAAATTATTAGTGTGTAAATGGTAAGGGGCAACTCCTCGGCCCCTCTTTTTCCCTTACTTTGCAAGGTGATGCAGGTAAGGGAAAAAAAGATAACTTGTCTAAAAACAGGTATTCCGCTTGGGTTTATGAATGGGGGGGGATGGCCAAAATCCATTGTCTTGCTTTAAATTTTCCCGTTTTCCGACAAAAATCATATGTATAAAATTTTTTCCCTACCCAAAATTTCCAAAAGGGGAGACAAAAATGCCCAGGGGTACTTTTGGGCCAGGTAAATTTTTTGGGTCCGATTTTTAAAAAGGCATACGTTTGTTCGGGTAATGAAATCAAATTAAATAATGGGTTTCTGAGGCCCTCTGTACCTTTCAAAAATTTTTTTTTGATTCCCGGTGACTCTACCAAAAATGTTTTCCCGAACCTTTTAAAAAAAAGGGCCCACTTTTTTTTTTGGCGTGCTTTTTGGCCGGCTTGCGGGGTCCACCAAAACATGGCCATTATCACAAATTATAACCTGTTCTTTTTTTCTTTTTTAAGTTATCAATTTGCTTGGTGAGTTTTCGTAATTTACTATTTGAAGTTCTATAGTCTATCGTTTCACATAGATTCTGCCAGTTTATTCGTTTGACTTATACACAAATTTAGATATTTCACAGCTTTCAGCTTATTCAACTCAATTTTTTTGTCTAAGCCACCATTTTGTGCAATTAGATTTAAGAGTTTCGTCCTTTAGATTCTTGTACAATACTGATACATTTAAACTTGTATTATATCAGGGTAAATATGTATTTTATTTTTGTTACGTTGGAATGTATTTTGTTTGCTTACTTGCAGTAAATTAATAATTTTTTCATACAATCTTTTGTTTTCGACTTTTTAATATTCTCCAGCTCCCTTCAATTAGTTTTTATGCCCCTTAGGAGGCACGAACAAACTTTTGGCAACACTGATTCATCCTCTCGAGGCACAAACCTTCACATTTGCAAACAGCTTTTGTCCCTTCTCAGCATTTTTTTATCTTAACTCTATCTCTCTCAATATTGCGATATTACATTTCTTTCCTTAAATCAACAGGTACACATTCATGGTCATACCAACCTTAAGAGTTTAAGTTAAACGAACACTGAATGAAGCCTACAATATCAATACGAAACCGAACCCACTCGATAACATGCCAAGTGTCATAAACACCATACTGGGCAGCGATGGAGTGTTTTATGTATCATTTGAAATTTTTTCTTTGAACTCAAATGTTTCACTTTCATCATATATCTCAAATTTATTTTGACGATCATGATAATATTATATTTCATCAAGTTATTCCCTTGCCTGATCAGTTTCACCTTCAATCTAAAGAGATCAGAGATTCCCATTACCATTATTTTTGTTCTGTTCATTTGCATTTATAAAAGTGAATGAGCCCTACAGCACAGCAATCAATACCTCTAACTCATTCACAATAGAAATATGTATCGTGTTCATAGAAAATATTTTGTAACAAAAGTGGTCGCGTGGAGAGTCACCTCAAACTACATTAAAACAGTGCTTCTCAAACTCTTTCAGTATTTGTGACACAATATTCAACCATTATTTTCATTGTGCCCCTCCCCGCTCCATACAATTACAATGTGTTGGATTCAATAATACTATACTTTGATGCTACAGCTACAATAAGTGTTAAACCTCTTAAATGGCACCTGCGTATATAAAAGTCTTGTTCAGCCAAAGCTTTGAATTTCCCCTGCGTATATATACGTTTGTCCGAAGTACGATCTTTCTTGTGCACTGCAATCCATAAAATGATTCCAAAAGCTTTGGAATGCAATAAAAGTACCCTGACAGTTTTATTAAGTACTTATTTTAGAATATATTTGCTTACTTATTTCTTCTCTCCCCTCCCTTCTAATACATCACATACGCACAACTACGTGGAAAACGGTGGTATTTTGGAGCAAATCGCGTAATTTTGAATCGTCAGTAAAGGGATTATTTATAAACCGTACAAATTATCAAGACCAGTTTTATTTTTTGTGTATAATTTTATGTATAACAAGGCCTTGAGGTCATTGTTAATTATTAAACAACTTGTTTTTACATTATATTGTTAATTTAGCTTTAAATACATAGTGCACTACTAATACATTTGCAAGTGCTTTTTACCAGTGTAAATGTTTCTTTCATTTTTATTTTTTATTATGACAGAATGAATTTTGTTTGTTTACTTTCAGTAAATTAATAATTTTTTATTAAAATAATTTTTAGTTTTCGACTTTTCAATACGTTCGCTCCCCCTTTGTAATGTTATCACACCCCAAGGTCATCGCGCCCAACAGTTTTATAAACAGTGCCTTAAGATTGTAAAACACGTTTGCAACTCCCAAAAATGAGGGAGATATTTGAAAAATACAATTTAGTTCCCAAGAAGATTGACACACATTAGAATGCTAACAATGTCTTTGGTAACAAATGAACAGTTTTCCAAGAAATAAAGATTTCGTGATCATATAGTGACTCTGTGACCCGGTTGATCACTCTCGGGCTAAATACAGTTTTGAGGCGAAGAAAATGAAGGGAAGATGGCATATTTTTGAATGATTCTAAACTATTTAAAATATTTTAATACAAATGACGTTTTGCCTACATAAAGGTGAGCCTATATTAAACAAAGAGACTGAACTAAAATTTCTAAAAAATTAACATTTTCTGAATTATGCCTAAAATAACATTCGGAGTTTTTATTTTTAAATTTCTCTAATCTCTGAATATTAAAATATGAATATATATATCCATTTCTAAGATTTGAGCATGTACCAAGTCTCTAAACATCCACACCACACCTATGGGAAAGTGAGCTAAGTGAGCAAGTGAAAAGTAGGAAAGTGAGCAAAGCTTTGAGTTTTTGAAATGTAAGGTTTATCAGCAATTTAAATGATGGGTTCATTGTTCTCTTGGGCTTGTTTCCGCATCTCGACGATGAAAAGCATTAGTTCCAAAAGTGGTCATTATAGAGCCCAAGATGTCAATGACGACCTGCAAGGAATCCACGCGATTGAAAATATAATTTTGGGGTCAATGATGTGTAAATGGGAAACTACAATCGTGGTTCTCATTAAACCAGATCGTGTCTTTAATCTTTAAAATAAATCTGATCTAGTTGGAACCAGATTTAACCAATTTAAGGTATGAAACCTTGATTTTGCAAAAGCGTATAAATGGATAATTTATATGATATTTTTGTGGTGTCACTTAGATTAGAAAACGTATATAAAATCGTTTTAAGAATATTATTACACAATACAAAGTTATTTAAGTCCAATATTTTGACAAAAAATGAACATATATAGAATAACCAATATTCAAAATATCCTCCTTTTGTGAAAAATGCTTCTATTTTAATAATGTTTTGCCTGTATAAAGCTGAGACCTCTGTACAGAGGCTCAACTAGACATTTTGAAATATATAACTTAGAAGTGGAATTATCCATGTTTTACGACAACAGAAGGGAGAAATTTTAAGAAAAAAGCACCGGTATTTATATATTTCAATGGGTTGTAACTCTGAAAATAAAGTGAATTTTTTTTAAAAATCATAGTTGAGCCTCTGTACAGAGGTCTGAGTTATATACAGACGAAATATGATTGTAATAGAAACAATTTTCACAAATGGAGAATATTTTGAAAAAAAGTTTATTATAAGTTACTTTTTTGGCGAAATATTGTATTTAAATATTTTTTTTTCAAAATGTCCTTAAAACAATTTTACACATCTATTCTAATCTAAGTGACACTAAATATCATGAAAAGTATCCATTTATGCGCTTTTTTAAAATCACAGTTCCGAACATAGTCGGATACCTTAAATGATTTATTTGCTAAATTCAATGAGGTTAATTTATGGTTACTGGGTGACAGCATAAAATTCACTGAGACAAGTGACATTTCAGCATTGCTTTTTGGAATCAAACTAAAGTTTGTAAGCAAAGTAATTAAAGAAAGTAAAATTAAATTAAAATAAATCACTTAAACTGTCACACACATTCTGTCAAGACATTTTAACCGATTTTCAACATTTAAATTATCTCTTTTCTGATATTTTGAAACTAGGTTTGAGATTGCTTTTTTTTAAAATAATACCGCAATAAAGAAAGAGAATTCAGATAGTGATATAAAAGAATATAGGCCATAGTACAATAGTAACTGATCAGCTAATTAATGAATTCTGAACTTGAACACCCTAACGAAGATCTTAAAATAAAGTTTAGAAACGGATATCAGCAAGTTTCAATATGAAAAGACACCCGTTTTTGATGCGAATTATGGAATATCGAGAGAAAATTTTTAAGGTAATGTAAGCACTTTTTAATAAAATAACATATTTAAAAATCGTAAATGTTTTCTTAGGACTCAATACCAATAAATACTAATATTTAAAGAAATATTTCAAATTAATTATATACCTGAATTTCACAAAAAGCACAATTATGAGTAAAGTTTTAGCAATTATTTCGAAAAACTTCAATGCAGTTTTAGAAAAATGTATTGAATATGTATTAGTACTCGTATTACTAAAACAAAATAGATGCATTTTTTAGAAAATGTACTAAAATTTTAACGTTTTATAAAATTTAAAAATTTTAGAGCTGATTGAGTAATTTTATGTAACAAATATTTTACTACTAAATTTTATTTTAATTTAATTCATTTACATTAGCTTCTTAAGTTTTAAATGGTATACTTAACAACAGTCAGAAATTTAATTCTTTTAAAGCAAGTAACTCTGTAACAAATGTCAAAAAGTCATTTAAGTTGATAAATTTGTAAAAATTCAATATCAGGTAAGCAAGGGTGTACCCAAAACCGAAAAGTATGGAAAGGGGTCTATGAGACAAAGAGTACGACGTAGAGCAAGAATTCATAACCATGCGCACTGAACTATCGTAGCTGTCTCTAGAAATGATACTGCCTCTGACAAAAAAATCGGTGAATGAAGTCAGAACTGCTGACCTGACAGCACTAGTGAAACAAAAACCTGCACACGCGTAGCGGCAGGTGTTGAACGTCTGCCACCACCGTTGTTAATTTGTGCGTCGTTTGTGTTCTGTGTAAGACTTGCTTTACAAAGTGTTTGTTTAGTAAGTTGGTTCTTAACTGAGAATAGGAAAATGAATGAACAAAAGATCAATTTAAAGTTTCGTGGCAAAACTCTAAAAGAAATTTATGCGATTTTGGCACGTGTTTACGATAAGCACTGTCCATGAGGTGTGTATACGAGTGGTACGTACGTTTTCGAAAAGCTGTTAAGTGTTTCTTACAACCCTCGTTTAAGAAGGCTGGTGACCTCTGTTAGTGACGAAAACATTTAGAAAGTGAAGAAATGAATTATTAAATATCGTCAATTAACTCTGTACATGACAGCTGATGAACTGCAGTTTAACTGTCAATCCGTGCGACAAATCGTTACTCAGAATTTAAGGAAAAGAAGAACGTGTTATCGATATTTACTAAATCTCTATCTTCAAACGAAAAAAGGCAAGGATTTTGAACTCCATTCCAAGAAAAAAATACTTCTTGGAAAGTTTCCAGGACATATATAGAAGATCTCAGTAGTGCATAGTTATGGGGCGTGACTATTTCGAAGGACAGTAAAGCAACTTTCGTTAATATTCTATCTACGCTTATGTTACAGGACTATTCACACCTAACTTTTTTTGTCAGGGGTTGTGTTACAAGTTTATAATTCAAACCTAAACAACTTATCATGACGTTTAATTCGTACAAAGAAAATAAATGCTCAGTTAAATGCTGCTTACACTGCTTCCAGTGGCATTTTAGAATATTTTTAACATAATTTCTGCAATTTTAACGAACACTAAAAAAAAAGATAAAAAATGCTATTTGCGTAGCTTATTCGAGTACTAAGAATCGTTTATTGCTATTTGCGAACTGTGCAACTTAAAAAAACTTATCTTAAAATGATCTGGCATCAAAATAAAGATGCCTTTTCTAACTAGAATGTAAAAAAATCAGGTGATTAGTGTCCAAATCTGCAATAAATAACATATTATAAACACATTTACAGTGTTAAAGATTCCGCTTTAAGGACGCAGAATTTAAGATCCGATGCTTTGTTGAAATGAACAGAGATGCTATTATTAACAAAATATTTTGATTAGAACATTCATAAGAAATTCCAAATAATAAATGTTGATTGAGTAAGAGAATATATTAACTTCTTGTACTATAAAGCAACACGAGGCTATTGGCGAGAGACCTCGTTATATGATCCTTGGTCAAATGACGAGGGCGACACCTTTCCTTTTCTCAAGAATCACACTATGCCCACGGGAGCACTTTGAGCCGAAGCAGTTTTAACGTGCATCGGCCCTTCTAGGAGAAGGGTCTTGAATGACTTTATTAAGTGAGTGAATATATACGTCGCACTGTTCACCTAATTTGGAGCTATTGGTGACAGACCTCGTAATTTTTATCCATGGGCAAGTGACAAGGACGACACCAGATCGCACCTCTCTCATAACTACCACACCACTCAACTTAAGTACTTTTGCCACTGGAAAGCTTAAAGGTGCATCCGGCCATTCTGCATGTAGGGTCTTCAAAACTCACGAGACCATGGCTTACCTTGTCACGAGTTCGAGTCCAGTACCACTAAAGACCCGCCGTGCAGGGCAGCGATGCACGTTAAATCTCGAGAGCTGAAACGTCCTCCCGTTGGTGTGGTGTGATAGTTAGGAGAGGGGTCCCAAATTTTCAGGTGTCGTCCACTCACTGACCATGGTTCACTCTGGTCCTCGCAAAACCCCTCTGTGGAACAGAGGGACGTTAATATTAAATCAATCAATCAATCAATCAATCAGCACTCCCGACACGCTGTCCACGAGTCCGTTTGCTTGACCAATAGGCTACCGCGGCCACACCAAACCTGAGAGATACGCTATAAATAAAAATAGATTATATGTAATACAATTTTAATTTCATTTATACACTTATTAATCCATCGGAAGTGTCGCAAACAACAGAATAAAAAATACTTTAAGAAATAAATAATTTTAAAGCATATTAATGTGATGCTAATGTGAGAGTTTTCTTCAAAACTACTGAATTTTCTAAACCAATCACATTACTGCTAAAATGTGATTAAATGTAATTATCTTAAATTCTCCTGTTTGTTACTTTCTAAAGGGCCGTTAAAATATGTTTTTAAATTTTATTGGGATTCAACTGGATTTTTTTGGAGATATCTGTTTTTCATACACAAATTACTCTGAAAGTTTCTTCAAAAAACACAATAAAAAACATTCAAAAATGCTAGATAAATAATATGCTATAAAAACAACTGCAAAAATTATCTAGTTTTATATATTATTACTTCTTCCTCAATATTGATGGGTTTTTTTTCTAATGTGGCGCTAACATCAAACACATAAAAATCACTCTTTCTGCCTTGTCGGATGCCTTCCACAGACGTAACAAAAGTGCATTTTGTATTTTAAGCTATAAATTTATAAAACATGAATGGAAAGTAGAAATGTTTTTTAAATGCTAGGTAAATAAAAGTTAGCCTTAATATTTACGGTAAACTTGTAAATTCAGAATAGTGCTTTTGGAGTTCTTAGTAAAGAAATTTTTTCGCCAAATTTTACAGTTTAATTCTCATATTTTGACCTAGTGGTTGTTTTTGTACAGAAATAAAAATACCTTCCGTAGTTTACTCATTTTTCTGAGAAGTGGTGAAATTTTACTGTGCCTTAAACATAATTTTAATATTGTAAAAAGTAGGAGTCGGTGTACTGTAGTTTTTTTTATCGTAACTAATACTCTGCCCCCTCACTTTTTTCATAGAGGATAAGCACGTAAGTGGAACTTTATCTTCCGAAATTTTGCCGTCTCCTGCACTTGGCTAACACGATTCATTCTCTCCAGGCACACATACTTCACATTATTGAGCAACTCTTGCCTTTGATTCCCAAGAGTCAATTTATAAACATACTTGTGTCAAGAATATCAGTAAAATGAAACTATCGAATGGCGACTACAAGCACTGTTCGATGAAATATATATTATATATTAATATCAATTCAAAGTGGTAAGAAGTATACCGGACGCACAAAGACACACAGACTAATAGGGTTTCCCTTTTAAAATTAGGTTTTAAAACCCCGGGAAATTTCCCTTCCCACCAAGGAAAGGAGCGGGATTTAACTCTCCCAGGGTTTTTCTGAGTACATTAATTTTTTTTCTATACTATTTGTATACAGAGAGGTAAAAAATGGAGAAAAATAGGACATACGGTATGTTTATGAAACTTCAGATTGAAATTAAGTTTTCTGTTGTACTTATAGGGCATTCAATGATTCGTGTAAATACTTCCCCTCCTCCAAATAAGGGCGATGTTTTATCGGGATCCTATTTTAAAAAAAAAAATTGTAGAAGTATTTCTTTTGCAGGTTTCTACAATCATCTATAAATCGAAATTCAAATATTTCTGAAATCTGTGTCTAGTTTGATGTTTAAAAGTGGTTTTCAGGATTTAAAACATCTGCCTCATTTATCACGGCAACGTTCAACCACAAAAAATACTGTCACAAAAAGCCCCAAATTTTTTACATTTTTACTAATTGAATATGTGATGTGGTCGCTTCTCAACAATGTTAATTCAGTTAAATTATGCAAAAAATTATTTCAGATTTTGACCCAAACTGATGTGGATAGAGCTGTAAATGAATTCATTATATAACCACAAATGCATTGCTTAAAGTAGATAGCAGTTCCAATGTTTGTTGGGTGTATCTTTTTAAACCAAACACAGAGAGAAGCTAAATACCTTTTCCTGTGAATTCAAATATTTTGAATTTATTTTTCTTTTCTCTTATGGTTCCAGCAATAGTTTTTATCTTCAAACGCTCATCAGAAATTGAATAAAATGTATACCAGTTGGTTAATTTAAACTTATGCTCTTAGAAAAATTTTGTTTGTATCTTCCTACAAAACATTGTTTTTCAACAGTGTCTTCCTCTTCCAAATCTGGACCGATTTCAGTATATAAATCATGCTTGCTATTGTACTCTTTACCATTGAATCCAATTACATCATCCCAAACAAATAACTTTCTTCATCCGAAAATACTGTAGTACTACCTATTAAGTATTGCATTTATTAAATAAACCTAAATGTCGTATTTCTTTATCATAGCAAAAGAAAGATTTTAAAGTATGCTCGTGTATTCAGAAATGTAATTGCAATTTACCCAAAAAACATACCCGAAATACCCGAAAGACATACCCGAAGCGACGGTATCCGAAAAAATATATTTTAGATTTCGTTTACAAGCTAAGACCCGTCAAAAGATATGACCTTAAAGTCTCAACTACACGAGTAATTATCCTTTTTTCAAAAATTGTTTAGAAGGAGCATTGAAGAAAGACGTTTGGTATGACATACCCTGAGTGAAAACTACCAAGATAATGCTATGTATATTTCTTTTTTATCCAATGAATTATATTGGGATGAGGAGGGGAAGATATCAGTTATCTTTACTTTAGCTTTCACTTTATTTCAAATGTTTTAGATTACCCATTTTGGTTAGATGCACCAATTTGTTCTATAATTTGTTGTCATTTTAAAAGTAGCAAAATAATGCCTCCCTCATAGTCAGTGAAACACTCTAGTAATGGATTTTCTTAAGAATCTCTTGATGTCAAAATTTCTTTAAACTAAGGTATTTTTTAAAATTGTATTATCTTGGTAAAACTTTGACTGTATGGTAAAACACCCAAACCTTTAACCAAAAGCAAAGGGACTTGGGGAGTCAATATGGACGTATGTGGGCTTTGGGATTTTTCCCGATGGAGCACAAAACACCCTCCTGTTGGGCAATTATAACCGTTTTTTTTTCTCGATAGTTTAAAATTTTATTTGTGGATGTAGATATCTGGATTTAGCGCCCGGCCTATTTGGGAAATTTCCATTTAAAATTCCTTCCCAAAAAAGCCAGTAGAACCTTCCTGGTATAGCCACCATTTGGGGGCTACTTCATCACTCTTTGGGCCAACCCCCACAGATTCTTATCTTATGTAACACGTTTCTTATCCCCAGTCACCAACCGCTTTAAAAATAGTTCGATTTCATTCCATTTGGCTAAAACTTCCCACATACAAATTCGATCCATCATATTTTTGTCTTAATTGGAGTGGCACCCCAACATCAAGTTTCTTTCTGAATCCACCTTTGTGCAAATGGTTGAAAACTGCTTTGTCGTCAATCTTTAGATGCTGAGCGATGCTACGACTACTAAAATAACGGTCACCTTCAATCATTACTGTGATTTTATCGTTATTTTCCACGATGTCACAGTCAACGGTCCCATAAACACCACTCACAATATCTGCCGCCTGACATGCATTTTCGCCTTTATCAAAGGAAAACTGTTAAATGTAACGAATTTTCTCTTTTGTTAACATCCAATTTTAATATCGTTCACACATTTTCCACAATTTATTAGATTAAGCAATTAACAGCAAAATAATTTTTAAGGATATCTTTAATCATTTTAACCATTATAAATATGATTTTGTTTACTCGATACTTCACAAGACATTGATCAGCAGAGCCATCTACAGAAAAAATAAAGGTCTTTTCCCTAAATTAAAAAAAGAATTACACAATTCGTAGTGTGATTATATTATGTTCATTTGGTAAACGTTTATATTCTACTACAAGCAATTCGGCATACATGTATAATGCCTTTTTTAACAGAGAACGAAAATCAAGATTTTAAAAAATAGCTAATTTTAAAATCAGAACAATATATATATTACGTTTATTGAACAAATTATAGTGGTATTTATCTTTTTGTAGTAAGTTTTCTGAATTTGAAGAAAGAATTTAATCACATTTTATCAATAAATATTTCCGAAAGCAACTGTCACATCAAGCATTTAATGATAAATATTAACAATCATGCATGAGTTATATTCTTCAAACATTCATCAAAGATTAAAAAAATTAGTTATATTTATAAAAATTTCAATATATAGCCGTAACACACGCACTGTCCAAATTTTAATTTTTAAAACATGAGTGGTTGCAGTTTTCTATCTTTGCACATAATGCGACTTTACGTAAAATCCTTAGAACTTTTCGTAAAAAGAAAATTTATGAATAAAAAAAAAAAAAATTTTAAAAAATTTTTTTGAAATATAAATTTGGTTTTTAAAAAAAATTTTTTTAAAAATTTTTTTTAAAAAAAGGAAAAAAAATACGA
>BMAV01011818.1:27717-50413 GCA_019973955.1 Trichonephila inaurata madagascariensis | reverse complement strand
ATATATATATATATATATATATATATATATATATATATATATATATCAATTTAGATAAAAATAAAGAGTATGATATAATGAAGCTCAGTGGTCAAGTGGCAGCGTATTGCGCTTCCACACCACAGATCCGGGATTCAAATCCCGGGCTGGGAAAGGACGACTCAGTCTTTCATCCCTTTTGTGGGTTGATAAAATGAGTACCTGAGTGGCCCTTATGGGCTGCTGCACCACTGAGTTTAGTTTATGATATAATACGATGTTCCCTATAAGACAACAAAGACAATATAACTCTTAGTTCTTTTATTCCTGGAAAAAATATTCTGAATTCGGATCCTATTATTTAACATTAAGTGAAGACTCTGACTTAAGATATTTTTTTAAATAAAACATTTAATTTTTTAAATTAATACTTATCTTATAAAACATATGCATCAAAGCTTCAAAATTTAATATGGGGTAGTAATTAAAATATCTTGTTGCTCTAATTGTTATTAATTCCCTATGAAAAATGCATGTTAAAGGTGAACACCTAATGATTGATTATAATTGTTTTATCCTCTATATAGAGAACACAGCAAAAGCAAGTATTCTTTTAGTCAAAATATTTTATGATTTCATTCGAAATTTCAGTGATTCTAGTTCCATAAAGAAGGGAGAACAAAACATCGAATTTCTGTTTAACGACTAGGAATTTTACTTCTTCAGGTGGGTACATTTATCATTTCATTTAAAAGTTTTCAGTTTAACTTCATTAAAAATTTTGAACCTAAGCCCTGAAAAAAATCTGTGATTGCTAAGCCAAGAGTTTCTAAGAGGTGGTGTCCAGATGCTCAAGTTCAAAGATGGAGTTAAAACACTAAATTAATGAGTTCAGAACTTGGCAATAACTTTGAAAGATTTGAAGAAAACTACTACGGTAAGTCTAAATTTCCAACACATCTCATTAAAGCATATGCACATTATCAAATCTTTTCAAGCATTATCTGTGCAATTCTTGTAAAAAGTCTAATTTGTGAAAAGCATACACACCGCGCAACACTTTTGCGCAGAGTTCCGCCTTCCACTTCGCTGTACTTGACGGATTGTTTATGGAAACCAAACGCATTCTACGCAGCATTTCGTCATTAAGGTAAGATCAGAAACAGAACTGTTCCTCCCCCACAATCCATCTCAGAACAAACTTTTGGGTCATTAATACTGCCTTCCAGTTACATTGATCACCGAAATGGCCTCTTAAAGAACCATTTTTTCCCGGTATGACAACGACTTGCACAAGGTCCTGTCACATTCATAATAACTTGACGGAACATATGCAGTAGGTACATACATTTGAAAAAAGAAACAAATTTATTTGGATGTTACTTATATTTAAGGCAAAAATTTCAAAATTTGTCCCAGGGTTGTTTTAATTTCAATAGATATAAAGTTATATTTATTTTCTGCAGATTACACAGTATTAGCACAAGTCAGGTCCAAGATCTTCATATACCTCGCAATCTGTTCCGATTTTTAAGTTCTATGAAATAATATTTAATAAAAAATGCAGTCACACCTCTCTTAACGAGCTAACTTTATGTAAAATACAACCTCGACCTTGGGATTGTCCAAAAATGATCGAAAAAAATTGGAAAAACCCCGCGGGATGTCATTAATTTTTTTTTTCAAATTAGAAATATTATTAAGAAAATCATGTACAGATTCATATTTTTCAAAACAGAGTGTGCACGATCCTTTACAATGGCACTGGCTGTGAAGCCAGATTTCCGCAGTCTTCGCTTAAAGATCAGCCACCGGGACTCGAACCCACGACCAACACTGGTCACGATCATGACCCCTCAACAGACTCCATCATTTTGATTTATGACAGCGTTTCTTAAATTGTGGGGCGCGTCCCCCTGGGGAGGGGGGCGAACATATCGAAAATAAAAGATTTAAAAAATAATTAATTTACCCCGGAATGAATTAAAACAAAATACTTTCAGACATAATAAAAAATGCACTTTTACTCTGATATAATTTATATATATATATCATCTAGCGATATTACGTCATCTCTCTCAAAAATAAAAACTTCTTCAATACCTAATTAGCTATCTTTGTGTGATCCTATGACCAAATAAAAAAAAACTTTGATTTGCTGTAATCCCATGATGAGAGATTTCTTACGTTTTCTTTTTAAACCTAAAATACTACTCTTTCAGAGAAAAAACAAAATACAGACCCAGAATCGAAAAAATTTAGGAAGATAAAAAATTCATCACTGTTGTTATTTTTGAAATACTGTACATTATAGAGCTGTAGGCAGCAGAATATATTTGCTCAACAACTGTTTGACCTTCTAAGTTATTGGTACAATTAGTCATGACTCCTCTCATATACGTTTGTTTCTCATTTAGGGAAGTTTTAAAGAATGTATTTCTGTGTGTGGGGGGTCCATGTAAAAGTTTTATGATATTTAGAAAACCACAGAGAAAACTTTGAAGGATTACTTGGTCAAGAATAATTTTTATGAGTACTCTCAAACATATAAAGCATAATGAAAAACATTTTACACTTTTTTAGCAATAACATCAATATTATTGTATTGAATACACTTTTAACCCGGAAGTGGTAGCGCAGGGCACACGGATCACAAAATCGTTAATTCTGGCAAAACTATTTGTTATGAAAGAAAAATTGAAAAGTCCTTGAAAGTAGGTAAGTACACACTTTCTCTCTTAATTAAATTATTCAATGGAATCACGATTTGTATCGTGTACAATAAAAATAATTATTAGAAAAAAGGATTGGGGTGACTCAATCGTCCCGCGTTAGTATCGGTAACGTTAGTATCGAGTGTGTGCCTGCTCCCGGGATAAAACATGTTGAAGTCTTCTCGCTTTAAATATTAAAAATAACACAATTATTCTTCATCCGAATTTTATATTATTTTTCATTATATATATATATTTAACATAAATTTTAAATGCTCATTCTGTGAGGCAAAAAAATTACAGTTCGCTTTTAACTAATTATAATATAAGCATTCATTTTAAAATATTTTACATTTTCGTAAACATTGTCGCGCATTTGGATTTACTCTCCTGACAATTCAGCTATTATATCAAGAATGTTTTAGTTTTTTTAAAAAATGAACTCGTGTGAAGAGCTGGTACTTCAGACAGTACACTTTTAATGTATCAGTGCTGCACAAGGTATTTTTTTTTATAACTAATTTATTAATACTAAATTAAGAGAAAGTTTAATAAGTATTAGCAACTTCCATGGCTTGTCTTGCAGAGGAAAGTTTTTAAAAGGAAGGTTTACGATTAGAAATTGACACTCTGAGTACTTTTTCTATATATTTGGCTGAGATCTATATTTTGTCTTCAAAGCAGCCACCGCATTTTGCAATCTGTCCCAATTTGAAAATTCGAGAAAGAAAAATAAAAAAAAATTACTTAAAAAAGTAACATATAAAATTTAATATACTTATCTTATTAATTTGTACTGTTTACAATTAAGCTCATACTGTAGCTTTAGCGTCAAAGTGCATTATTATTGCATTCAACACATTATTATTGTATAAGGGGGGCGCGATAAAATTATGATTGAATGGGTCACCAGTATCGAAAGTTTGAGAAGCACTGATTTATGATCAAGTGACAAGAGCGACGCGCGTCTGAACTGGCATTCCTAACTAGCTCACCACGCCAACGGGAGGACATTGAACTTTGACAGATTGAATGTGCATCGGCTCCCTCTACACAGCAGGTCTTCAGTGGCACCAGGACTCGAACTCGCGACACTTCCAGTCAATATTTCGTGACCATAACCGCTACGTTACCGCGACTCCGTGCACACTTGTGAAAAGTAAGAGAGAAAGGAGAGAGATGATCTCATCCCTCAAACATGCTTCGAAAGCTCCAATAAATCTAGAGCAACCCCTGTTTATTCAAACCAGCTTAACTGCAACTTCCAGAATTCTTAAACTGCAACTTGAATCTTTCAGCCGGATGAAAGTGTCAGATTCGTCTGTTCGTTCTCCTGGCTAATTACAAAAGCGAGAAGGGGGTCCTTCTGAAATGATTTTACACTCCCCCACAATCGATCGGATGTTTTCAGATAATTTCCAAGAGACACGAATGGGGAGTTACATTCCTCGAAATCTTTCAGTAGGTGACGCTTCACTAAAAGAAGCAGGCACCAGTGTTACTCCAATTCGGAACAAAAGCTGTATTCAAAAGTTTCTAGGATTTTCCCCTGTAGGAATTCTTCACGCAGCTCCCCTCAATAAATATTGATCATGTGCATTATTATTTTATTCCCCATAAAAAAATAAAACAAATCATGACAAAATAATATAGTTGGGACAAACATATTCAATAATTGAATGCTAAATAAAATTGCATGCATTCTAAGAACTAAATTATTTAATGTTTAAACCAACACAAAAATTAACATTAAAAACTTTCGTGACATTTCTAGGGGAAAACATTATGTGAGATGTTAGAATTTTTTCCCTCAGATTAACCATTACTGAATACAATTTGTTGAAAGACTAGAATAACTACACTCGTGCCCAAAATTAAGGTCACAAACATGGTTTTCGACATAATTCTAAATTAACTTAACACAGTGGCGAAACAGACCATGAAGGCCAAGGTCTACTGTGCCCATATCAGTATACGTGACCTTGGGCCCTAAGGTGCATGAGTAGATGTTCCGATCAGCTGGTGAATCTGACGCGAAATCCGCAGTATTAAGTTCCCAAGCAAGCTTGGTAGTCATTTATCGACCCACAGAAGGGATGAAAGGCTCAGTCGACCTTTCTCAGCCCGAGTTTTGAACCTCCTACCTGTGAATTCTAAATTACTACCTGTAAAATTCATAGAATATGTATTTTATATCTTTTGAAAAATGGGTAGTACAATATCAACCTTCGGCTTAGGAAAAGAAGCTGTTGAACTTAGTTTTTGCCGAACTACTGGATTGAGACCGCTTAAGGTATCCGACAACGTTCGGAACTGTGATTTTACAAAAGCGTATAAATGGATAGTATTTATAATATTTAGTGTCACTTAGATTATAAAATGTATATAAAATTGTTTTAAGAATAGTATTACAATAAAAAATTATTTAAGTAAAATGTTTTGACAAAAAATGAACATAGAATGAACATTTTCAAAATATTCTATTTTTGTGAAAAATGCTTCTATTATAACAATATTTTACCTGTATATAGCTCAGACCTCTGTACAGAGGCTCAACTCTAGCATTTTTGAAATATCTAACTTAGAAGTGGGTTTATCCATGTTTTACGACAACAGAGGGGAGAAATTTTAAGAAAAAAACGCCGATAATTATTTCAATGGGTTGTAATTCTGAAAATAATGTGAATTTTTCTAAAATCACAGTGAGCCTCTGTACAGAGGCCTGAGCTATATACAGGCAAAATATTATTATAATAGAAGCATTTTTGATGAAAGGAGAACATTTTGGTTATTCTAAATTAATTTTTTGCCGAAATAACGTATTTAAATACATTTTTTTTTTGTCAAAATGTCTTTAAAACAATTTTATACATGTATTCTAATCTAAGTGACACTAAATATCATCAAAATTATGCATTTATACGCTTTTTTTAAAATCACAGTTCCGAACGTAGTCGGATACCTTAAGCATCAGGCATTTTTGCCTGCTATTTTCTGAACATTGCATTAAAACAAACAAGTTAGCAATGAGAATGAGTTCTCATAATCACATTTGGACGATTATTACTTGAGATGGAGAGCAGTTGGCAGACTTGAAGCTGGCTAGTCTGAAGCGGAGGTGGTTCGATAGTTACAAGTGGTCTTCCGGCTAGGCAATCAACTCCAAACCAAGAGGTACTGTTACCAAGATAGTCGGCTATGGCCACCGATGATAACGCCTTCTCAGCATGACCTTGCTGCTTTGTCTGGAATGAGTGAATATTTACGTCGCACTGTTCAGCTACATGAAAGCTTTGGGTGACGGACCACGTCATTTTGAACCATGGTCAAGTGACGTGGACGACACCTGAGCTGTCCTAACTACCACATCACACCAACAGGAGAATGCTTGAGCTCTCGACAGATTTAGCGTGTATCTCTGCCCTACATCAGGGGTGGCGAACCTTTATGGATCAACGTGTCATTTTTTTTCTTAAGAAACGTTTGATGAGGTATGCACGTGCCGTCAAATAATTTTGACTTGTGATGACTGGGAAAATAATAAAACTAAATAGTATATAACAACTCTCTCTCTCTTACTCTCTCAAAACTCTTTATTTACTACAAAAAAATACCTTTTGCACTTTTAGTTACACGTGTAATTCAAATTAAAGTAACATTAGTGTGACTTCTGTTGCTTCAGATTGGATGACAAATAACTCATAATAGGATTGTAAGATGTTACTTTTAATGGAATGCATGCTGAATTGGAGTCAAATTGTTTCTAAGCAATTAATTATTTTCGCCATGGTTCTTTTTTTTTTGTCAAGGGGATTTGTTTCAAAAGGCCGTTTTGCATACTACTGTTCCAGAACATAAAACGCATACAGCTTGGTCTCCTTTACTGATAATACTATATTTCTCTAGATTCACCAAGTTTGAAAATTTCTGTTACACTTACTATCTTGCACTTTTTTTTTTTTTGTTCTGAATTACCATGTTGAATAACAGTTAAAAATCGTAAATATAACACAAATAAACTTTAAAATACAGTCGTGTCAACGATAATTGATAATGCTATGCATAGACAAATTTGGCATCGTAAGCAACTGTAGTCCACGACGTAACTAAGGCAAGACAGTAACAAACGAGCGGGTTCCCCGCTGAATTTGTGTTCGCAATTCTTCATAGTGTGTGAACTTTGTTATTTTGAAAAAATGCAAACCATTTTGATCACTCACGTGCCCAAAATATTGTGTCGCGTGCCATTGATGGCCCTCGTGCCACTGGTTCGCCATCCCTGCCCTACATGGTGGGTCTTTAGTGGTACTGGGCTCAAACTCGTAACAAGGCCAGCCACAATCCAATACCTTGACCACTCAGCTACCACGGCCTGCTTTGCCTGGAAGAAGAGTTTACAGGCAAACAGTCTACAGCCGTGTGTTTCTTTGATTCCATCCAACAGGGAAGACCGGTTATTGTGGAACCAAAAACATCACACAGTAGTGGACGCTGCAAGAGAGGGGCAGGGATGAGTCGAGATTCATTACAGTGAAAGAAATCGACAGATTTCGTGGCAAAGGAATCCTTGTCTGGGCGGCAAAAGGTTGGGTAGTCGTACACTACTGCACGTTTTCGATGCGGGTACTATCAACGCACAGCACTGTCATCGAAGCCTATTCTGGGGTGCTATGCCCCGGACTACATTTTTATGGACGACACAAAGCTCACGTTGTTGATGAATTTCTAGAAGATGAGGATATTTATCGTATGGACTGGCCCTCGGGGTCTCTGGAATGAGGATCCAAATGTGGTACCCATGAAATAAAAAGGAAGTAATTAAGGATATAATTGTTTCCTGGCATCATGTAATAACGAAGGAAGAGCTTAAAACTATTTTCAGCTAAATGAAACATCGATGTGAAGGTGTAATAAAGAATATAAAGACAACCTCACTAAGCTCTCCTAACTCTCACACAACTATCATCAGTATCTTATATAAATCAGTTATTGCAGCATAACTTTTTTACTTTGCAAATATTTGAATTTTCTTTTTTGTATTGAATTCAGAATTAAATATTCTTCAAAATGATGCAAAATACTTGGCATTTTCTTCAACGTAAAATTTTCTATAAGCATACAAACTTAAAAAAAAATTACAATTTTAAAAAGTGTTCACAATTTTGGTCACCACTGTATATATGTATGTATATATATAAAATTTTTTACACTTTGACTCGAATTTAATATGAATATTTGAAATTGTTCTGAGGTGCAGTAGAGCCTGTTTTTGTGCGGTCTTTTTTTATGCGATCTTTTTGTAAGTGGTGTATGAATTTCAATGGCTTTGACACCACTGTAGTGTTGTATATCTATTTACTAGTGGCGTAACGGAGAATGTTGGCCCCCCCCCCCTCCCTCCTGAAAGTCAGGTTTCGCCTTTAATATTTTATAAATTGGGCAAATGCGTATTTAGCGTAAGTCAGGCCTTAAACCCCTAGGGTCTTGCCCCCCCCCCCGTGATGCGGTGGTGTACGTTACGCCACTAAAATGTAGACACTTCAAGACGCTCTGTTCATTTGTTATAAACAGTCTCCCGTGACAATGGTTACTCAGTTGCTTTCTCTCAACGCTCCAGCAGCCCACGCTTGATTGAAGACGAAATTTTCAATGACAGTGACATGAATAATTTGATGGATTATGAAGACTGACAAGAAGAACCGGATTCTTTGAGAGCAGATAAAAATATGCAGGGATCCAACTTTCCCCAACAAATTGGAAAAGCATTTTCTTAAAATAAATATCAATTAAGAAAGAAGTATAAAATTCCAAAAAGGGTTTCAATCATGTATATATCTATTTATCGTAGCATTTACAAGCAACTGACCACTCGACCTTCGACCAAAAGCTTATCTCTTACTTTATGTTGCCAAAAAGTAAATCACAATTGAAATTGTACCTTCAAGTGACGAAAGCGATTTTGAACTTATTCATTACAGGGCTTTGGATTACGATGAGTAGCAATGAATTATGTATGTGCATTTTGAAAACTTATCCGTGTATACAATGAGAAACTATATGTTTTTAAAATGTTTCCATGTGTAATATTTAATTATTTATTGTTATGTAAATATTCTTACATAAATTTTGTAAATAATTGGCCTATTTTATAAATGCGACTTTTTTTATACGGTCCCTATCTACCGCACAAAAGCATGTTCAACTGTATTCTATTTTTAAGCATTTTCAACAATGATTTAAATTTTTGAATGCATGTCGAAAGATTCTTTTTTTTTGCATTTGCATTTGCTTGAACTTTGAATTAACACTGAATGTCAATTCTTTTCCACAGAAAATTCAACTATTTTATTGACAGAAACGCGAAATTCTAACAAATGAAACCTTTCAGCTCTTTTATGCTTCATTTTAACTTCAGATTACACGATTTTTCAGACAAAGTAAAATACTCGTCTGCCTGCTTATCAAACGACACTCCTTAAGCGCATAAGAAATTCTTTTTGATTATTGAAATCCATTTTACCTTAACCTTCTCTTCCATTGCAATAACAGCATAGCTCTACTAAAGTATGGAGATTCGTTATTTGGATACAGACATTTTAAAACCTCCGAAAACTATTTCGCTCCGCCGTGACATTAACTCCTGTGTTCATGGACGGTTAATTACCGCAAATGAGCATCGCGAAGCAAATGATTCAATTACCCCATCAGAGCAACTCGAATGGGTGACACATTCCTCGTCCAACGACTTCCCATCCCAAAGGATTAACGCGCCCCAATCGATACATTACGTAACTCCTTTTTTGAACTCCACGGAATTCGGGTGGCCGCGGTAAAGTTCACAGTTACTCGAGGGCTATTGGCGACGGATCTCATCATTTTAAACCATGGTCAAGGGACGAGAACGACACACCTTAGCTGACACTCCTCTCTAACTTCCACACCACAACAATGGGAGGATGTTTAAGCGTGCACCAGCCCCTACACGGTGGGTCATCAGGACTGCTCTCGAACTCATGACCCGCCGGTCATGAATCCACAACCTTCACACCTCTAGACTACCGAGGCCAAGTAGCCACGGTAGCCTAGTGGTTAGGGTCACGAACTCGTGGCTCGAGTGTCACGGGTTCGAGTTCTGGTGCCATTGAAGACCCGCCGTGTAGGGGAAGGGCCGATGCACGTTAAAGATGTCGAGTCTCCAAGTCCTCCCGTTTCTGTGGTGTGGAACTTAGGAGAGGGGAGTACCAGCTCAGGTTTCGCCCTCGTCACTTAACCGAGGCTCAAAATAACGAGGTCGTCGCCAATAGCCCTCGTGTTACTTTAGAGTACAACGTTAATATAACTCTCACTCACATTTGACATAATTCTGATCACTTTTTCAGAGGAATTATCAGCCTTTCTTTTCTTTTTTCCTTCTTTCTTTCTTTTACCTATTCCATTAAATTTCAATTGTGAGGTATTATGTGCCATTCGGTTTCAAAATTTAATCTTTCGGCATAATGTTTTGTTTTTTCACGTATTTTAAGTTTGAAAAACTTTACTTTAAAAATTACCTAAATATAATAGGATGACATATTCAACGAAAAATCTATAGACACTTTTCTCATCGCGAATTGATGATATAAAATAACAATGCTGCAGAGAACTAATGCATGAATTTGAATCAATTCGCAAGCAGCCGAAAAAAAGAAAGAAAGAAAAACAAAATGTTGATTAAACACAGCTGTGCTAACACTTATTTGATATTTTACAGCAAAATGAATCTAAATACACAAAAAAGGCAGAGGGAAAAGAATCATGTATTTTATCACATTAAAAACAGAGAATGATTCACACTGTTAAAGTCGCAAGTCCAACCAACAGGAGAGCTGCTAACAACGGACCTCCCTATTTTGAACGACGGTTAAATAACGAGGACGCCACCTGAACTAGCAGACTCCAAACATTCATATCAACGTAAGAATTTTGACCATCTCCTATTTCCCATGCATCAGCCCCTCTACGTGGTCGGTCTTGAGTGGCACCGAACCGAAAACTCGACACAAGTCTCGAGTTCGCGACCATGACCATTCAGCAGTTACGGTCTTAGTTAAGCCAATGTTAGGGCTTTGAGCATCGACACACCTCACATGGGGCTGCGGTAGCCCAGTGGTTAAGGTATCGGACCATGGCAGGCATGTCATGAGCTCGAGCCCAACACCACTGAAGACCCGCCGTGTAGGGCAGCGATGCACGTTAAATCTGTCGAGAGCTGAAACGTCCTCCCGTTGGTGTGGTGTGGTAGTTAGGATAGGGGGGTGCCAGCTCAGGTGTCGCCCACGTCACTTGACCATGGTTCAAAATTACGTGGTCCGTCGCCAAAAGCCCTCGTGTAGCTGAACAGTGCGACGTTAATATTAACTCAAACTCAAACTCGACACACCTCACGTTTTGTCACGAATCTGGACTCGATCCCACCATTCGACAGGGTGATCGCGACAAGAAAGCAGTCTTGATCGCAAACTGGTCACCAGAGTTGTGGAGTCATGGGCAGTAATCCACTAACGAACCACTGTGTGTTGAGACTAATGCACGTCAAATCTAAATGATAGCGTGGTGTGGAAGTTTGAAAAGTGATTTGAGAGTTGCGATATTGCCCTTGTGTCCAAAACGTGGATTAGAATAAAGTCAAATTTGAATGGGATATTATTGAAGAACGGGGAAGGGAGTGATTAGCGTCGCACTGTTCAGTTACACGAGGGCTTTTAGCGACGGACTTCGGCATTTTGAACCATGGGCAAGTGACGAGGACGACACCTGAGTTGGTACCCCCCTCTCCTAACTACCACACCAACGGGAGGACGTTTAAGCTCTCGACAGATTGAACTTGCATCGCTCCCCTAAACGGCGGGTTTTTAGTGGTACTGGACTCGAACTCGTGACAAGCCAGCCACGATCCAATACCTTGACCAAAACTCGGTTACCGTGGGCACAAATAAAAGTTGAAAGGCGATATTTATAATTCAGCCATTTTTCTGAAAAAATGTTTTGCCTTCTTCTAACATTAGGCGATGCTTGATTTAATTTTAATTTTATATCATCGAATTTATATTCATGCATCTACACTTCTAGACAGTTTAGAGAAAAAACAAAGGGAAAAATAAGAGACGTTGTTTTGAAGAAGGTGTCATTGCAGATATTTCAACCGTGGGGTTGGACCCCGTGGCTTGCTACCAATAACCCTTCGAAGGGCGACTTTAATAAATTATCTATAACTCAAGTCCCAAAGTTCAGCTTTTCAAAACCCACTAAAACTCCATTTCTTTATTTTAGCACAAAATTTAATACGAAAATGCTATTTTATATACTTCTCCATCCTGTTTTGAATTCTGTCCTTTTCAGTAGAATGTAACGAGTCATTTATCACTTCGCGAATAAATCGATTTTATGGAAGCATTCGATAAGCTTCCGCGAGAATGACATTCTTCATACAGCGAGCGCCTTATCGAGTAGGTTTTATCGAACGCGAGACACAGGTTCCCTCCTTTTTTTTCGAATGCCACATAAGTAAAAGCGCGGGAGAATAAAATGCATTGGGGCGAATATTTCAAAAATGTCATCCGCACAATGAAAAGCTCGCGGAGGTGAAAGAATTTTATTTTCCTAATCTGTGCTAAAGATTACAGAAGAGATTTTCCCCGCCCTGTTTGTTTACCTGGGCTGTTCCATGTTGGCCGCCCTAGCGTGAAAGGCAGTCGCTGTTTTATTATCCGGATGAAAGTGATGGGGCGCCGGGATTTATTCGGATTTGAATTATTTGACGTTAAAGCGACAGAAACAAACGTAAGCAGAGGTTTTTTCTTCTCTTACTTTACAAATGAAATAAAGGCATTGATGCGGGATGAACTTTCCAAAAGGGAGAAGGAATTTTATTCAAGTTGATAGAGCACCCCACTGAAGATTACTTTTTTTAACGGCGGAGATCCTAAACATGGAGTAAAATTAACCTAATAAGAATCATTACAGAATTGCCTCTTAAAATGGTTCCCAAATATAATACAAATCCGAAAAGAAAGCTAAGAGATACATCTACTCACAAACACTTCTTTCATTACGACGCTACTGCACAGGATATTTGGACTATTTATAACGCGCAAATTTTATTTTGTTAGAGCTATCATTGTACTAAAACCGGGGTGGGCATCAAGTCGATCGCGATCGACCGGTGGACCGCCAAACACATTTTGGGGTGACCGCATTCACTAAGACCTAATAATCATTCCATCAGACGAAGGTCTAGAAATATCGTATTTATTCAAATCTAAGCCGCATTCCAAATTCTCAACACGATTTTATGAAAATTTTAAAATAGTCTAAAAGGGTTTATCGATATCCAATTTTACGAAATTAAAATAAATTCTAAAACGAAACTAATAATAAGTGAATAATTACTTATTTTATAAGTATTATAAACTTTTCAATACATACATGAAGCTGTAATTGCTCTAAATACCCCATTTAGCATTTTTTCCCCTTTGATTCTAAGCCATGCCCGATTTTCAGTAGCATTAACATTGAGAAAAAAGTGCGGTTTAGATTCGAGCAAATACGTTATTTTACAAAATAATGAGGGAAAAAATTGAATCATAAGAGAAAATTTCGTTGAATAGGAAATGGACTTCACTATTTGGAGGTTATTTTACAAAGAAAATCGTAAAATGTTCTTGGTCCCAGGAAAAAGTTCGCTAAATAGAGAAATTCGTAAACTAGAGGTTCGTAAGATATCATCCGACTGTATTGTATACTTCCTTTTAGCTCACTACAACTGTGCCACTGCATGGATCGCAACACCTTCAAAAAATTAGAAGTAGCCCGTACCCTCAAAAAGTCTGCCCACCCCTGCACTAAAAGAATCATTTCCAAAATAACGTTTCGGTTTCTTATTTTTGTCATCCACTACTTTTCGTGATACTCGCGCTCGCGCGAATCTATGCACTTTTATTATAGAAATATAAATAACCGAATCCTGTTTCTCCTCTTATCATTAAAAAATATCTCTCCTAAAGAATTCAATTTTAAACTCAATCTAAAATTTTTAAAATCATAATTCAAGATAAAATATACAAAGAGAAAACAAAACTTAACTTGTAAAAAATTTACTAAAGTGGTGAACATAGAAACCCATCGAAAAGGGTACTTACAGTTGGTACAAAAAGTATTTGCACACATATATTTTTGTTCACAATTTATAAAAAAATGCATTCAGAAATACAAAAATTAGCATTTTAAAAACAAAATAAGCTTATGCATTTAAATTAATTACAAAAAATACAATAATATTAATAAAAAACATTTTTTGCAACAATATTAAAATATCTTATGTCAAAAAAGTATTTGCACACTCAACTCAACTTTAGCAAATTTGCATTTTTTCGCTGATTATTTGACAGTCACCCCACAGTAAATAACATACGTAAGACGACTATAAAAGGAGGTATTGTTGAAACTTTTATCAAAATTGATTGTCGATTTCAAATTGTAATGGCACCTAAGAAATCTGAATTGCCGATTTCGTTGAAAGAAAAAATTGTCTCTGAGTGAAAATGGCCTAAGTTATCGAGAAATAGGTAAAAAAAGTAAATGTTTGCTTCTCTACTGTTCGATATATTATATAAAACGTCATAAAGAAAGGATATACATCAAATAACTTGCGCTCTGGACGTCCAAAGAAACTTTCACTGCGAATTAAGCGAAATATCATAAGAGAAGCATCAAAAAATCCATTTGTTAGTGCAATTACATTAGCCAATGATGTCGCTTCAACATCTGGAGTTCAAATCTGTGCCCAAAGTGTTCGAAATGTCCTGCATGATGCACAAATTTATGGGAGATCTCCAAGGAAAAAACCTCTCTTAACTGAACGAAATAGACTGAAGAGACTTGAATTCTCTAAGGAATATATCGAAAAGCCATTTGATTTCTGGAAAAATGTCATATTCTCCGACGAGAGTAAGTTCAATATCTTTAAATCAGATGGCAGGAAATTAGTTTGGAGAAAACCTTGTACTGCTTTTCATACCAAAATTGTGTTACCTACAGTTAAACATGGAGGAGGTTCTGTTATGATTTGGGGGTGCATGGCTAGCAAAGGAGTTGGTAATTTGTGTTTCATTGATGGGAATATGACAGCTCGAACCTATATTGATGTGTTGCGAGATAACTTGCCACAAAGTGCAATAAAATTGGGTATCAGTAATTCGTACTATTTTCAGCAAGACAATGATCCCAAGCACACTGCCGGTATAACACGTATGTGGTTGCTTTATCATGTACCCAGAAAACTTGCCACTCCACCCCAATCACCAGACTTAAATCCTTTGGAAAATTTGTGGAATTCTGTGGATTTAAAAATAAGAAAAAGGAAGATTTCAAGCAAATCTGCCCTTAAACAAGCCCTTATTGAAGAGTGGTCGAATACTGACGCTACTGTTACAAAAAATTTAATTAAATCAATGCCAGCAAGATTACAAGCAGTAATAGATGCTAAAGGAATGTATACTAAATATTAGTTATTTAAAATTTGCTTATATATTTTATTTCTTTTGTATTCATGCAGGTGTGCAAATACTTTTTTGACACGAGATATTTTAATTCTGTTATAAAAAGCATTGTTATTTATCTTATTGTAATTTTTCTGTTTGTTTTGGATGATTAAACTTATTCTGATTTGGCAATACCAATTTTTTTTTCTTAATGCTTCTTTTTATGAATTGCAAACAAAAATGTAGGTGTGCAAATACTTTTTACGCACTGTAAATTTCGCAAGAATAAAACGCGCATTTATAATTTCTATAAGTACAATCTACGAATTGCATTCTCCTCATATAGTCAGTCACAAAAGTCTACATACACCCCCAATATACACAGATCTAGCACGATACTTATATTTTCGAAAATACAACTTTATTTTCGTAATTATCTTAGACAATAATTCATATCTAATAAAGAAAATTATGAACAGATTCATTAAAATATATCAAAAATAAACAAAATATGAAATTATATAGTCACGAAAGTCTACATACAGGGACAGAACAACACAACTTTCAATAATTAATAAACAAAAATGTAATGTTAATATTTTGTAGGACCTCCCTTTGAAGCAATAACTGCCTGCATTCGGTTTGACATTGACATAACAAGAATCTTCGTCTTCTCATGTGAAACTTGGGCCCAGGCATGTTCTGTGGTCTTCCTCAGAGTTTCCTTGCTGGTTATTGCTTGTTGCCGAACTCTTCTATCAACTTCCTCCCAAAGGTGTTCGATGGGATTAAGGTTCGGCGACTGTGGCGGTGAATGCAATTGCTTAGGCGTGCGGTAGAGCAGCCATTCTTTAACAATCTTAGCTGTGTGCTTCGGATCGTTGTCTTGTTGAAAGACAAAGTTGCTCCCAATTCCCAATTTTTGGACCGATGGGTGTAGATTGCTTTGTAGAATCTTTAAGTATCCAAATTTTTATTCATGTTGCCATCGATGAACACCAAATTGCCCACTCCAGTTGCCGCCAGTGCGCCCCAAACCATTACACTACCTCCGCCGTGTTTCAAAGTTGGAATCAAATTCTCGGGGTTCATTGCTGTTTTTTTTTCTCCAGACTTTTCCGCGGTCATCACTTCCAAACACGTTGAATTTGCTCTCATCGGTGAATACAGCTGTTTTCCAAAACTTAAAATCCTTGTCAACGTGTGCAGAAGCAAAATCAAGTCTCTTCTGTTGCTTCACAGATGAGAGATGAACGGTTTCTTTCTGGAAACTCTGCCATTGTAACCGCCTGATCGAAGAATTCTACGAACAGTTTCTGGATGTACTTTCTTGCCACTTGCTGTTGCAATTTGATCCGCTAATTTTGGAGCACTAATTTTCGGATTTTTCTTCACTTTTCTTACTATGGCTCTTGCATCACGATCACTAAGCTTGTGTGGACGACCACATCGAGATTTGTTGAGCACATTTCCACGCATAACGTAATTTCTATAGATTGTTTGCACAGTTGACCGAGGTTATTTTGCAATTTTGTAATAAGATTTATTTTCACCTTTCAACTTTACGATCAGATTTCGAAGTTCTAAAGGTGTTTCCTTTCCCTGGCTCATTTTGTTGAAGTTACAATGTTGAAAACTCGCGGAAAATGAAGATTAGAATATAGAACAATACGTGTCACCTCAAACTAAGGTGATCTTCGAAAAAAAATTTGTATGCAAAATTCTTATTATCAGCCAATCGAGTGTATGCAGACTTTTGTGACGTGACATTCGCTACACATTTCTCAAAATTTCCCAGTAATTATTATTTCTGAACTTTTTTATTGTCAAAAGCATATTTTTTCGCTGAAATTGAAAGATCGATATAATTTTTCAAATTGAAACTTAATCAGTTTTAGAGATAACCCTATTTTGATAGGTGTATGTAGACTTTTGTGACTGACTGTAGATAAAATTAATCTCTTCAAATAAAGTAAAGTAATTTCAGTAATTGATTTAAAGAAGCTTTTCCATTAATAAATGAAAAAATGAATGTTTGCAAAATGCCAATTGTTCGTGTATTGCTACAGTTGCATCTTGTGACATGAGTTTCCTAAAAATTAAGATCTCAATCTAAACAAGTAATATAAAAAAAAAATTAAGTCAATTCCTACTTAGATCAACAAAGAAAAATTTTATTTTAGCTACTTTTTATTAAATGGTTATAATTAATAAATATATGTATATACATATGACAGAATCACAACATTAAGTTGTAATTAATTTATCATTAAAGTATCGTATTGTCACCCAAAACAATCGTGTCTATAAAATTTCAGTTCAACTGAATGCTTTAAAACGTGAGAAAAAAAACCTTTTCAAGTTTTGACACAAGTCTCCTAAAATGATGCCAACGTGGCTGTATTTGTAATTCTTTAAATAATTAGTTTTAATCAATGATTTTTTATTAATTATAATTAAATTATTGTATTGTCATCCTAAATAATCATGTATATAAAATTTCAGCTCAATGGAGCGCTTTAAAATGTATTTTATGAAAGATTGAAAATTCCACCAAGATAAATAAATATATAGAGAGTGTGACCTAATAGTAGGAATTAAATAAAATGAAACACGGCATAAAAACAATTATAAATCTGTTCATTTTTAGTTCCAGTTTTAAAAGAAAAATCATAAACGCACAGATCTCTTTTCACTTGAATCAACCAAAACAAAAAAGTCCTTTCACATTCGAATTATATCAGTAATTCCGAAATAAGTCTTCGCAATTTTTTTAGGTTGAAATACATTAATTTTTGTGTCGCGCAGTTTCGGTGATTGAAAAAAAGTTTTTCAAAAAAATATCCTCTACAGAATTAAAATATGTAAAAAGAAGAAATAAATTATGAATAGATTAACGTAAATATACATGTGTTTCTTCTATATTTTTGTTCTGCAGACATTTTTTAAAAAAGAGGTTATTCCAAACCGAACGTCTGTGTGAGAGAGCTAACTTAATGTTTATGAATTCCCTACAAGTTTTGTGTGTGTGTGAGCCGTGGAATAAATAAGAATACAAAAGCGTTAAGAAAATTATAACATGACTTCGTACCTAAAATCCGTTCGAACAAACATTATTTATAAAAATTGGTTGATTTCTTAAACAAAAAAAGTACCCACACACACGTTGTTATTATTTAGGCCACCTAATCGCCAGTAATATCAGACCAAGGTCCATGAAATTCATCGCGGCTAAGGTTTTTACCCTGTCGTTAGTCTTATCTTTGAACACCAAGTAGGAGACATCACAATTTTGCTCGGTTCTACCCCAATTTCGAGGGAAAACACCCTGGGGGTGGTCTCACCTCTCTTCCCCTTCTGATCACGAGAGGACTTGCGGATCGACGGCTATTGAGAGTACCCCCATGCCGCGAAGGCACTATACATTTACAAACATTCATGCTTCTCCGGGAGTCGAACCCAGTCCCTACGGCACCGCAGTCAGCGTCACTAACCACTGTACCGGATGGGCGGCTGAACTGAAATGTAAATTACTAAATACAACTTTTTAATTGCATGCAAATTTAAAGAAAAAAAAATGTTAAAAATGGAAATAATTTAAATAAAATAGTGTGAAAAAAGTCTTTCAACTCAAACTTTTCTCAAGAAATAATTGCTTTTCAATAGAATTTTTGCTATAATCCAATTTATTTTACTAAAAATATTTTTCCAATACTCTAAACGATATGAAATATATATGTAGCCATATATATTTATGCTAAGGTATTTTGAAAACAATTGTACATGCAAACTTAATTTAAAAACCCTCTTTAGCGAATATACCTTTATAAAAAAAATTCTACGTTCTTTTGTTTAGTTTTTTTAACATGTTTTAATGAATGAAGCGACGCTTTTTTGACTTGGACGGTAGTGAAATGCATGCTCTGACGTCAAAAAAGAGGGAAGGAACATCTCTTAATCGCATTGCATCTGGACAAAATTTGGAACTATTCTTTTAGCTCAAAGAAAACAAATTTTGATGCTAAATTGTGTGGGTGACTTATCTCACACAGAGTTAATTTTAAATTCTAAAAAAAATAATTCTTTTCAATTAACAATGCTAGGAGGTTTGTTTGTTTTTTCCCGTTTTTTTCGATTTCTGGTCTAGGAAATCAGAGTAAAAATGTTAGATTTCACACAGTTCTCAACTCCGAGAATGTTAAAAAGAGATCCCAAAATTTTTGAATCTTAAGTCTTTTCCTTTTTAAATCCAAGAGCGATGGCGATAAGAATACTTTTTAATACAATTGAAAGCTTAATGCCAGGATTTAGATCATAACAACCTAAAGAAAATGTATAGTCTAACAATGCAATAAAATACCCAGTGAAGCGGGCACAGGTATTAGCTAGTACTTATATATTATATAATTCTCACATTCCGAACTTCTCATATCTTCTTTTGTGCCATATTAGATTAATCTATCAACACGTTTTGAAATACTGTCTTTTCTTTATTTTTAAAAAAATCTTTTACGATAAATACCATTGTGATATGGTCGTTCTAGGGCGACCATATCTTTGATTGTCAGCGTGAATTAGAGGTGTGGGGTTCTCGAAATGAATCGACATTTTAAAATTCTTAATATGACTTTATTAAGAATATAAATATAAAAGATTAATAATAAAAATTTATAAAGAATATAAAACCCAATTATAGATAATATATTCCAGTTTTTGAACTATTAGAACAAAAGAATTGAAATCTGGTAGGCACGTTCCTTTCATGGAGTAAAGATCCGTTAAGAATGGATTTTGCAAAAATTGACTCTATTTCTGTCTTCGAACAAATGGATCTACAGTAATGAAATTTGGTATGTATGAATTCTTTTGTTCAATTGAAATCCGCTAAGAACGGATCTTACGGAAATTGGCTTTCAAGGGGGGGGGGGGGGGGGGCTTATTGATAAAAAATCGGTTTTTGAATTATTAGATTTAGACTTGAAATTTGGCAAGCATTTTTATTTTCTTGAGTAGAGATCCCCTAAAAATAGGGTTGTGGTGATTTTTACTTTGGGAAAGGGAGGACCTGGGGAGAGAGGTCTTTTTAAATTAAGAAGTATGAGTTATAAGAATCGTTTTCAAGGCAATAGAATGCTAAATTCTAGAACATAGATATCAATCTTTATATATGAAAATCCTTCTCTGTGTGTGTATGGGACTAAACTCCTCCTAAGCGGCTGGACCGATTTTGATGAAATTTTTTGTGTAAGTTCAAGTGTATTCAAGAATGGCTTAGATTCACAATTAGGTCTAATATTGCAATTAGTTAAAAAGATATTAATTAAAAACATTAAAAATATTCAGCTCAATATTCACCTGCATTGTTGTAACAGCGTTATTGTTATAAAAATGACGTAAGTTGGCGTTGAAAATTGATTTTCAGCCAAACTGGCCAAACCGGGTCTTTATTGTTACAAAAATTCAGATGAATCCTGCTTTTTAGTGTTTTTAATTAATATCTTTTCAAATAATCTTTATATATGTAATTCTTCTGTGCGTGTGTATGGGTGACTGACTCCTCCGAAACGGCTTAAGCGATTTTGATGACATTTTTTGTGTGGGTTTAAGTGGATTCGGGAATGATTTAGATTCACAATTTGGTGCAATATCGCAATTAGTTAAAAAGATATTAATTAAAAACCCTAAAACGCATAATTGTTTTGCCTCTGTGTGTTGTTTGTTCTGCTAATGCGCGGCAAAAAAAAAAAAAAAAAAAAAAAAAAAAAAAAGAAGAAGAGGGGAGAATTTCCGATATTTTCACCGTTTTTAAAATTGTATTCTAATTGTTCTATCAAAATCAGAGAAAAAATAATTACGGTATCGGAAAAATTATTCGTTTCGCCACGATACGGCATATATCTTTATATATATAATTCTTCTATGCGTGTGTATGTGTGACTGAACTCCTCCTAAACGGCTGGACCGATTTACAAGTGGATTCGAGAATGATTTAGATTCACAATTTAGTCCAATATCGCAATTAGTTAAAAATGTGCCAAAATTATGTAAAGGCGCGTGCGTGATTGTTCATAAAAAAATCTTGGGCAATATTCTTGAGGCCACTATTTTGAGCGGCGAACTTCAAGGTGTGAAGTTTACTTTTACCACAAATCCTTATGGTTCTTTCAGACTCACCTACCCATTCAAATCTTTGCAATTTCCATTTCACTTGGTATTTGCTATGACCATTAATAAGTCACAAGGTCAAACAATGACAATTTGTGGCTTTGATTTAGAAACCCTTGCTTTTCACACTGCCAAATGTATGTTTCATGTCCGAGGTTTGGCAAACCATCGCATTTGTCTGCTTATACCCCTCAAGGATTAACCAAAAACATTGTACATTCAATGGCATTACGATAAATTTATTTTTCGTGCATTAAGGTATCCGACTACGTTCGGAACCATGATTTTGAAAAAGCGTATAAATGGATAATATATTTATGATATTTAGTGTCATTTAGATTAGAAAATGTATATAAAATTGTTTTAAGAATAGTATTACAATAAAAAATTATTTAAGTACAATATTTGGACAAAAAATGAACATTTTCAAAATATTCTACTTTTGTGAAAAATGCTTCTATTATAATAATATTTTGCCTGTGTTCGGTGTTGAACAAATAATTCTTGTGACGCCCATAACAACAAGTGAATATTTGTCGCGAGAGGGCGCTAGTGTGTGTAGGGCAGTGTATGTGTAAACAGCGTAAGAGCAAGAGCGTATGGGAGAACGCTCTAATAAAATTCCTTTTTATCCTAGTCCTAGCCATTTAATGTGTGGTGTAATCTTCGAGAGATTTTTTAAAATATGTGTAGTGAATCAGTCCGAGCGAACGTACAGCCTGTATATAGCTCAGACCTCTGTACAGAGGCTCAACTAGAATTTTTGAAATATATAACTTAGAAGTGGGTTTATCCATGTTTTACGACAACAGAGGGGAGAAATTTTCAAAAAAAAAAAAATAAATAAATAAATAAATAATAATAAAAAAAAACCTGCCGATAATTAATTCAATTGGTTGTAACTCTGAAAATAATGTGAATTTTTCAAAAATGATAGTTGAGCCTCTGTACAGAGGTCTGAGCTATATACAGGCACACAAAATCTAGATATATATCATGAATGCGAAAGTTTGTGAGGATGTTTGTCCGTCTTTCACTCAGAAACTACTGAATGGATTTTAATGAAACTTTACAGTAATATAGCTTATACATCAGAATAAAACATAGGCTATAATTTATAAAGATATTGTGGGAAGTGTCCAAAATATAACGATATTTGTCAAGTAGGAAAAAATACTGCCATCTGCAAGCAATTATGACGTGCGCTGTAAAAAAGACTACGACAGCAATATCTATCTTTTATTTATGAAGCAAATTTTTTTGTTTTGTCTAAGCAAGGCGCTGGCTTCTAATTTATTCCTGTGCTCAGTGTAATCCCTA
>BMAV01011818.1:13634-26343 GCA_019973955.1 Trichonephila inaurata madagascariensis | reverse complement strand
CAATTCATGTAAAATTAACTCATTAAAAACTTCTTTATCCTTCAATCTGTGTTGTTTAATTTTTCAGTTCACCCATGCGAAGAACGGGTATACCATCCAGTATTATTATAATAGAAGCATTTTTCACATAAGGAGAACATTTTGAAAAAAGGTTATTCTTAATTTTTTGCCGAAATATTGTATTTAAATAATTTTTTTTGTCAAAATGTCCTTAAAACAATCTTATACATGTATTCAAATCTAAGTGACACTAAATATCATGAAAATTATCAATTTATGCGTTTTTTTAAAATCCCGGTTCCGAATGTAGTTCGGATACCTTAAAAAAATATACCTGTTATGAAAATAGCTTGCGTTTTATCTTTTTTACCCTTTAATCGAAACAATTTTAAGTTTCTATTCACAATAGGTTCTATAATCAAATTTTTTCATAGTAAATACATACTCACACGCAATCGATAGGGTCGAATTGTGGTAACTGTACATGTGATGATGTCAGGTATTGTAATAACTTTCTTTATAAAAAATTGCATCAAAACGGTCGAGATTGTTACAACTTATTGAAAAAAGTTTGTAATTTTCGGATTTAAGACGTGTGTACTGAACAACGTCTGTCGGGACCGCTAATAATTTATATGTATACAAACAATATTTATTCATGCAACATCATGTAACTTTACATAAGTATCGAAAATATGGATTATATAAAATACGGAAAAAATAAAGTGTAGGTTTTTTTTTTGTTGTTGTTGTTGATGTTTTTGACAAAACTAAAACTTTATGATGAGAGGAAAAGAAAGAGTTTTAGAAGAATAAAAGATTTAAGACACCCAAAAAGATAGATTTGGAATTTATTTGTTCTGTCTTCTATAATATTAAACCTATGATAATATGCCCAACGGTGCCATCTTTTGCATCATATATTGCATGTGCTAGAATTGGAAATTATTTGTATGCCCCTTCTCTTTCATATAAAAAGATCCCTTCATAAGTAATTGTTTATACTGCTCATGCGTATTGAGTGCTGACGCACATTAAATAGGTCGTGTTTCGCACAGTTTTGGCGTGCCATTTTACAGTGATTCATCATAACGTGGCGCCCAGCTTTCTAGTGGAGAAGAAATAGAAAGTTAGAAATAAATGTTCGACTACACTTTCATGAACTGAAACTGCAACAAGAAAGAAAAGATTTTTAAGATTTCACCTTAAACCTTTATCAAATTTTTTCGGAGAATAAAGCTTTCGCGCGCCAAGTCTCCAGATGTACACAACGCATCCACTATACTTAACTGAACTTAACTAAACATTACACAGTTTGCATCAACGTTAAACGATGCGAATATCTTTCAGAGATTCATTTGACACTGGTATTTATACTTTTTCTTTAATTTTATTTAACATTTTTAACGTTAAAATATAAAAATGATTGAATTTTGTAGTATATTTCAATACAACGTACCAAACAAATCCTAAATGTGGTAAAATCCTAATTTAGTTCACGCCTCGTTAAATTATATTATACTTTAGACTTTGGTAAAGAGATTTTTTTTTTCAAACCACACACGCCAAAATCTTGCCAAAGTGCGTTTTTTAAGTTGGAGATCAGGGAAACATGACGCCAAGTCTGAAGAACCAAAAATGAAAAGTTTTATGACTTTAAGAACGAATTCATATAAGTTTAGCTTTTAAGAAAGGTAAATTAAAAACACATTCTAAGAGAATAAATTGAAAAACTTACTTGATTACAACGGTATGACCTTTCCCATCGAATGGTATATTTGCTAATTAAGTATGGACGTCTTTTTATTCTTCTTTTTAAGCCCTACAGCCCATTTCCGACCAAGGCTGTTTCGGTCTCTGAAAAATCCGCTAAATGAAGTTGTTAGATATAAAATTGATGTGTGTACTGGATGTAAGAGGTGAGGTGTCTCGGAGAAGGAAAACTGAACTTATAAACGTCACTGTAGCCAAATTTGCACCACTCGAATCATGCCATTTTCTGCCGAAATCTGTGTGTGACCGATTGTTTCTTTTTCAAATAAAACACGCAATTAACTTTTAATTATTTTGGTATCATGGCGTGATTCGCGTGGCACAAATTTTTCTGCGGAGATGCTAATATGTAAGTACCGTACAAGGTTAAGATGGCTAGATAATGATCGAAATTCCCCATCCATCACCGGTAAAATCCTAGTTAAACTGCTTGATTTTTTTTCGTGCCAAAAATTCTTGCCAAATGGGGACACGTTTTTCAGAATAGCTAACTTGCTCTAAATCCTAAGCACGCACACACACAGATTGCGTGCGAGAATCGCTTTAAATCCTTAAAAAATGGGCGCTAAATTTTAGTCGCCATGTAAGAGATTTAAACTAGGTGTTACGTCAAGATTAACTGTAATTAAACCATTATCGTTTGGCGGAGTGGTTCATGTACTACTCAGCAAGATTAAATGTAAAACCATAATCGTTTGGCGAAGTAGTATATGAACTACTCAACAAGATAAAGTGTAAAATAATATTAATTGCTGTTCTATGAATAAATGTATTTTATTGGAATAAAAAATGACGGCTTAGTTTGTTTCCTGCACCGTAAATTAGTTTAAAAGTAACATTTCAATACGTAAAACTAGGAATCAACTTACCTCCGCTTGAGGTTTGGAAAACATGTTACCTTTGCTGAACAGCGATCTTCTTAGTCGGGGGATTTCAAAAGTCGATCCAAAAGGAGGTTACAGAGGCGTTATAAATGAACAAAAAAAATCTTTTTTCCCCAGCTATTAGACCTACAGACATAAAATTTGGCCAATATGATTGTTTGCTGAGCAGAGAGGTATGCTAAAACTTCTTTTTTAAATTTTTAATTTACTTAAAATTAACATATTAAAAACTTCTTTATCTTTCAGTCTATTGTTTTATTTTTCAATTCCACCGTGCGAAGAACGAGCATCCCAGCTAGTATATATGTATGTGTGTGTGTATACCATGAAGGGTGTTTAAAAAGATATCTGGTAAAAATATAAAGGCAAGTTGAGGAAACTAAAAAGGGCCCATTAAGGAAACAGGACTCTGATAAGATCGATAGATGAAAGTGCTTTATTGATTTTAATTATCATTCTCCGTTCAGATTTCAAGCATATGCATCGTTACTCCAATTCGGTATGGTGTTGAAATTAGAAGTGGAGTAACTTCTCAAGTGATCTGTTGAATAGGAGCACCACGCTCCCCAGATTTGACACGACTCGCTTTCTTCTTCTGGGCTCCCATTAAGAGAAAAATCCCATTGTGTCTCATGAATGTGTATTGGAACAGATATTCCAGTTGTTGCTGGAAATGTACGCTGATCCATGCACCGCATTGGGGGTCGCCCTCTCAAGCGAATATTAATAAAAGTTTGATCATTAAAATATTTATTTCCTTTGACTTTCTCTTTGTTTCTTTCATTTATCTGTTGTTAGTACTTATTTTCGTGCTGGCACACGCGATATTTCCATACCAATATTCCCATCCTTTATCTACACTGTTGGCCACACAAAATTCAATACCAAGAAGAACCAGGGATACCACAGTGATAACATGCTGTACAAATATCGCAGCCATGGAAGAGTTTAAAATCCCTGGTGAGTTATTAAGGCTAGTAAACCCGACATTAAGTGAAACAAAGATCATGGTCAAGGTGCAGAATGATCTTTTGGACCCATTGCAAATTAAAAAAATGGCGCTTGACAGGGATCTCTTTAATCTAGCTTTAGAAAAGTGGTAAGAGATTCCAATATCAATACCAGAGGAAATATCTTTAATAAATCAATACAGTTGTTGGCTTTTGCTGATGACATTGCTCGAACACCCACCGCACTTCTTATCTTTAGAGAAAGAGGCCATCAGGAGGATCAAATCAATGAGAATAAGACCATCAAATACATGTCTTGCACTAAATCATGTTTTAACAATTCCCACTTTAAAATTGAAGAGTATAATTTTGAAGTTGTTGACAGTTTCCCTTATATTTAGGTTCGAAAATTTATAATAGAAACGATTGTGCTGATGAAATCCAAAAGAGAATTACTATGGTTAATAGATGTCTTAATGGAATCGAAAATATATATGAAATCGAATTTAATCAAAAGAAAAACAAAGGCTCTGTTGTATAAAAGTCTTTTAAGATCAGTATTAACCTATGCATGTGAAACTTGGCTCATGTCTCAAACAGATGAGAACATGATAAGTATCTATGAAAGAAAAATTTTAAGATTTATTTTTGGAGGAATTCAGGAAAATGAAACGTGGCGCAGAAGATCAAATTTAGAGCTCTATCAATCATACAAAGAATCTGTCATTATTAACTTCATCAAAATACAACGAATTAAATGGGCAGGTCACGTTGACAGAATGGACGAAAACCGCACCACTTAAAGTCTTCAACGCCCAACCAATTTGCACACGCAGAAGGAGCAGGCCAAATCTTAGATGGATTGATGACCTAGAAAAAGATCTCCTGGTTTTGAGAACTAAGAATTAGAGAACTCTAGCAGTACTAGCACTTCTTGAGAATCCCAAGGCCCACTTTGGGCTGTAGAACCACCGAGGAAGGAAGGAACATGTTATACAAAAATCAAACGATTAAAATTACAATCTCTTGTGACGTGTGGGTGATGCCAAAATCAGTGTAGCTAACTTTGGTGGCTATAACCGCTGCCACACGCCTCGGTATAGAATCAAAGAGGTTTTGGTTTTATCCTTGCGGAACACCAGTTCATGTGGCTACCACATACTGACAAAGTTGATCTGGTGTAGCAGCGGGTGGTGTATACCGGGACAGTCGTTGTGCAAGCATGGACCACATGTTTTCGATTGATGATAAATCGGGAGAACAAGCAGGCCAAGGCAGCAATTCAATTCAAATGTTAGTTATTCCATTGTCCATCTCCGCCTTTCATCGAACCATTGGCGGCACAAACGCCTGTGGTTTCCAGTCAAGGGTAAAAGAACCAATGGAAGCTTTGCGGACATTCCACTATGCTGCAAACGGCGTCGAATGGTACAAGCGGACACCGAATGATACGTAGCAGACTGAATCTGTTGTGCTATGGTTCGTGATATGACTGCGCGATCCACCACTTCTATGCGCACAATCCACCTGTCATCACCCTCAGTGGTGCAACGAGGTAGGTGCGATCGGCCCCGTCGGTTCGTCGTTTCCTCCTGCATCCAGCGATGACAGATCCGCATCACAGTTGCTTGGTTTCGTCCACCACGTTGACCGATTTCTCCACATTATAATCTGTAATCCCTCTAGGCTGTTATTCTTCCTCGGTCGGATTTAGAAACTTGGTCAAAAGACACTCGATGTCTCCCACGGGGCATAGGTAAACAGCTTACGCAAAAAAAACAAAAAAACAAAAAAAAAAAAACCGCATGAAAAAGCAATTGCCACATTTCAAATCGCCTATCTGTTCTCCCTTTATATAGCACTTGTGGGTGGCGCTATGGTCGCCAGTGACATGCGTCTGCGCTATAATGCTAATGATTTTCATATTTCATCGCCCCCAACACATGATGTAAATTTTCCATAGTATGCATGCTTCCTTCAGGATGTTGCATTTTGTGTGGCCAACAGTGTACATTTCAGTTAGTTCCAGATATTTCTTAAATACTTCGTATATATAATTTATATATGTAATTTCAAAATGTATGAATGCAAGATCACCTTTATAAAAGAGATCAGGTGACACATTTTTATTCAGTGACTAAAACAACCTTGATGGCTAATAAATATTACTATAAAAATATGAATTATAAATACAGTTAACAAAAGATGAATAGTAATGCATCAATATATTTCATTATTTTGATTCTTTGTGTATCATATTATTTTTAAGCTCAGGTTCATCCCCCGCCCTCTAGGCGGAAAAATGGGCATCGAAATTTCTTTCGGTTTCTTCACGTTTCTTCACGTCACAGGGATATGGATCTGCAATAGATCCTCCATCCCTTATTTGATAAGTATTTTGGCGCTGACAAGTGGAAAACCTGAGTGGGAAAAATAAAGTTCACTGAATTTGGTAGGGTAATGCAGGCGAATGGCGTCAAAGTCTGGGGTTAGTAGTCTTCTGATTTAGGTGGGAAAAAAGTCCTGAGAATTTTGACAATCAACTGGGAGCTGTAGCGTAAACACTGTTATTAGTTGATAGCAATAAGTGAGAAAGCTCTCTAATGGCTGCCCTGAAGTTGGGGAAATTGAAATAAGAGATTGCTTGCCTGGTGGGGGCAGCGATGAGAAAAATTTTAAAAGTCAAGAATTACAAAAATTAAAGATAAAAATATGGAGTAAAAAATTTAGAATGAATAGTTTGCTTTTTCAATAGCGGTGATTGCGAAGCAATACTATTAATGGGGATTGTAAGAATCCAGGAGTATTCTCCTGGGTCTCATAGTTTTGTCATTTAAGTGGTAATTTTGAATGTCTTAAATTTAGATTATTGGTATTGGGGAGATTATTAAAAAATTTAATTGCAAGAGTTTGAATAAAGTTTTTAAAAGGTTTAATATCAAGGGCTTTATAGATGTAGGAGTTTCTGGTGTATCTACTAGCTCTAGTTATATTTCTAAAAAATGAATTTTGGGGAGACTTCAAGAATTTTAATATTAGTACTTGCTGCGTAACCCCACACAGGGCAAGCATAACTTAAAATGGGACGCAAAACAGCAGTGTAGAGAAGTACCTTGTTGTTGAGAGTCATATCAGAATTCCGGTTAATTAGTGGGTAAATTAATCTAAGCGCGATCCGGAATTTATTTTTTGCATGTAGAATGTGGTGTTTCCAAGTGAGTGCTTTATCTAAAACGATACCCAAGTATTTTGTACTCTGAGACCAGTGTAATGGTTGTGGAGTATAGCGTGGGAGGTGTGCAAGGCTTTCTTCTCCTGGTAAACAGCACAGCAACCTTTTTTTCGACATTGATTTTTATCTTCCATGTATTAAAGAAATTTTCCAGGAGAGAAAGGTGTTTAGAGCGAGTGTGATTGTCTTGTGAATTTTGTAACAGGCCGTTATACATGTGTCGTCAGCATAGAGGTTTATCATTATTTGTGGATGTGTGGGCATGTCGTTTATGTATAGATTAAATAAAATTGGGCCAAGGAGGTACCCCTGTGGGCAGCCAATATTTATGTTGTGTGTGTCAGAGAGTGTGTTGTTGACTCTGACCTGATAATACCTGTTTACAAGGTAAGAATTTATTATATGAATTAATGAAGGAGGAAAGTTATAATTAATTAATTTATAAATGAGACCACACACCTACCCAGACCCGGTCAAAAGCCTTCTGGATATCAAGAAAGACAGTTCCAGTGGATCTGCCTCTCTGAAATCCAGCGGTAATTTTTTCCGTGAGTCTGAGGAGGGGATGACAAGTACAGAGATGTTTAGTGAAGCCATATTGGTTTGGGTTAATTATGCTAGTATCATAAATATACGAATTAATTCTATTGTGAGAATGCTCTGTAATTTTACCTAGGGTTGGGAGTAAAGAAATTGGCCTATAACCTTGAGGGTGATGAATGTTTTTACCGGGCATTTTAATAGGGAAAATAATGGCAGTTTTCCAGTTGTTAGGAAAGTGCCTAAGGAAGAGAATTTTTTGATAAGATAGGTAAGAATAATGATTGTTTTAGTGATGAAATTTTTGATCATTTTATTTGTGATATTGTCTATTCCTGGGGACTTGTTGATTTTTAGCTTACTTATGTAATTAGAAATTTCATCTGGATTAGTAGGGGCGATAGGAGTGGAGGGGGGGAAGGGAGAAAAAGTTTTCCAGGGCATTAGTGACGTCAGAGTCAATTGAAGTGTTGAAATTACTTGGTCTGTCGATTTCTGTGAAATTTTCTTCAAGAGTGTTAGCTATGAGGTTTGCTTTCTGGTTGTCGGTTATTGCGACGCCAGAAGCAGTATTTAGAGCAGGAATATCTGCATTTTCTTTTAAAAATTTTATTCATGTTCCAAAGGCTATTATCCTGCGTGTTGAGAGCTTCAAGTTTAGTTTTCCACGTGTCTTGTGAATGTTTTTTGAGTTCTCGCTTAATTTGTGCTTGTAGTCTGTTTGTTTCTGTTTTGTGAATTGGATTAAGTGTGGTTTGAAAAAGTTTTCCTGAGCGATTTTTTCGAGAAATCAGATCTCTGATATGACTTGGGGTGTATGCGTGTCGAGTGTTTCTGATTTGTTGTGAGGAGGTAGAATGGGCGGAGCATACGGCTTCAGAAAAAAGTTAGTAATTTTATTCTCCAAAATAACCGGGTTATTAATATTTGTATAATTTTCAAGATGAATATTATTATTAAGGTGCTGCATAAAAGAAAGCCAACAGGTGGTAATTGCTCTAGGGTTTTCTTGATGAATTGGGATATTGAAAGAAAAATTTAAAAGAACAGGGTTATGATCAGATGATAACGCAGCTAGGGATGCAATCGTGAATGGGAAGTTAAAATTTTCAGTTAATGCAATATCTAAAGTATTTTGCGAATTATACCCGTACCTGGTAGGGGTATCGGGATAAATGATTTCTAGATCCATTAGATCAGCGAAGTCCTTTAGCTGAGTTCCTCTGGCCGAATTGTGGGAGCAATTCCATGTATTGTGTGTGGCGTTAAAATCGCCAAAAATCACACAATGACTGTTGACCTGAAGGATAGTTTCGATGTCTAAAGTAAAGAGATAGTTATCAGAGTGGGGAGGAATGTAAATAGAAGTTATTGTAATTGGGTCTAGATTAGGAGGGTTGAGCGTGACCAGAGTTGCTTCAACATGATGAAGCTGGGGCGTAGAAGTATGAAAGTGAGGTAGATTTTTTAATGAGGATTAAAGTGCCGCCGTAAGCCTGTCCTTCTGTGATACGATAATTTCTGTAGCATTTGTAATTATTAACGTTTATGTTGTGTTTAGGCCTCAGATGTGTTTCCTGAACTAGAATTACATCGGGACTGTACTTCTCTACAAATAATTTAAATTCATAAATTTTATTTAAAATGCTGTTTGCGTTCCAGGAACACAAACTCAGGCCAACCATTAATCGACTATTCATAATTATTATCCATAATAGCCTCTACTAAGACGTATAACTCGCGTTTTCTAGTTTGTTTATTTTTGATTGATTTTCCTTGAGGGGGATTTGGATTAAAGTTCATATTGTTAATTTGCACAGTTATAGTGCTGTCAATGCACTAATAATTCCTTGTAAGGATTGGGTGATGAGATTAGCATTAGGATTTTGGTTATTGCTTACATTTACATTATTTTGAGGGGGAATGACAGTTGAATTTTTGGCCTGAGTTTGCGAGGCAATGGCAGAAATTCCACTACTTCGTGTTGCCATTTGTTGGATATTTTTGGATTTAGAATTTGTAGCGTTTTGATTTTTTGTTGCATTTGCATAAGAAACATTAGGTCTAACAATACTATTGATTACGTTAGTGTAGTTGTTATTAGTAGATCCTTTTTTGGGCTTAGGGTTTGCCATGTGTCCAACAACTTTACAGTTTATGCAATACATTTGTTCAACACGTTGTATTGCACATTCGCGAGTTTGGTGGGACTCACCGCATTTAAGACACCTGGGTTTTAAATGGCAGTTTTCTGCCGTATGATTAAATTTGTTGCATGAGAAGCATTGGGTTACCCCTTTGCTCTCATAGCCTTCACAACGCAGACAGTTAAATTACTTTCAATGAATGGTATATCCCTTTTATATGGTGCCACAATAAAAAGAGATACCAGCTTCCGTTAAATTTACTAAGTCTGTGATGGTAAAATACCAATTCACAGCCCCGTTAGAAATAAATAAAAATATTTTTTTAAAATTTTGACTTGATAGAATATTTGAAAATTTCTTTTTTATATGAAATAAAATAATTTCATTTTTTAAATTAAAAACTGGGTGAGTGAGTGAGTGAGTAAATATTAACGTCGCACTGTTCAGCTACACGAAGGCTTTTGGCGACGGACCACGTCCTTTTGAACCATGGTCAAGTGACGTGGACGACACCCGAGCTGGCACCCCCCTCTCCTAACTACCCACCACACCAACGGGAGGACGTTTGAGCTTTCGACAGATTTATCGTGCATCGCTCCCCTACACGGCGGGTCTTTAGTGGTACTGGGCTCGAACTCATGACGAGTTCAGCCACGATCCGATACCTTAACCATTCGGCTACCGCGGCCTCAATTAAAAACTGGGGGGAAAATGCTAAGTATTTTTTAGATAAATGTTTGAACAAAATTGTAGGTAGCCCCTTATGAATTTTTACCCAATATCTCTGGAACTAATAATCGTGTTCATGTAAAATTTGCAGCATAACCAATCTAGATAAATCTTTACTTAATTTTGAGTTTGCGAAAGGTGATATATTTACTTGTAAAACATTAATATTGTGACTTACTTATCTTTGAGCTATTTTTAATGATGATAAGCTGCAATGAGAATGTTCTTTTTTCACGACTGTAAGCAGAAATTCTGAGTTTTAATTGTATCAGCTGAAAACATTGTAAGCGAATGCAAGAAAGTTTTTGCTAATTTAAATACTTAATAAGAAAACTTTTTTATCATTATTATTTCATGTTCTTTCTTTCCAGCTGCGAGAGAGCGAAAGCGAAGCAGTTCGGTGAGTGGCATCGAGATCTTTGAGCTGCAACGGAGCAAACGTCACTACGTACGCGTCCAGGCCACCTTCTGCGCCACCTCGTGGGTGAGAACGCCATTTTTCAGTTACAGAGAGTATATATTTTCTCAATTCGTCTTCATCAGTGAAGGGAACTGATGAAAGTAAAATCTGTCGAGAGCTCAAACTTCCTCCCGTTGGTGTGGTAGTTAGGAGAGGGAGGTGCCAGCTCAGGTGTCGTCCTCGTCACTTGACCATGGTTCAAAATGACGAGGTCCTTCGCCAAAAGCCCTCGAGTTGCTTAACAGTGCGACGATAATATTCACTCACTCACTCATTCATCAGTGAATATCCCTTATCTCCTGCTGTCATTATTGAATCCGAAAATCGTTGCATTCTTTTCATTTCAATATAAAGTGCATCAGTTGAGTGAAAACGGGAAAAAATTTCTACCAATCCTTATTTTTTTTAACCATCTGGAATTCATTACCACACAGTTTTAAAAATATTATATTTTCCAGCTGTTGATTCTATCAGTTCGTTGATTTTCATTTGAAAAGGGAGACTTCTCTCTTTTTAGTCTGAATTTTCGGTTTAATCCATATCACGCGTTTACGTTGATAATAAGCAATTTTTGGTGTTACTTTCATCTTTTAAGGCCTTTTTGTGTGTGTGTGAGCTTAAGCTTGTCGAAGCGTTTTCAGGGAGGAGAACATTTTACGAAACATGAGTGTTCCTCTGCCAATTAAACTAATAACTAAAAAACTTTACTTCGGTTCTCTTCAAACCTCTCATTAATCTTCAAGAAAATTCCTCTGAGGGCAGTGCCGGTTTATCCATTGGACGTCCAGGGTCCCGGATAAGCTAGACTTAACTAAATTTTCTGGTAATAAATTTCAGTTCGCCAGTGCCCAGGGGACCTGTAGATCTTGTGCGCCCAGGGCCCGAAATGAGCTTAAATCGGCACTGTCTAATGGCTTAACATTTAAATAATTAAGAAAAAAGTAATTGCTTCGAAAAAGAAGAAAGAAAAAAAAAAAAAGGATACGAAGTCGATGAGTGTGTGACACCCTTTCGTTGAATTATTTTTTGTTATATTATATCGTGAAATGCACGAACTGAAGGCTAAAATTAGTGTCGCCATCCGTTATTGTAGAATTAAAATAGTTGGCAGACACATACAAACGAATAGAAAGGAATAATAAAGCGACCCATGAGATGATCCATTGCTTATATATTCAATAGCCAAAATGTTTTTATGAAAATATCCCGTCTCTTCATAGGACATAAAATATGATCTCGACCAGTTCACGGCACGCTGACCAAATGAGAATTTTGAAAATGAGAGTAGGGATGAAAAGATCCGTCTCTCTCCAGTATCTGAAGCCGTGTTCCATTGGAGAAACTTAAATTAGAAATTCGGTGCCTCTTTATAATTATTTCCTGCTATTTTTGATATAATATAATAAAGCATTTTTTTTCTTCATATGTACTACCTGTATTAAGAATAACCTTGGGTTCTGCAAAATAATTTTATACTTGTTAATGCAATGTTTTGCAAAACTAAATGGAATGGATGCACTTAATTTAAAAATGTTTCTCATTGTAAGTGTGGCAACAAAAACTATGTATAAAAACGTAGACTATGAAATGCGACTGCAGAGAACTTCAATAGACCTAGACTTGGACAGTTTGTGTAAGAAAATGCAAACACATATCCCAATTATTAAATACAATGCAATAGTACACGACACTTGAAGTACGAATTAATGTTATTAATGGTAAATTACATTAATATTACGTTAAAAAATTTTTATATACAGTGGCAGCCGAAATTGTGGACACTTTTTAAAATTGTTATGTTTTTTTAAGTTTGTATGCTTATAGAAAATTTTACGTTTCACAAAACGCAAAGTATTTTCTATCGTTTTAAGGAAAATTTAGTACTAAATTCGATACAAAAAAGAAAATTCAAATATTTGCAAAACAAAAGAAGATATGCTACAATAACTATCGATATACATTAGATATTGATGATAGCAGTGAGTTATCAGTGC
>BMAV01011818.1:0-12814 GCA_019973955.1 Trichonephila inaurata madagascariensis | reverse complement strand
TCCTTCAGTCATGCATATCAGCAAATGGCATCGGTCACCTTCATATCATCGATGGGACACTGAATGTCATAAAATACATTGACACCATTCTAGAATCCAAACTTCTGCCTCCCATCAGGGTCCTATTAACCAACAATGCTTCATTTATTTTTCAGCAATACTCTGCTCCTTGCCACACAGTAAAGTAATTGAAAGACTGGTACCGTACTGGCCAGGAAAAGTCCTGACCTCAATCCTATCAAAAACTTGTGGCACCTTTTGAAAACTCTTGTCCAAATGCGGTACCGATGAAATAAAAAGGAACTAATTGAGGATAAATTGTTTTTCTGAGCATCATATAATAACGAAGGAAGAGCTGAAAACTATTTTTAGCTCAATGAAACATTGATGTGAAGCTGTAATAAGAAATAGTGTGGCTACCCCCACTATAAGCACTGATAACTCACTGCTATCATCAATATCTAATGTATATCGACAGTTATTGTAGCATATCTTCTTTTGTTTTGCAAATATTTGAATTTTCTTTTTTGTATCGAATTTAGTACTAAATTTTCCTTAAAACGATATAAAATACTTTGCGTTTTGTGAAACGTAAAATTTTCTATAAGCATACACAAACTTAAAAAACATAACATTTTTAAAAGATGTCCACAATTTTGGCAGTATTTTTAAAAAATTGTCTTTTTTTAATATACTTCTTCAAACATTATTTTAAGATCTATTCCTCTGAAGCTTTTTCTTTGGTTAGGGTTCCCTGGAAACACCTTAAGGGAATCGACAAAGTTTGAAGAGCACTAGTTTAAAAAAGGGACCAGGAACTTAGGTATCGTCCATGTGATTTGACTGAGGTTCAAAATTACCTCGTATTGCTTCGAAGTGCACTGTTACTAAGCAATGAGTGGTGATCGATATTTAATTTGCAAAAAGAGAACGTGCTTAATTTCCCATAGTCCTCTTTTTTTCCCCCACAGGCCCTGGGACTTTTGGTGTTCACCGTCATGGAGTGGATCCATGCGGATCCCGCCATGCAAGGAACAAAGTATCAGGCGAACTTAGTGCTGGTCAGTTCGGTGGGGGCCATTACATTCCTGATTGGGATCTCCGGATACTGGGGCTCTTTGCATTTGGAACATGGAATGATCTTCACCGTAAGTATGTTTTCTTACATCTTCACAGTTTTCTTCATAATTCACAAGCCCTACTCTTTTTACACCCTTCCAAATTCGGTCTGTTCATGTGGTGGTGCTTCTGCAAGCAATGCAAATGAATATGCAAGCTCCCAGTAAGAATACATTATAAGCAGAAAACTCCCACCTGAACCCATCATAAGTAAATCTGCAACGCTAACTCTAGGATGAAAGAAAGTAAAATCAAAACAAATAACAAAACCTACCTTGGACATTTAAATAGAAATTTTCATGATTACTCCCATAAAGTTATGTCTTGTTAAATGAACCTATCAAAATGTTCAAAGGATTTGTGCGTCACAAAGATCTTGTCGAAGGCTCTGAGTTTTGATTACGCAGCCTTGCTTTCGATAAACCAGTAAATGCGATCGTTTAACAGAGGAAATATGTTATGTTTAATTTTATTCAGATTTTATTTTTACGATTGATTAAAAATAAGAATTTTTTTTTTCAATTTTTTTGAGAATTAAAACTTTATTTATTTATAAAATAAATAAATTCCGGCATTTTATAAAAATCTATTTATAAAATGCAGGGCTGTTTGTTATGACATGAATACGAATTATGCTCTCTATACAGCGCATTCATTAAACATTTTTTATTAATGGGGTAATATTTTAACGGCATTCCTGAATCGACAACGGATTAGCCCTTGACATAGAATGACGTATGAGAAACATTTTTCATTTCATGAGCCGTTGTAGTGTTTGATGACGTCAAGAACCGGTGAACATCCCGAATCAAGCGTTTCGGATGCTCAGAGTTCTCTACCTCTTCTCTCTCACTCTGATTAAATGTAGCCCAGTGGCTGAGTGGTAGAGTATCGTGCTTCCACATTACAGGTCCGGGGTTCAAACCCCTCACTGGGAAAGGTCGACTCAGTCTTTCATCCTTCAGCTTGCTTGAGAACTGGGGGTTTCGCATCAGACTGACCACTTGACCGAAACATCAGCTCATGCACCTCAGCGCCTAAGGTCACGTAAACTGAAATAGGCACAGTTGGCCTTAACCCTCATGGGCTGTTGTGCCACTGAGTTCAGTTCAGTTCACACATCAATATAAAAGCATTGATTTCTAACCTTCTACATTACTATTTTGTGAAATCAAATTAGTATTTTTCGTATGCCGTTTTATTTGTATGTCAAGGGGTAATTGAAAAAAAAAATATTTTTTTCAATTTCTTGGAATTATGAAGTTTATTCCTCGTGATAGGAGAAGAATGACTTCGTCTGTGTCACGTTGTATCCGCCCGTATTGAGGCAGTAGGTGATCGTAAAAATGTCCCCTCATAAGTGAGTGAGGGAGAGTTCTATTAACTGTAAAGCTACACGAGTGCTATTCTCGTAATTTAGAGCCTCGTTCAAGTGACGAGGACCCTTCTCCAAACATGCGGACTCGAGAGATGTAACGTGCATTAGCCCCTTCTACGCAGCGGGTCTTCAGTCGCACTAGGATGCGACACGCTGGTCACGAGATCGTGACCGTAACCACTAGGCTACTGCGTCCCCCTGAGGAGATAAATTGGACTCTAATCATTTCTATTAGCTTCATCACTTAATTTTCTGGTAAGAAAAATAATTCGCTTATCGGATTCTTCTTCTTGTCATGGTCATTCAAAGTTTTCATTTGTTCACAAAATAGGTGAAATTAAATTACTAAAAGAAAACGATTTGTTCGTAAATATAAAAGCATGTTTTAGATTCTGTTGCGTACATATAAACCGTTAGCATACATTTGTCGCTTCGTTGCTGTAAACACTGAAAAGGAAAACTCACGCATGCGTCAATTCGATTATGACAATTCTTCTGCAGACACAGACAACGGTTTTCAGAGGCTGATGCACGTTAAATCTGTCGAGGCTTAGTCCTTCCGTTGGCGGAGTGTGGAAGTTAAGAGAAAGGCCTCGTTATTTCACCATGGTTAGAAGTTTTCTTCCGAGTGCGACTTAAATTCTAATCTAATCAAATCTGTTTTCAGATGGATCCATCTGTAAAAGATCCCATCGAATTAACACCTTTGTAAATAATATAGAAGCTTCCGTAATAAGTCAGGGGAGGGAAAGTGCCAGCTCAGATGTCGTCCTCGCCACTTGACCATGCTTCAAAAGGGCGAAGTCTGTCGCCAAAATCCCTCGTGTAGCTGAACAGTGCGACGTCACTCCGCAATAAGTTGGTTCACATCAACAGTTGGAAAAGAACTTGCTTCTCTTCTGAGCGAAATACATCTTTGTTTATTTCATTTCAAATGTACTATAATTCGTTAGGACTACAGTAATTTTATTCTTTCAAAAATGCAATTCCAACTGCAAAGGCCCAAAATTAGAAATGCATCGATGCAGTTCTTTAAGCAATTAAAACAGGAACTGTTTTGGGAATCAACGTCCTTAGTAATCGGATTCATTTCACTTTTATCATGTTCTTTATATCTGTCGAAGTTCAAAGTCTTCTGATTGGCCTGGTGTGGAAACTGGGAGAGTGAAGTGCCAACCTAGGTGAGTGAGTGAGTGAATATTAACGTCGCACTGCTCAGCTACACGAGGGCTTTTGGTGACGGACCTCGTCATTTTGTATGTGGACCATCTGGTACTCCCTCTCCTAAGTACCATATCACACCAAAGGGAGGAAGTTTGAGTTCTCGACAGATTTAAAACGTGTATCTCTCCCCTACACGGCGGGTCTTTAGTGATACTGGGCTCGAGCTCATGACATGCCTGCTATGATCCTATACCTTGACCACTGGGCTACCGCAGCTTTCATGATTACACCAGGAGTCTGGATACACGTTCAAATATCAGTTACAAGTAAAGATATTCATTGACGGTCTACGGAAAAAAATACCAAATCTCTTTTTACAACGTTTTCAGCGTGTGCACTAATAGTTTCGTGACACATTCAGTCTAAACCTGCCACATTTCATGAAGGATCCCCATTCTTAATAAGCTGCTGTATTTCAATTGATTACAATTACTAATTGGTAAACAACGTTTTCCACGAATCCCCTCAACGAAAACTCTCTAAAAGATCTCCTCTTCCCAGGGCAAAAAACCTTTCTCCTTCCCATGGTGGCGGTGCTCGATTGATAACACTTCGACAGCTTGCGCTTGTTTTTGTAGTGAAACCGAGAAAAACCGGGACAGTGCGCTAACTAGTTTGCATTTAATTAAACAGAAATTTTAATATTTTCCTTAGGTGAAAATTTTTGTTTATTTTTGAAAGTGTTGCGTCTCATACTCTTAGGACACACTATATTTAGAGTCATCTTAATTATTATTTCAATGTGTTCATTTTTTCCACATTCAATACAAAACAAAAGACAATTTTTTTTAGCAACATTGATAAATAATACAGAATTCAAAAATAATTTTTATGCAGGCATTTTAAAAAAGCTGAGTAATTTTTTTTTAAAGTTACACAACAAATGTTCGCAGTTTTAATATTAAAAAAAGAAAAAGTTAATATTTATTATAAAATGTAAATTCCATTATTCCTTAATTATCGTTTTATTTATTTATTTTTTTGAGAGCCTTCCTTTTTTAAAAAAATTCTTTTGTGATGCAGATTGTTCGATAACAAACCTTTGTGGATGTTCGATATTTTTCTTTCTATTTTCAGTTCAGTTGCACAATCTATGTGGCTTCCATCATCGAACTCAGCGTTGGGGCCATAATGCTCTCTGTACCGAAACAGGTAAGGTTCACTCAAAAAACCAAGGTGTGAGACAGAAGTTTTTCCCTCTCCCATTTATTAGAGTATTTTATCAGGTTCTGGAAAGCCCGGCAGAGTGGTCAACAGTTCGGGTGTTTACGATGCCCGACAACGTGCCCTGTCACATTCGGGAAATAAGGCGAGAAACTCGGCTGAATGTTTTCGTAACCTTATTCTGTTGTACTATAGAACAAGGGCTCAGTCCTTCCAGTGGGGCCTTATTGAGGCCCAGGACCCCATGCAAAGAAGGCTCCACTTGAGACCCCTTTATCGAATTCGATATATGTAGATATGAAGTTCATCAAAAGCAAAAATGAAGTCTTATCAGGAAATTTGTTGTCTACATTTTAAACTATTCGTTACGCGCCCGCATCGCTGGGTATTTTATGATGCTGTATGGCAATTTATTGTTTTTAAGTTATTGATATCTAAGTTCAAGCATTCAATTTTCGGTTGTACTGAAAAACATTCTCGCATTCATAGCCCTCGCAACTTAAGTTGAAAAGTACAGAACTTGAATTTCTAAAACAGCAGTATATTTCGCTTTCACATCCTCGTAGCCCCTCTCCTTGAAGTCGATTTCCTCAAAACTTGCTCTCACTCATTACTGCGCAACAAAAGAAACATGCTTGCCTAGTTTCAAGTCTACAGGTCTAATAGTTTAAAAACGCCACTTTTTTCGCTATGACACTCCCGCAACCCATTTTGGGAGTCGATTTTCCGTTCTTAGTGGATCTCTACTCGACAAAAGAGATAAGCCCGTTCGCCAAATTTTTAGCTTAGCCTCACAGTTCAAAATCGGAAAATTTTTATATCTGTGACGCCACCCAACAACCTTCAACCTTCTTTGGGCAATTGATCCATTTTTATTAGATCTCTACTCAACAAAAGATACATGTTTGACAAATTTCAAGTCTATATGGGTCTAACAGTTCAAAAACAGGAAGTTTTGTCCGTAACTACACCACACCTTTCTTTGTGGAAGGACTTTCATACAGGACTATTCAATAAAAGTAATATTCTTGCCAAATTTCAACTCTATACCGTTACTGTCCCAAGAAATCAATCAAAATTTTTGTTGAATCAAAAAGGTTGCACAAATTCTTATAATAGGTTAAGAAAGAAAAAAAAAAGTGTATGTGTACTTATGTACGCACGTAAGAAGTTATACTTCTTACAAAAAAAACCTTTCTTCAACAAAATTAAAATCCTTCTAAAAATCTTTAGCAGGGCAAGCTGGGCCAAGGACGAAAGGCGGTCACGAACAGAGTTGAACAATACTAACCTTCAGTCAATCGGACCAGTCAAACCTGAGATAATTACGATTTAAAATTTTTAATTTTTTTTACGATAATAAATTTAAACTCCACCGCACAGGGACAATAGGACCAATAACATGGGGAGGGGGTCGAAGGCGGGAATGATGTATCCCATTTTGCATATTTCTAATCAAAGCATTTTCGTATCCGTTCCTACGGAAAACAAAGCAAAGGTTCGCTGACGCGGGTGTATAACTCAGTGGTAAAGCATTCGATTGCAGATCGGGTGGTCCCCGGTTCAAACCCGGGTGTCCCCTTCTTCAAGGAAGTGAAGAGAAATATTTTTCTGAGAATTTCGAAGGCGGGAATGATTTGTCCCGTTTTGTATATTTCTTGACAAAGGATTTTCGCATCCGTGACGGGGTGCACGCGCATTGTAAAAATTTACCCCCATCCTATTTCTCTAACGCCCCAAAAGAAGTATAACTTCAAAAACTTACTTTTTTTTTCTGCTTCCCGTTCGAGATTCAGAAAAGGAAGCGGTTTTTGTAACTTTCGTCGTCGTTCAGGAAATAGTTATCGCAAAAAGTAGAGAATCATATCTCTGTTTTAATTTTTTAATTCGACGTAACACTACAATTATAGGAACTCGCGAAACATAAGGTTAACAAAAATCTAAAATACATTTAACTAAGCCTAAAATTAGAAGAGCGAAAATAAAATCTTTTTAGTTGGAGTGTAGAATAGATGGACAGTTGGATTGGGGGTGATATTTAACTATATTTCACGGTGAGATAGATAATTCATTCTGTGGCAGACTGTTTCACTTGGCAAACCTTACACTTTGAAATTCGATCTTAATCCCGGAAGATATCACTTGCTCTCATTAAAAATTTGTGGATGTTTTTAAAAAGACATACGACTTTCAGATTATCCATTTAAAATTGTTCTTTTTAAAGAAATATATAACTGATCATGGTAGCTTAGAATTATCACTTTGTAAGAAGTAGCTCATATCACAAGATTACACAGACTTTTTTTTTTGGAAATTTTTTCTACTCAGTTTTTTTCTTTTTGCGTTAGCTCCTTTGTTTTATCCTGAAATAAAAATCAGAGAAGTATGATTAAGGTTTTTTTTTTCATTATTATTATTTGAAACGAAAGGGGTAAATTTCTGTGATTCCATGATGTATGGATAAAGAAGTCGCCCATCCGGTATAGATGTTAACGACGATGACTGCTGTACCTTAGGATACGGGTTCGAATCCAAGAGAAGGTATGGATGCTTGTAAATGTATAGTGCCTTTGCAGCATGGGCGTACTCTAAATAGCCGTGCAGCCGCAAGTCCTCTCGTGAGGAGGGAAGAGAGGTGGAATGCCCCTGACCCACCTCCACCTCCCGTACCACCACCCAAGACGTTCTCTCTTAAAATTGGGGTGGAACCAAGCTAAATCGTACTGTCACCTTTATGGTGCTCAAGGCTACGGGCAACGACGGGCGTACATCTAGCCCCTTGCCATGATGAATTTTGTGGGCTTGGATCTAATGCAGTCGAGATCAGGTGGCATAAAAAACAGCAACATGGATAAAGGATTGATTGCTGCAAATGTCTACGTTTGGTAAAAAAGAATAAATATTATATATATATACATATATACATCAGTAAATAAATTAATTAAAAAGAAGACTAATAAATCCTAAAACATCTTCAGATCAAATAAAAAGAACCAAGAACATGGAACCATTACAAACCAAAAAAGAAAAATTTAGCTAGAGTGGAAAAAACTATTATGATTTCCCGAGCTGTCACTGGCTTAGGACAGTGAGACAGGGTTAAACAGTGTTTTGTGAGATCTCAACCTTCCCCTACAGTGGAAATATATATATATATATATATATAACTATTTATCTGCAGATTAAAGGTTTGCCACAAGGTGGCCTTGCGAGCAACTGTCTTGCCAATTTATACTTACATTATTTTGAAAGTAGTTACATTAATAGTTCTAAATATTATATTTATCGTTATATAGATGACATAATCATTTTTGGCAAACAAGCCAATTTTATACCTAACATTAATTTTTATCCACAATATCTGAATTTAATACAGACAAATAGTAACAACAATGAAGCAAATTTTCTCGACATACATGTCAAATTAAATGATAATCTAATAGTTTCTAATATTTATGATAAAAGAGAAGAATTTAATTTCAATATTATAAAAGTTCCACATTGGGAGAGTAATGTACATGTTTCTATATTCAGAAATATTGTTAGTAATTATATACAACGTAATAAATTTCTTGTGTCAAAAAAATCAGAAATAATAAATAACTACAAGTATTTTACTAAATATTGCTTAAATCAGAAATACCCAATAAATTTTATTAATAGTTATATGAATAAAGCTATTCAAAATAGTTAGTATTAAAAATATTCTGCGATTGTGTGATAATAGTTTATAACTATAAACTTAAATATTTCATAGTTATAGTTATCTCCATAATCTAAGATTAGATAAAATTACTTATTATTATTTTATTCATATTTACTCAAGTGTTATTAAAGTTATGCTATAATTTGCAACTCTTATTAATTTTTATTTCCATTCTTTTTATACTTTTGTTAAGTGCTACATTTCAGCCCTTCACATGATTTAAATCTGCATTAGGGTCTACAATCTGGCAATAACTTATTTATTGCACTCAGATTTAGAGCGGGCTTTGCATTTGTAAGTGCAATTTTTAGGTAAGTTACCTATATCTTGTAATGGATTTAGATACTCCTATCCATTATTTTCTATTGGTTTTTGCTCAGTGTTCTTTACATAAAGGGGGAAGGTTGATGGCCAAAAACATGTTCAACCCCATTTTTATATAAATTATTTTATATATTAGCTGTCCTAAGTCAGCAATGTTTATAACACTGCCTCATCCATTTTATAATTTTTAATCTCGGTTACACATATGTCCTTCATTGTGTGATTATCCTACTGTCTATGTGTTTTTCGAATGTGATTGTTGGATGTTATCTCTTGTTTGTAGGGGAATAAGCATATATATATATATATATATAATATAAAAATCTGCGCGTGTGTATGTGACTAAACTCCTCCTAAACGGCTGGACCGATTTTCATGAAATTTTTTGTGTGGGTTCAAGTGGATTCGAGAATGGTTTAGAATCGCAATTAGTTAAAAAGATATTAATTTAAAACATTCAAAATATACAACTCAACATTCACCTGCATTGTTGTAACAACGTTATTGTTATAAAAAAGACGTAAGTTGGCGTCGAAAATCGATTTTCAGCCAAACTGGCCAAACCGGGTCTTTATTGTTACAAAAATGCAGACGAATAATGCTTTTTAGCATTTTTAATTAGTATCTTTTCAAATAATCGTTATATATAAAAATCTGTGCGTGAGTATGTGGCTAAAATCCTCCTAAACGGCTGGGCCGATTTTGATGAAATTTTTTTGCGTGAGTTCAAGTGGATTCGAGAATGGTTTAGATTCACAATTCGGTCTAATATCGCAATTAGCTTAAAAGATATTAATTAAAACTAGTTTTAATTACCAGTTTTGGGCGACAACTTTGATTTGTCTGCATTGTTGTAACACTGTTAATGTTACAACAATGACAAAAGATGGCGTCAAAAATCAGTTTTCAGCCAAAACGGAATTTCATGACGCTGCTCTACTGACTGTATTAATTAACTTTGTTTAAAAAATAAATGCTTTTAACATGTGGTTAACTTGAAATATATTATTAAAATCTCAATTTCTACAATGTTTTAAATGTTTCTTATTTAAATTCCTAAAAAAAGATAAAACTATTTTCAAGCGTTGGTCCTTACTTTAAAGCTGTCAAGTTAATTTGAAACAAATTATTGTAAAACTTCAAAAAAAATTTGAAATTTTGGAATTAAAAAAAATTCTGCTTTCTTTATACAAAAAATATTTTTAAAGACGATGTATTTTTTCCGCCTTAAAGAGCCGTAAAAATACAACGAAAAAAATTAGAAAAATCGCCAAATGCCAGTAATAGTTAATTATGGGGAAAACTACCCGAACCCCAGAGTTTGAGCGCTTATAGTGCACATGCGGAAAAAACACTTACGGAGAGCACGTAAGCAGATAAAAGATTTTTCTGTTCAGAAGAAGATGTTTTCTTTTTGAATGTTTTTTTCTTTTATAATGAGTGTAAATAATGAATTTTCCAGCAATTTTTTAAATCCAATTTATTAGTTTGAATTTTAAGAAAGTATTTATTGTTTTATGTATAAAATATATAATTAATACAATCTTATTCTTATTAATACATTTCAACTGATAGTTTTCTTTAAGAGAAATAATTTAATGAAAAACCTTAAAATATAGGAAAAAATGCTGTCCTATTTTTATCAAATAGTACTATTTCCTTTTAAATTCTTTTTCTATAAGGAATTTAAACACATTTTTAGGCTTTACCTTTTTTACAGTTACATATATTTAATAGAAAAAACAAACATCCAGATAAAATCAGTCGTTTCATAGCTAACGGTACACATTTTTTGATTCATTATTTAACGGAAATTGATATAAATTAATATATATTTTTTTAAGAATTAAAGTTATATTGCGTTTTATTATTTATTACTTAATTATTTATTTAATAATAAATTTCTTACGTTGTCTATTTTCTTGAGAACAAAACTGGATTAGCTTTGTAAATTTTTAATCGAAAATAGAAAATTGAAAAAAAATATATATCTTATCCCTCAGTGAAAAAAAAAAAAGGTTTTACACTTGAAAAAATCCATACAATTCTGGGCTGAACGGAGGAATAAAAAACCTGTCTGGCAAAGAGAAGAAGAGGAAGAAATTTCTGAAAAGGGTATTTAAATGACATAAATATAGAAATCACTCACATCGCTCAGTAACAAACCACACAAAGTACCGGTGTCAGAGAAAAAAAATTTCCACGGGATAAAATTGTCCCTCGGAAAAAGCCCTTCAACGCCGACTGGGCGAAAAACAGACCCCCCCGACGGGACAAAGCGGGGAAGAAACCGAAAAGTTATTTTAATAACATTAATATAGAAATCACAAACACCAGGAAGTGCTGACACTGAAAGGGAAAGAAGGCAAAAAAGCAGGTTTTAAGGCATAAAGTTGCCGAAGAAGCCCGGGCAACGCCGGGTATCCTCTAAAAATATATATATATATATATAAACACTGGTTCAAAACTTAAGCAACGGGTGGGTTTATTGCCAAACCCAAAAATCATCTGGAGAATGAAATTCTGCAAGGGGGGAGAGTATTAGCGGGGAGACGAAAGCATCGGCGCTAAAAAAGGAAACAACGCATACGGTATGGAATCAAACAAAACAAGTTTTATTGAACACATAGTATCTACTCATGATTTCTACCCAACAGGAAAACAAAGGATTTTCCCTTTAAATGGTATATCCCCTCCCCTTATTAAATCGCTTTGCCCTCTCCCATACTAGAACCAGCTGGTGCAACATTTCTTGGGTGGAGTGCCCTTCCCCAATCAACATCTGTTTGAGTTGTTGGTTGTACCCGGGATGAGGGAGCGGGGGAATCCTCCCCAAAGCATCCAACAGTTCGATGGGTTTTAAATCGGGGGAGCACGCTGGCCAATCCATTCAGTGATATCTTCACTTTCCAGCAGCTCCCAACAGCAAGAGTGCGATGTGGCAGTGCATTGTCATCCATAAAGGGTCGGGCCAATGGCACCTCGGAAAATGCAGATGGGAAGAAACCTCCTCACAAAGCGATGGCGACCCTCTGTCGAAAATGGGAAGCTCAGTTCCGCCGTTCAGCATAATGCCACAGCAAGAACTCAGGACCACCAACATGTCTTTCCTTGATGTTACTGGGGGGTAAAAACCCGGGGCCCGATCTCTCCAAATCAAAAAAGCGTCGAGAATCGCCTCTGGTACTGAACCGACTCTCATCCGTAAAGAGAAACGACTCCCTTGATCAGTTGTCCAGTTTTGTGCCCCTGGCCCCCTGTAAACGGGGCTTCAGTGGCCATCTTTCAACGGGGGGCAGCGTTCGGACGGCGGGGAACAGGCCCCCCTTTGTGAAGGGGTCTGGCCACAGTAAGCCCCACCTTTTCGACCTGTTGCTTAAGAGTTTTTTTAACAATGGCGCTTGCTGACTTCTGTCGATCTTTTTTTGCCTGCGGATGATATATGGTCATCCTGCGTTGTCGTCCCCGGGGGGCCACCACCAACCCTTTTTAACAGCTGTACCTTGGTTTGGAATGCTTTCCAAACGCGCGAAACGGACTTTTTTTGATTCGAACTCTGCAGCTCACTGGGCATACGCCCCTCCTTCAGCTTTCCGATCATTCTTCCACGGGGAAGTCATCCCGGTGATTTCTTCTAGTCTTTTCGAACTGACCCACTGGCACTTTCAGAGAATTATGGTGAATTGCGTCTCCGTCCTTTATTTCATTTCTACGTTGAGCAGCGCGGGACATCACGCGTTTTGCGTACACTCACATCGCCTGACGTTTTTTTTCCTGATATTTGCATACGCATGACGTTTCTACTGACTTACGTGTTCCCCCTACTGATCTCCAGACCTCCTTTTCTGCAATTTCATGGCTATTCTAAATTTTTTTCATTTTGTTTAAATTTTACACCA
>BMAV01011817.1:278219-294199 GCA_019973955.1 Trichonephila inaurata madagascariensis | reverse complement strand
ATATAGTGTTGGACTATTATTTTTGTTTGTTACTATTTATTCATTAATTAAACTAAATCAAGGAATTAATAGTTACAAAAACTGTATTAGTCATCCACTACAAGTTTAAAAAAAGTGTATTTGAACTTTGAATAAAAAGTATTTTATTAACTACTGAAAATTCGAACAAGATATATATATATATAAATAAATATATATAAGGAGAGTGTGAACTAATAGTAGGAATTGAAAAAGGGTACTTAAATATGGAAAGAGTTTGGTAACTATTACTCCAGATAACCTTTGATAACCCATTTGACAATTAAGAAACAAAACTATATACCAAAAACAAACTTCACAGCTCCTTGACAGTGTCTGTGTAGATAACGAATAGATTATATGTATTTTTATTCATGTAAATATACGCGTATCCATCATCCCGTTGATCTAAAATTCATAGTTCTTATTTAATTTTTTTTTCATAATTTTAGTCTCATTTATTTCAAAAAAAAGGACACCCTACTTTTTTTAATTACCTTTTACAGACTTCATTAACCAATTAACTATTTCAAATTACCATGCATACACTTAACGAACTATTCCTTTTTACTCGATGAGAAAGAGAGGGAAAAGAGAAAGAGAGTTGCTTGAAAGTTCACTCACACATCAAGAAGCGCATCACCCTGCTTTATCCGATTAAAAACGAAAGGGTTATGCATCGCACGTTCATCCTCAGTACCATCCAACATGCATTGCGTGACCAACTTTTCAAGATCTCTTGCTCCGTTTCCCGTTTACATATAAACTTCTCTGCATATTCTGATGCAACAGTATCTCAAGCCAGTCGCCCGTGACGAAGGATGATGCTAAATCACGAAAGTCAATTAATGAAAGAAAAAAACCAACTAATAAAACAGTTACTAACCAGTTAAGTGCTTCGAAATTAATATGCTAATCTAATGCTTCTTTTTCCTTTTCTTCTTTGTGCATAGGTTTTTATTTTTAGAGATGCTACAAAAACTTTATATGTAGACCTTATTTTTGCAGTTTGTCTTAACCATAGTTTGCTTGACTGTAAAATTTTAATCAGCTCTGACCTAAAAGTTATAAGTTGATCGTGGCGTGGTTCGTATTTATTAATCGAATTAATTTCGTCTGGTTATATAATGATCCATCATTCTGCAGCAGTTTCCTTGAAGTAACAGAAAATAGAAACGTGTCCAGTCGAGATAATGATACACTTGAACTGTAAAAATGTATGTTAGTTGAACTCTGCAATTATCTCTTAGGCATTGAATATATAATTGAAAGGTCTAAATATTGGGTCTCTTGAATATATAAAAGAAACCGAAGAGTTTGGCATTAGTTATAAGAAAAAACTACTTTGATGTTTCAACTTACAGTTCGAAGACCTGCATGGGATTTAACAACGTCATCTCGGTTTCCCTAGATTTTAATGTTCTTGAATTTTACGGATTTATCTCTTTAGTATTTAAAAGAATAACGCAAGCACATTATAACTAAATAATAAATAGTGCTTTTATATGTAAGAAAATGCTAGTTTATAACAGAATTTCTTTTAGTCTGATTCTTCTTTTCACATAAAATTAAAACAAAAAGGCGACACATGCACACACACATATATGTGTGTGTATGTATTTATGAGAACTTTTGAAAAAAGAATTTGTTTTTTTATTCATAGAGTTAAATGCTAGCACAATTTGGTTCTAACAAACCTTTTTAGTGCTATAGTTATTTCAAGTAACTAATTGCTCAACATAACCAATAAACTCAAAGGCACAAATCAAGGGAAATTGAATTTATTAGGCGGAAAATATTTTTTTATACTCGAACCGGATCAGCATTACCTACATTACGTTTTTGAAGGATAGCAAAGTTATAAAAAAAAATTCAGTATATGGTAGTCTTGAGGCAGAAACGGGAGCTTCACTTTGCTGAGGCTATGTTTCAGTCCAAATCTATTTTGTAAAATGTGATAGGGAATTAACAACAGATTTCTTAGCATCTCAAAATTTTCCTTTATGCTTGAATCGTGCATAGAAATTGTCTTCGGAGGGGGAGAGGATGTGACGGTCCCCCCAAAGCACGATCATCAAACTCGAGACTCAAAATCAGCCTCACAATAGGAGTAATCAACCTGACACAAAATATTCGGAAACAACCGTAAACACATAGAATCAAGTTAAGGATTTTATCAGAATATTATCCATATTCAAGGGCTACGAGGAATAATTACTACTTGAGCTATCAAGACCCTTAAAACTGTACCTTTCAAAACACTATAGATGCTCCTCTGTCTACCATGTTGTTGTTGGCATTTCCGTGGTGTGCATATTGATAGAATAAAAGCTCTAGATCGCTTCTGAGCTGTAAAAAACAGTTACGGCAACCTCAACAGCTTTATCAAAGAAGATCCAATCTTCTGGGCTAATTTTGAAAAAAAAATGGCCTGAATTGCTGGGCAACTGAGGATATGTTGTGGAGACAGTTGAACATTAGGGCAGTTTGGGCAATGATTTACGTAACTTTTTTGTCCGTCAGTTGAGATTTTCATTCCTTTTACGTGCTTTGTTCTAAGTCTAGTTATTATCGATGCTATTGTACGGTTACTATTTAGAACTGGGGTGGAATATTTAAAATTATTGTTGATTAGTCTTCGACTGGAAACTGCATTGGCGTCGATGAGGGTCGTGAGGCTAGAGGCCAATGACCATACTATGCTGAAAACGGTTCTCGTCTGTCTGCTATAATGTCTTGAATCTGACGCTCAATTAGATTTGTCCGAGAACTTTCCAAAATAGAATTCACTTTCCAAGCCAATAAGTACCTGGGGGTTTTTTTAATAGTTTTTTATATTATTAGGTAAAGAATTTCCAAATAGTCAGAGATGGATTTAGACTAAAATAGTCCAAATAGTCAGAGATGGATTTAGACTAAAATAGTCCAAATAGTCAGAGATGTATTAGGCTTAGGGCGGTAAATTTTTAGAGGCACCAAAATTTTTGAGGTGTCAAAAATTTGAAATCGATTTTGTTTTTTATCAACTGTAAGACCGAATTTTAATGCTTTGACAACCTCAAGATGTCAGCATTAAAAGGGTTGAGTTATTTTTTAAAATAATTAATTGTGTAAGTAGTAATATTTAAAATATTTAACAAATAGGTACTAAAAATATTTTCATGAAGTATAGAATTTATTTATCGACATTAGATTTTTCATAAATTTTTCTTAAAAAATCTAAATGTAGCGTTTGTTTATTTATCGTTATAATACAAAATATTTTTAGTACCGGTTATTTTTTTCCGGTTACTCAAAAAATTTATTATTTTGTTTTTAATCTAGTATAAAAATATTTTAGTTTTACGTAATGTGAGGCGTAATCCATGCCTAAATTTAATTCGAATCCATTATTACTATTCGTATTATTATTATATATGTGGGAGTCTAATCAAAATCTCCCAATAAAAAATTAGACTCTTTAGATAGCGGGGTGTACTTGGCGAGGTGTCTAGGGGATTTTAGAATTTACGAGTTAGTTTAAATAAATCGAATCAAAATAATTCAAACGAAGATGCTTCTTGAAAGTAAAAGAATTTATTACAAGAGTTATAGGGAAAGGTGTACAGGGAGAGTATTTACAGGATGATAGGAATTATAACATGCAGATATTAAATAAATAGAAAATCAGATTATACCTTCCAGGAGGACGTTAGAAATCTAAAAAAGCTCATTACGTGACTGAAACCGCCTAAGTTAGCGAGCGAGCGCGAATGCGCAAAAGCGCTAAGTCTTCTTTGCGACGATGGTTCGTGGGCCTCTGCCGGAATATTATTTGTGTCGGCGTCTCGTAAGCCCGCCAGATGTCGTTGATCTGGAATGTGGTTTTAATTAAAGTTACAATCCTCAGCAAAGGGATATAATCCTATCTTTTACAAAGATAGTTAAGCGGAATATCCTACATATGTGAGGGCGTCAAATCAACTTGGGCCTAGGGCGCCATCGAATCTGAATCCGTCACTGGAAATAGTTAAAGAATCTAATTTTTAAGTCCTAAAATCTTCAATCACAATTGCTATTTTCCGCACTTCTAATCACTAACTTCTCAACCAACTCCATCCAGCTATCTATTCCCATTCATCGCTCTCACTTACTTCTATACCTAATCTGCATATTCTGTTACTACTGTAAGGATGGGGCGAGGGAAAGTGTTACATTTATGCTGCACTACACACTGCACAACTTATTCATTTTTTTATATATATATATATATTCTTTTTCCCAAAACGATTTTTTTTATATGAAAAAAATCTACTTTTGTATTTAAAATAGTTTGGGTGGCTCAAATTTTGTTTAAAAGCCACAGAAATGTTACATCACAATTCTTATTGTATACGTATAGTAATAAACACACACGTGGTATATCGATACGCTTATTAATTTACTTAAAAATTTCCAATCTGTAAAAAAAAAACTGTTTAACTTTTTTTTAAAAAAAAACTTTTCTTTCCATACTTTCAATCATTCTTTTCCTGTCAGTGATCCATTTCAAATTTTCGTAGAACATATCCCTTATTTTACGTTTAAATATCAATAGCAATATTCTGAGTTTTAAATCACAAGAAATTTCCTTTTAAAAAACTTAGTTCTATAATATATATATATATATATATAAAAGAGACAAAATATTTTAAAAATTCAATAGTAGCAGTGGTTTAAAAAGTTTTACATATATACATGTTAAAGACTATTCTTATTACGTTGTAAGAAGATCCGATTAAAGTTATGATATTTTATATCGTATATATAAAATAATCAAAATCGAAACCGTAAAGAAATGGAAATTCGCTTTTCTTAGATGAAAAATAATGGAAGCGATAATTTCAACACTGCGTTCTTTTGTGTGGTTGCGCACTCCAGAGGGAAAAAAAATTCTAACCCGGAAGGAAAATTGTTACCGTAAGTGAGAAGTGGATGTTAAAACCCACCTTCTTCTAAGAAACGCTATCTAATACCTGATCGATAGAATTGTTATTCGATAAATCCAGCTTTTGAAATCATTGGAGCGATATATTCGGTTTTTGGATACCCATCAATCATTTTATTTTGATAAGGATGGCATCACTATCCATCAAATTAAAGGCAACGCCGAGCGCATCACTAAACAATTGCTTTGGATATCTGTATCACATCTATAGAATTTTCCAAGATCTGCAACAAATTCTTACAACGTATTACCCTTTCTTACTCGTTTAGTATACTATTTCTTTTAAAAACCGGTCTCGACTTTTTACTGAGATTGCACATGATTTCTTAGAATAATCAAAGATATATAATTTCTCTTTCTCTATGCATATTTGTAAGTGTATTTATTTTTAGGATCTAAATTCGATCTTATTTGTACTTAGCGTTTGGCAACAATCTACACATCAGAATTCGACAAATGAAAGAAGCCATTTTTTAATACTATCCATAAACAGTTTTTTTTTTTTTTTTTTTTTTTTTTTAGTTTTTTAAAAAAAATAAAAATTAATTTTCTTAAAAATTTACTCCTTTTTTTTTAAATCATATTTAAAACAATCCTAAAAAATTTTTTTTTTTTTTTTTTGTACTTTTAAAAGAAAATGTAAAGGTTATAGGAATTAAGATTTTTTTAGAATATTATCACAGAATTTTAAAATGTGAATGCTGTAGAAATTAATGAATTCTAGAGTTAAACCCTATTTCAGCCCACACCTTTATACATCATTATCTTGGCGAATTATTATCCTTATACTGTATTTGAGTCCAATACAAAAAAAAAGCTACTAGCGCAGTTTGTCACAATTTTTTTTGCTTTTTTGCCAAAGTTAAATGGGCTAAAGTAGAAATTTATCGAATTCTAAATTGTGAAAAGAAAAAGTAAAATTCTGAACTTTGGACTATAAATAATTCACATCTACTTATGTTTAAATGCAGATTTAGATTTTATTGTGGTGAATAAATAACACATACGATTAAAATATCCATTAAATTATGTCTATACTTGCGCATTATATCGTCGACTAATTTCGTCAGATCAAAAATCTTCGTCATATGCCACGGTATACAGCCAACAATGGAAGCCATTCCCTCACATGCTCGAACTCAGTAACAATATGGATGACAGTACTTTGGAGATATTTTTTGAATTAGCAATGTTCTTTTCGTTTGGGGAAGTTGGTTGATGGTAAAATACGTAAAGTCCTTTTACGTACACGTTTGGAGCAATTTTTCGTCCATTTCGGGCAATTTTTAACCAGTTGCCATAGCAACGGGTCCGAACAACTTTTTCCCAGTGACCTGAAAAAGTTGCTCCAAATAAAAGTTGCTTGAAATTCCAGCCAATAGGGTTCTTTGACGCCCTAAGTTATAAACAAGATGGCGGTAAAGAACAGCTTCTGCTTCGTCAAACGCATTAGATATGGCGTATAATATTTTAACGGCGTATATTATTTTATACAAAAATAAAAGAAATAATATTAGATGTTCATTTTCCGAAGAAGAAAAATCGGTGAATAATTTTTCAATGTGGAGCGCGGCTGACGTGAGAGCATGTCGTTTTGCTTACGGCAATCCTTCACCCTCAGTTGGGTGAAGCCCTAAACGGTAGTTCCAAATATGCGTGTGTGATAGGGCCTTAAGTAACAATATGTCTGAAAAATGCAAAATAAAGTACAGAATCAGATTTCGGCACAGATAGGGCAGATCTGTCTCGCTGTTCAGTTAAATCTCCCAAGTGGTTCGTCTTAAAACTATATTAAAATGCAAATTAAGTATGCAGTTTTTTAATATTAATTCATATTTCTTTCTTCAATATCAGGTATTGCCTGAAAATGTTATTTTCCTCCTCCATATCTCTCTCCCTTAATTTTAAGAACATAAACTAGGAATATAGGAAAATTAATAGTTATTAACCTGCCAACCACTAAATTGGCGAAGATTTTGAAGGATTTGCGCCAAGAATTTGGAGAATTTGTCCTACTTATAAAAAAGCTTGTTAATATTATTACCAATGCCCCCTTGGAGTTGGAGAAAACTTTGAGGACCTTTGGTCCGTGCCTAGGGATGTGGGACGAAGGGAAGGAAGACTATCCATATCCAAAAGCAATCTATTTATTGATCACACAATCAGCAACACAAATTCAAGTAATTTTAAATAAGAGATGCGCCCAATCTAAGCAATATGTGGATAAAAACGAGATACGCAAAGTATGAGAAGACTTTAAATATCGACTCACTTATTTCAGGATCAATCTACTTTCCTAATTATCTGAGCACTAATTAAACTCTAGTGACCAATCGTCACTTTAATTCTTTCTCTTATTAAATATCTGGAATACACTATAAAATTGAATAATACCTGATCAGTAGTAATCTATCGTATCTCCGCTCTTTCTCTCTTTCTAACTTGAAAGCCTAGACTATATATAGCAAACCTAATTTGAATAATCAGGGCTTCTTCTTCAGAGGGTTGGTTGTAAATAAAATATATTTGAAAGACCAATGATTTCCCAAGAGGACTTTATTAATGGAAGGGCGTGGATAGAGCCGTTACAAAACCTACACCAAGTCCAAAAGATCATGTCGCAAAATAGAATCACAGACATCATACTGCTCAACCAACAGCTGTCTTAAGGAGAGACCAGTACATTCAAAGAGATGGGCAGGATAGGTAAGAAAGACGAACAAAGAGAAATATTCTGCGTCGCCTTAATAACTCTCATGCAGCATAGATGCCCGCTTTGAAATCTAGCCATGGCTGTCCGGAGATATCTGTCTTGCTTTGAATAGACATGCCTAAGCGGCGTACTATAAGATTATTGCGTTTAAGCATAAACGGGAATGCATTTATAATTACGAAGGGTGATAAAAAAAGTTACAAGTAGAATAAAGAAATATTTATTCCCCCTTTTGTGTGTTTTGTGTGCTTCTGGACAAGTCATGGACGCTTCTCATTTAGAGTTTGGATTGTATTGTGAAGAAATATTCGCGAGCTCGTTGCCTAATGACCTGATGGTCAATGGCCTGACATTTGATAAATAATATTTATTAACAATAGACAGCACATACAAAAGGGAACTTAGAGGTATACGTGCTTCGTAACTTTTCTGCATAATCACCAAGTCTGTTTAGGTATATTTATCAGAACGCAGAACCAACTTGTTTAAGGTATCCGACTACGTTCAGAACCGTGATTTTATAAAAGCGTATAAATGGATAATTTTCATGATATTTAGTGTTACTTAGATTAGAAAATGAATATAAAATTAATTTAACAATAGTATTACAATATAAAAGTATTTAAGTACAATATTTTGACAAAAAATGAACCAATTTTAAAAATATTCTCCTTTTGTGAAAAATGCTTCTATTATAATAATATTTTGTCTGTATATAGCTCAGACCTCTGTACAGAGGCTCAACCAGAATTTTTGAAATATGTAACTTAGAAGTGGGTTTATCCATGTTTTACGACAACAGAGGGGAGAAATTTTAAGAAAAAAACTCCGATAATTAGTTCAATTGTTTGTAACTCTGAAAATAATGAGAATTTTTCAAAATAAAATAGTTCAGACTCTCTGGAGAAGTCTTTATATAAGCAAAATATATTATTATTTTAGGAGCATTTTTTATAAAAGGAGAACATTTTGAAAAAAGGTTCTTCTAAAGTTATTTTTTGCCAGAATATCGTATTTAAATAATTTTTTATTATCAAAATGTCCTTAAAACAATTTTATATACCGTAAAATCCGGCGTATAACGCGCACTTTTAACTCAAAAAATAAGATCGAAATTTAGGGGTGCGCGTTATACGCCGGATATAAAAATGAAAGCATTAAAAATTTAAAAAGTTGACCATAGAAGAAAATTAAACTTCAACATATATCGAAAAATACAGTTTATTTAAAATAAATGACACTCCTTATGAACTTAAGGGGTTGTAGTACTATAAGTATACTATTTTTTCAAAAGCTTGGAATAATAACTTGAATAAATTGCTACAAAATATAAGAATATTAAGCACGTACATTTCAGGATTTTAAGTAAAACAGGGAGTGCGCGTTATACGGCGAATATACCTAAAAGTTGAAAATTTCAGCTTCAAAGTATGGGTGCGCGTTATACGGCGGTGCGCGTTATACACCGGATTTTACGGTATATATTCTAATCTAAATGACACTAAATATCATGAAAATTATCCATTTATGCGCTTTTTTAAAATCACGGTTCCGAACGTAGTCGGATACCTTAACCCGTCTTGGTAGAAATCAGGTCCCCGCCCACTGAGCCAGGTCCCGACGGATGTTTTCACAGCACTGTCTGAAGGGAACCGAATGCCGGATAAGTGCTCCTTCAACCTCGGAAACAGGAAATAAATACTGGGTGCCAAATCTGTGCTGTGTGGAGGATGACTGTCGTTGAAGAACTTGGCCACCCGCTAACAGCCATATGGCGGTTTTCGACATCCTGTCTACTTGATTCAAAAGAGCGACACCGTTTCACTGCCTGTTGTCTGCTCATTGCTCACCATAAAATTCCCCGATTTTACTGTGAATGTCAAACGCGGACACATTCTTGGCTCATAAAAATCAAATCACGGGTCGCACGTCCAAACGAGACCAATTTTCTAAAAGTCTTGCCATTTCAAACGTCCTGAACCGTCTGGGGACTTACATTACCTACCCGTACACCAGCTGCATGAGTAGCGCCATTGTCTCCTTTCTGGGGAAACAAACTTTCTCCACAATTTGTAGTTCTCAAATGCTGCGGCTTGTAACCTTTTTTTCTGATCATCCCTCGTATTATAATTGGCTAATAAATGTTACGGCATTTGGCGAAAATAAACGACGAGCTAATACATAAAAAGTTCTTATATTAATAACAATTCGTACAGTACGCGTATTCATAATCATACTGCATTGCAATATGATAAATCAGTTTATAAAACAGTACAATCGCGACATGCTGCTTTTCACCCTAAAGATATAAAAAAGAAAGCCGTACTTATTGGTTTTAGGCAATATGGGTTAGCAACTGCTTTTCCGAGGAATCGCCAACACGAACATTGGCGATATTATCCAATAACATACATGCCGTATAGAGCAGCTGATGCGTGTTAAATCTGTCATGGCTAAAAGCACCTCACAATGGCGTGGTGTGGAAGCTTAGAAATGAAGGTTCCAGATCAGATATCATCCTCGTCTCTTGATCGTGGTTAAAAATAATGTGGTCACCAATAGCCCCCGTTTTTCTTCTGAGGGTGACGTTGATAAAACTTTGGGGAAGTTAATCACCATGTTTAACTGAAATGCTGCTCGTACTAAAAATAAAATAACCTCCAGACTTGGTCAAAAAGCGTCCAATTTGACGCCAAAGCTTATATTGCATAACCCTCTGACCGGAACATCCGTCTCTCAGATGGAGATGATTTGCTTTGATGCCTGTAGATAACGCTGTGGTGTGATTTTTGGAGTGTGGGCTGCCTTGACATCTTCAGGTGGACTCTACCCAGTGAGAGGATCACGTGATGGTACATGGCGATTTTTTTCAACTCACGATATGTGAGATTTTTTTTTATCTAGCACAGGGATATTCCTATAGTTTTTTCGTGTTTGGTATTATTATTTTTAATTACTTTTACATGAATATAAATAAATTTTAATCAGTTTTTATAAAAATACTAGTCACAATTCTACTGATAAAAATATATCGTTGTGCTTGATTTAACTCCACACACCTTATTTGAACCATACTCAATTTCATGAGCTATAAGAACATTTAAAACAGTCTTTAAGGTAATAAAATTCAAAAAAATTTACCTATTCGTCTGTCAGACGGATGTTTCTTAGTGCTGCAAAAAAATTGATGTTTCTGCCAGAGAGTTAATCGTAATGTTTTATAAAACTATTTGTTCCAAATTTTTCTAATAGAAATATGTAATTATCTATAAACAGAGTTTTTATAATAAGTAAATCTTTTTTATTTTTTCGACAGATTTACAATGATAATAAGTCAGTACCACATAATGATAAAATTTACCTACATGAAAACTACAGGCAATCTTTCATTATTAGACACTGAAATGCCTAAAATGGGTGCCAAAACTTGAGACAGAAGCTAATAAAAAAAAGTATTAAGTCTCAAGGACTAGTATTGAGTAAAAAGGGTGGAAGGGAAGAAACATTTAAAAAGGCTATTAATGTAAAACATGTTTCCATTGATACTAATTGAAAGCTTCTCCATCCTACGCACGATCGAGTTGGCCATTGCGACACACAGAATAACAGTCAACTTCTGAGCTGTTGTGCTGTAATTTATTTTTTGCTTCCAAAAAGAGTAAAATCTGAAGATTTCCTCCTATCAAGGACTACTTTCTTTTCTTTTCTTTTTCAAAAATATATTAAGTTAAATTTTTGTAACTATATGTTGTAACATCCTGTTAGATAACATTCTACATTTCAATTTCCTAAATTTGGATTTACATCTTCTGTTTTTATAACTTCTTGATGAATTCGAGACAAGTTTTCGCTCTTTTTTTCTTAACTCAAGATCAATTAATAAAACGCCTTGAAAGCAAGTGTTAATTTATTTGCCAGTAGTAGTACAATCAGATTCTTCTGTCATATAATCTGTAGCTACTTTACTTTTTTAGCATGAAAAATAATTTTTTGGACACAGGCGGAGACAAGGGTACTACGCGCAAAATATTTACTGTACTTATCAGTTATGAAGGCCATTTGTTGGCGACCGCTTCTCCGAATGTCGCCAACACGAATATTGGCGATATTCGTCAAGTAGGTAAATTCGGTGAAAACGCAATGATAAAAAAGTTACATTATAATAGTTTCATCAGTGCTACCTATGTATAATATTAGTAACCAGCAGTGACCTTAAGACTTCCTGCGACCCTAAAACCCTATGCCCCCTTTTTACCCCCCCCCCCTTAATCTTTTTTACCTCTGGGCCACATGCATATGTCAAATACTACTAGCGGGACGCAACATGAAGATTAATGGAGGGGGGGACGCTATAAGATCAAGAACATTTAAATTGGGGAAAATTGATCAAAATATTAAAACTCATAATTTAAGATTTTAGTTTAAAGCTATATTAAACTCTATGAATCTCAACTTCCAAAAGATTGGTATTATGCATTTTTTTACCCAGTTATGGGATAATTTCAATTTCTTCTTCCTGTTGCAAAGATTTTTTTTAAGAAAGCCAATTTATCCAGTCTTGAAAGAGATCCTCTAGGAAAAGGGCCATTGAAAGATATGTGCTTAGTGGTATAGTGACACGAGTAACATTTTTTTTTAAATATAATATTTCCACTACAATTCAAACAAGTTGTTGATCCATGTTTGTTTTTCGCAATGAAATAGTCAAGATCCCAGTCGCCTTGAAACAACAAATATTCTGTACATATTTTTCGTTTGGAAGACATGAGGGTTAATTAAAAATTAATTTCACTCATAAAATGGTCGTTACTCCACTGTTACTTGTTATCACTAACTGTAACAATTACAAAAAGAAAAAAATATATCGCAATTCATACCAGCATGACATCGATAGCAAAACTAATATATGCGCTTGCTTGATCAATAGAATTTTTCACTAATTTTTTAATGCATTTTTCTTAAATAGTTGAATTTATTAGTGAAACGGGCCGTGACCGGGCCTCTCAGAAAGGTCCAGTGGGCTGCATTTTGAGTATCGCTGCCCTATGCAAAAGTAAGCCTTACTTGTGGCTCTCTTTATTATACAGTATATAACTTTCGTTATCAAATACTCCTACAAACGGTAACCCATAATAAATAGATGTGTGCGTGACTCATAATCTCACAAATATAGGCTCAACCCGATTCAGCCTATTGCCTTCTTTCGACTAAATGAGTAATCTATAGTGGTAAACCTTGGCCTGAACACGGATGACAAACATGACATAATAATGTAATCTCGCCAATGTTGCCAATTGCAAATAACTTTTGACGATTAAAATTATTCGGATCATGATTTTATTTAGGTGGAGTAGAGAACGAGACAGGGCCTAGTTAAGCCTTGCCTTAAGACGTCCCTAGCAATATGTTTGAGCCAAAATTTGGCATGGTATCTGCGTGTTGCCATGCTTAATTTCATGGTCCCAATAATCGATAACTATCGAATTTAATATAAATAAAATTTCTTTTAAAGAATTTGTTGAAAGTATTTCTGGCTCCTGATCTCCGTATGCGATGCAAATATACTAGCTGGTATACCTGTTCTTCGCATGGGTGAATCGAAAAATTAAACAATACAATCATTAAGGATAGAGTAGTTGTTAATGAGTTAATTTTACGTGAATGGCAAATTAAACAAAAAAAAAAATCCTTTTGCAGATCTCAGCTGAACAAAAAATCACATTTGTTCAATTTTAAGTCTGTAGCTCTAATAGCTGATATAAAGGATTTTTTTTTATTTATAACACTCTCCTTAACGTAACTCCAACCTTTAACGTAACTCCCTCGTGGGTCGATTTTTGAAAACACCTTCCTAAACTGATCTCTCTTCAGTAAAAGTAACATATTGTTACAAAGTTTCTGTAATGAATTCCTAAAATAGTGTAAATAATTTATATCTGGATGTGTAATACGTTTATATTACTCTATGTTGTATTTATTTTATGTTAAAATTGTAATATTCGCAAGCAACGCCGTTCCTTACATCATCATGGCGATTCAATGGAAACATAGCAAAATGTTGGCGATGAAGCCAAGTTGGCATAATTTTTGGCTACCCTGTTGGCAACTTGGCAATTGATTGAACGGTGCAGAAGTTGATATGGTGTAGCGCCACCTGGTGGGAAGCTGCAACAAGGAGGATAGCATACAAAAACCTCCGCAAAAAAATACATATACATGCTAATTTTCATAGTGATCGGTTGAACGGTATTGGAGTGAAGTAAGGTCATGTATACAAGCACATCCATTTATATATATAGATATTGAATCACTAAACATTATTTAATTAAAAAATTATAGTGCATATCTGTTTTCATTACTTCCTGTTCGAATATTTTTTAGTTTAGTAGCTAGAATCATTTTTCACCACATTCATTAGTAGTGCAGTAACCCTATCTGTCATTCAATTCTTCTTTGACTTAGCAAGAAACAAATCTTCCTTGTTTGATTTATCGTTTGTGTGAGATCCTTAATCTTATATAAATACAAGTATCGATGTCAAAATCGTGCACGGTAGCGAATATCTTTCAATATCGTTATAACCACAATAAGCATATCGCATTCTTAAATGTAATAGTGGTTTCACGATTCTGTACCTCATGGTCATTGGTTTTATGGACACACACATTGGTTTTCTATCTCCTTATTTCATCTCGATGCGTTCCAAAGATGAGATTATTATCTTCGAAGATTTGCTTTACGAAATGACTCGCCCACGTACTGTAACTTAGAATAAAGGAGTCGGTAGATTACCAAAGAAGATGATCAGCATAATTCTGTTTAATAATTGATTGATTTTATCGATTGGGGCTATTGATAGTCCAGCTCTAAAATCAAGATGAGGGTTAATTCATATAATCTGTCGCCTGGATGCAGGCGCTATTATGGCTGGGTACCATCGATAGGTTTTATTTAGATCTGAGACAGTTATAAGGTGATGTGCCTTAACCTTTGTTGTTAACTTAAAGACAGAAAGAGCTTTTCAACTTTTTTTTTCTTGAGTATGATTGAATTAGACTGGTACCAATTATAATATTCTAAAAGTAAACTCCACCAGTATTTATGATCCTATCGCAGTGAAGTATGGTTCATAACTTAGTATAAGACACGCTTTCCTTCTGAAATTACTTTGTGAAATGTAGTGCTTTAAAGGGGAATTTCTTAAAAACATATATTACTGCACTATATCATTTACTGCCACCTTAAATTGGTTTTAAGTTTTTATCTCTGCCTCTTGTTTTTCATTATATGAGACCTCTGTAGTTTAAAGGTTAGTGTAGCCAGCTTCGTAATTAACGACGTCGTGTCAAAAATTCGTTCTTTATGAGAATAATAAGGTTGGCTGCATTAAAAATTCAACTGAGTTTCTTAATTCCTCAAGTGATGTCATATGGAATTTGAGAAAGTGGAAAGTGCGCCTATTCAAGTGTTTTTCTCGTCAACCATGACTCAAAATGGGATGTCTAATGGCTACAGCTCTCATGTAGCTATAAATTAGCGTTAATTCAAAATCGATCAAGGATGTTATAATTTTCAATCTTCATTGTTCTTCGTTCCGAATGAGACTGCTTTGCTACGAGTACTAGCGACGCTGACTGTTGTTCTTGAGGGCATCGGTTCGAAACCCGGAGAATGTATGGGTGTTTGTAAATGTATAGTGCCTATGCGGAATGGCAGTACTCTTAATAGCAGTCGAGCCACAAGTCCTCCGGTGAGGTTAATGGAAGGGGAAGAGAGATGGGAGGCCCCTGACCTCAATCTGGGTAATGTTTATACCTGTAAAAGTGGTATTAAGTTAATTAAAAGAAACAATATCTAATTATTGGTAGGTTTTTGTTGAATTGGTTATTCAAATAGCAATGTTGTCCAAAATAAAATGATATATTTACTATTTTACGGACTAATATAAATTAACATGTATTTCAATCAAGTTGGGCACAGTAGGCCTGGGGGGTTGGGCTGTCACTCCACTGAGCTAAGTTAATATAAATTAACACGTATTTCAATCAAGAATATTAAATCAGTTTTTTTTTTATTTTTTTATTTATTTATTTATTTGTATTGTTTGCTACATAGCTGCAACGTAATTTTTTAAAGTAGATGTTTGCTCGTTTCTTAAAGAAAAAAAAGAAGTCTTAAAAAAAGTATGTATTAGAATCTGATGCAGTCTTATAATTATTGAGAAACTTTTAAGTAACTCAACCATATGTTGGGAAGTCAAAAAGAAGTGTTCAAAATCTTGGG
>BMAV01011817.1:254569-273219 GCA_019973955.1 Trichonephila inaurata madagascariensis | reverse complement strand
TCCAAGCTTGAAAGTCTTCTTTTTCTATGTATATGAATAAAACATAGTTACCTTTAGGTAGAGTTATGTAATACATTTGTGGTTACTTTTAGGTTACGTTTTAAGGAAACAGGTTACTTCTTTTGAATGGTTAAGTGTATTTGATCTTCTTTTTATAAATGGACTAAATTCATGTAATGTCATCAGACACGTCTTAAGATTTCTTGAGGCCCTGGGCCCCTATGCAAAAATAGGTTCTACCTGTGATCTTTAAAAGTAGACAGTATATAGCATGCATTCTCAAATACTCTTACAAACAGTAATTTGAAACAAATAAATGTGTACGATTAACAAAATCTCACAAACCGGCTCGACCGATGATCGCGTTTCGACTAAATGAGTTGAATGATTGTTTATCTAGACATGGACAATGGTCTTCACATAATAATACAGTCTGGACACTTTTGCCAGTTGACATGTGGTTTAAAATCCCTCGTTTTTCGGAGAATATATACGGGAATAATATTTGACCATTAAAATTACCTGGATCATAATCTTATTAAGATTGAGTCGAGAACGAAACGGGGCCCCCACAGAGAGCAAGGCCCTGGGCCTATTTGACTCATGCCTTAAGAAATCCCTGGATGTCATACTCACACGTGTTTCCAGCCAATGAGTTCATAAATGTATGTGACGTCCTGTGTGCCGGTTTAAGATAATTTCGGGCCCTGAGTACAGAAGGCCTACGGGCCCCCTTGGCACTGGCGGATGCAAGAAGGGGTTCTTGGATCCGGTTATCTGGAAAAGGGCCCCTGGGTGCCGGCCCCAAGCACCTAATGGATAAACCTGCACTGTGACTTCATAGTCACATGATAAATACAATCACGTGTTTTCAGCCAATCAGCTCATACGCTTCACTGTTGGCAACTTTTGCTTCTTGCGGGAACTTTCTTTTAAAAGTTACATATTTGTCAATCATAATAACGCACATAAGTAAGCAAAAAACATTTGCTTTTAAAAAACACGCATAACAGGATTTTTTTTTTAGTTTTGAAAAGCTTTTTGCAGAATCTTAAAGTTTGAACTTCTTTGTTTAATTATTAAATCTGAAATTTAATTTAAATTTTACAAGTAGGACAAGTACAAATCTAATGGCAGTTTTAAATTCATTGGAGAACACGTGATTATATTTATCATGTCTCTCTGCAATGAGAATATATACTAATTCAAAAAATATTAGTTAAAAATAGTTATCAATTTAAAAAATATCTTTTTCCCTATTTAAAATTTCAGAGAATTTTTGTTATTTTGCAGTATTTTTTTTCTTGTTTTTATATTAATAACTTATTCGTAGAAAGATATATTTAAAAAAATTCTTAATAAATGTCGCATGATATGACGTTTATTAAGATCAGAATTGGTTGCTATTGTCTGCAATAAATTGTGAATGTGAAAGAATTTAAATTATATTATTATAAACACCAGTTGAAGTTATCAATGGACATGAATTATAACGGTTACATCTTAATGCAATCACAAGTTCTCCATTGAATTCAAAACTGATTCTAGATTTGTATGTTTGTTTTTCTTCAAGAAAAATTTAAGTATAATTTCAAATTGGATAGAAATGTTCATATTTAAAAAGTTTTCAATCTTGAGGAAATTATTATATTATAAGAGTACTTTTAAATCAAGTGCAATTCGCTTACTTATGTAAGTTATTATTTTGTTTACAAATATATACTTTTCAAAAGAATGTTTCTGCAAAAAGCAAAAGTTGGCAACAGCGGAACACATGAATTGATCGGCTGGAAACGCGTGATTGCACTTATCATGTGACTATGACGTCACATAAATTAAGGCTATTTAAAAAAATATATAATGGAATTCACATCAGAATGTCTAAACTTTTAATACTAATGAATTATTTCAATGAGAAAAAAACCAATTGTATGTAATAAAATTACATTTGAGCATAATTAAGGTTATTTTCCACTGAACTAAAAATATTTCGATTTTTACATTGTCACCTGAAGTTCCCGAAATAAAAATACTTAAAGTATCCGACTACGTTCGGAACCGTGATTTTAAAAAAGCGCATAAATGGATAAGTTTCATGATATTTCACTTAGATTAGAAAATGTATATAAAATTGTTTTAAAGACATTTTGGCAAAAAAAAATTATTTACATACAATATTTTGGCAAAAAATTAACTTAGAATAACCTATTTTTCAAAATGTTCTTTTTTGAAATATGCTTCTATTATAATAATATTTTGCCTGTATATAGCTCAGACCTCTGTACAGAGGCTCAACTAGGATTTTTGAAAAATTCACATTACTTTCAGAGTTACAACCAACTGAAAGAACTATCGGCGTTTTTTTCTTAAAATTTCTCCCCTCTGTTATCGTAAAACATGGATAAACCCACTTCTAAATAATATATTTAAAAAATTCTAGTTGAGCCTCTGTACAGAGGTCTGAGCTATATACAGGCAAAATATTATTATAATAGAAGCATTTTTCACAAAAAGAGAATATTTTGAAAATTGGTCATTCTATGTTCATTTTTTGTCAAAATATTGTACTTAAATAATATTTTATTGTAATACTATTCTTAAAATAATTTTATATGCATTTTTTAATGTAAGTGGCACTAAATATCATAAATATTATCCATTTATACGCTTTTGCAAAATCACGGTTCTGAACGTAGTCGGATACCTTAAAGCAAAACACAAAATACACAAAAACATAATAATAATAGCCACAAATATAATAATATCTATTGATGCATTTACACTTCAAAATGCATTAAATAATAAAACATTTTCATCTAAAGTTAGTTCTCGCAATTATAGTCAGTAGAAGACTTATTCTGAATACTGTCAGCCAATCTTGAATATTTGCCTATGTAATTACTAACTGCTAATCTTCAGGCGGTCACTCCAAATTGTCTTGGCGATCCACGTAATGCCCACCCCAGCTTTAGAAAATAATTTTTAAGATCATATCTTGCGATAAAAAAAAATTATACTATCCCAATAAATTAAGTATTTTTATGAAAAGAAACAATTCTATTTAAAAGTAAATAAATTACATACATGTAAAAAATAAAATTCTTTAATATATATGTGCTTCTTTATATGTATGTTTCATTTGTCATTTGCCATTAAAAATCGTGGCCTACACAAGAAAAAAAAACAGTATTGTTCATTCAAATATATATTCAAATTTATCCGACTGAATAAGGGTGTAACTTCTTACGAGCGACCCAATGATTTTATCTGTGTATTTCGCGTTTGAAATGGACTTTTATAATTACTTTTAGAGATAATGAAATGACATATTGATGGGAATAAAAAAATGTTTTACATTTAATTATATAAAACAAATTATTTTAAAAACTAAGTTGTCACACCCATTTTTAGCTGTATATTGTGTAGGATAAAACTCTACGGAGGAAATATGTGCATTCAACAAGACTGCGTGGTAATATCTGATTACTGTTAAACGGACTGATAGCTTTTAAATTTGGTATAAATCCAACTTTTTTACATTTGTATGATTTGGGTGGAATAAATAAAATAACAAAGTATGAAAAATTACAAATCGCAGTTAAAAATTATGGCTGCAATTATGATGCGTAGGTTTTTGTTTTAAGTGTGCATTTTATTTTACATTCGATCTGTTAAAAAAAATCTAACCAACTCATTGTAAAGTTATTTCATTTAATTTTTAATTTAAAATTCATTCTCATAAACTATACAGATATTTCCATTTTAAATAACATAACAAATTACAGTCGGACCTCTGTTTAACGAATTTGCTAAATTCCGAGAAAAAAAAGGTTCCCTATGTGAAAAATTCGTTAAATAGAGATTCATTTCTATTCGTATTGCGTTCTTGGTCTCAAGGAAAAGTTCGTAAAATAGAGATATTCGCAAAATAGAGGTTCGTAAAACGAGGGTCCAACCGTAATACAATAAAATCAAGGATTGAATTTGTAACAGGAAATTGGAAACTTATATGTTTTTATAAGAGTAACTTGGAAATAATTCTTTAAATAGGGTTTTTCCTCATAACGTATATTTTATACGCAAATTATAAAATACAGTCGACTCTCGATAATTTGAAGTTGGAGGGGCTAGTGAAAAACTTCGAATTATCAAGAAGGTAGGAAAAAACTCCCAATGTATACGAAGTGAATTTTTTCTAACACATATAAATTTGAAACTATGTAATATAAAACAACAGTTGTACATATGTATAAAATTAATTTAAAGCATTTTTAAAAAGTACACATTATACAGTATAAATATTATGCAGAAGTTAAAAGTCTTGTATGTGAAAAAAAAATACATTTATGTGTTAAAAACATTTATTAAAAGAAAAGAACACAGCTTCACATTCAGCTACAAGGTATACTTAATAGTATCGACGTTGGAAAGGCTCTTCTCGCCTTATCAGTCCGCTAAAAAATTTTCGACCAGTTTTTCTTTTTTTATCATTTCCCTGTACCCCTCCTCTCATTTCACTTTCCGCTTCATATTTCTTAACCGCTCGAACAGGACTCTTTCAAGATCCTCCAAATCTAATCCATTCCTTATGGGAAATAAAATCGTTTCGCACCCGGTTCCCTCCAACACTGTTCCTAACACCACTGATTCTTCACGGCAGGGTCCAGTGCAACCCATGCCCTATTTTGTGTCACATGTTATAAGTCACACAGATGAGTCATAAAACGTCATGTCCTAAAATATATAATCCTACGCATATCTTCTTCACGATAGCGGACCATCTTTTCTGAACACACGTGTAGCAAGGCTACGTGTTAAACGAACAATATGGAGAGCTGAGAACAAGGCTGTACCAGCCAGTCTGTTGTCCACTTGAAGAAGGAAAGCAATAAAAATGTCTTTTCGCCTGAGGAACTTGGAAACACCAAGAAAGGGTAGCAGACAGATGGTCATCAAAGGGTCTACGTTCAGGAGAGACACGCAGAGACAAAATACAACACAAAACATGTAAGCTCCAAACTGTTACCTACAGCACTCTACATGATAGTGAATGCGCGAATTGTCGAGAGTTTTATAAGATAATTTCAAACTATCGAATGGACAGCCACAGATTTTACTTCGAAATATTGAGTGTTCCCAAACGCATTGTTTTAGCTCGAAATATCAAGTTTTTCTAGGGACTGAGCATATGCTTCGAATTGGCGAAAGGTTCGTATTATCGAAGATTTGAATTAGAGAGAGTCGACTGTATATACATATATGATGCATCTTTATAACCATATAGAATGTATTTGTGTGTTTTATGTAAAATCAATCTTACATATAACATTTCTAAAGCATTTATTGGAAATAATTTTACATGTAGTTGCTTAGAAATTTAATAGTTTTTTAAGGCTGTAAAAATTAAAAAACTTAAGTGAAGGGAGAAAAACATCATTAGCTTCAATGTGAATTGTGGAATGCCAAATATAAATGCTAAATAGTAATATTTTAACCCTTTATGCTTGAAGAATATTTATTTTTCGAAAAACCTACTACCCATAGACTAACAGATTTATAAAAATTTTTTAGAAGTATTACTCCACTGCTTTCGATTACGTACTTTTTAAATAGCCCTCTCCCATAAAATAAATATGTGTTAAGTCGCTGAAATTAATTATATATGTCAGACCAATTGAAATCTATATAAAGTATTATTCTTATAACTTTTGTGTATAATAACAATGAAAATCCAGAATGCAAGAATATTTTTCTTTTTTCATATGTTCTTCAGCAAAAAAAATTACAGCAGTTCTGACGGCAAACATGTTCATTATATTCGAGTTCAGCAAGAATATTAATGCCGACTGCTATTTTTGGATTCCCGTTGGCGGTATAGAAGACTTTTGTTGGTCAGTTATTTCGTCTGATAAGAGACAGTTTCACTAATTTCATGAAAATGCAAAAATCACAAATCATCAATTCGAACTTTATGTACATTCAAAACTATAATGTGATTCTTGTTGAAAAAATAAAATATCACCTGAGACAGAAAAAAACTACTTTTAAAAATAATGCACCAAATAGATTTAAAAAAAACAACTCACATTTAAAATGGAAACTCGTATAAATTGTTTTTCATGCCAACCGGCAATGTTTTGATTTATTCCAATAGATATAATCGAAAGTATTCGTAAGATTCTTTTTCCGTTCATTGTTTTCTTCATTTTGAGAATCAGCTTAAACTTCATTTTAAACAATCTCCTTCAAAATCAGTAAATATTCTAAGGTTCCACAAATTTTTTTTAAAAAATGGTATTCATATTTTATCTCTGAATAATTTACTATTTTTCAATCCAAGGATTCAAAAGGTAACTATTGTAACAACTATTTCTATTCCAAGAAGTCGTTGAAGACAGTGTGACAGCTAAGTAAATACAATCTGGAGATAGTGTTTGACTTTGGACTCATAAATCAACAAAAGGAAAGGAAAATCCCAAGCCTGATATTAAAGAAAGGTAACGGAAGCCATAAACAATAAGCCTGTTTCGTAACTCATGATGAGTGAGCCAGACAAACAAAGCTAAGCTGCTTTAAGAATGAAATAAAATTCTGGGAAGTCAGAAAAAGAAGAACCAACAAAGAAATAACAGTAAAGGATGAAAGAGACTGTGATAAAAGCCACACCTCTTCTTTTTTTTTTCCTTTTTTTTATTCAATCTCCCGCTAACAGTAAAGCCTTCCTGACGCATTTGTCATGGTTCCCAAGGTCAACATTTTCACTCTATCTTCACTTCGTAGTATTTTAAACAAAAATAAATCCGAATAAAACGAAAATAAATATAAAAAAGGAGGGAAAATTACTGACGCCACTGGAATACAGATGGTCTGAACTTCGGTAATTTGTATTCCCGTCTGTGGAAGGCTTGAAGACAACTCACACACAAATTCTATTCTCTTTTGAGGTCTTTGATCAAGATAAGAAAATGGCGTTTCGAGACCTTATTAAGATGGTTAAAGCTGCGTGACGGCCCTTGGACAGACCGAACTATCTGCGCATGCCCTATTGTCCATCATAAAGAAAGGGAATCCTATTAATGAGCAAAATTGATTCATGTTGAAGCTTAACACACTGCATGCCAATCCCGTTATAAAGACTTAACATTTAGAAAGTGTCTTCCTTCGTAGTTCAGAAGCAATTAAGACGGACAACAACAATGAATGAAAACTTGTAATGAAATGTTCAGCGTGACAAAGGTCAAGAATGTCAAGGTCTTTTTCTTTTTTTACTGCAGAGTTGCATTAAGTTGTCCACTTACTCCGATTTTCTACATGTTTATTAATAGGAATGATGTTTACATTTCAATTCGACGATAATTACACATTCTTTCATGAAGCCAATTATATTGGTATTCAGTTATACAACGAAAAGAAATAGTTTCCCACGTTGTTAAAATATTTGTAAACAGTGTGAAATTAAATGGCGATGAAGAATGGCACAGTTGAAAAATTAGCTCTTTCCGAATGTCAATAGAGAAATCTTAAAATATCTACGACAAAAACATTGCTATGTATAGCTTTTTTTAAAAAAAAATATACCGATTTCAGGGCAGCAACAAGTGTTTAAGGTTAAACTTAAATGACGAATTCTTATTTCGAATAATTCAATTTCATTTCAGATACAGACAGAACAATCAAATATGAAAATTCGAATAATTTAGGATGTGGAATTCTTAAATCGAAGAATTCGTGTTAAGAGAATCTGAAATCAGTAGTGTTGCACATTTGAGTCGAGTTACTCGTATTAATTTATTCTAGCCACAAAAATTAAAATATGATATCTAATCAGGATAATCAGATAATTTTATGTTTTCTAGCATATCTAAGTTTTATATAGTTAACTCTTTACATTATTTAAACCACTTTAGGAAAATCAATAATAACTCGAGTTTTTTTAATAATTAATCGGCTACTTGCTAAGATAATATGTTATATGACTATGTACAGTGAAATACGTTTAACGCGAAAACGCTTAAGACGAAATGTCGGTTAACACGAAATAATACTACGGTCCCGACACACAAACTACTATGTATTTTCATGCATTTATTTCTCTTAACACGAACCGAAAATCGCTTAACACGAAAAGACTTCCATGCTAGGTATGAACAAAACACGGAAAACACCAGCCACGCAGGTTCATCATCGGAAGAAATCGTCGCAGTAGATGATGATAATGTTTGTAAAACCACTCTTATAAAAATGTACTCTAATAAACTTAATTTTGTTGAATATACATACGTTTTATATACACAGCATACATCAATGCTATATTCCAGTTCTGGACGTCCTTTAGTACATGGTACTATGAATGTTATTGATGTCACGTGTTGTTCTTTCATGCAGTTCTGCTAGATCACGCGGCAAAAAGGGGCCTCCAAAACTTTGTCTTATGTAAAAGACCAAATTTTCGGATAACATGAAAAAGATAACATATACTGTCAAAAATGTTGATAGTACCATATTGAATTGAGTGTGGCAGGAACTGGATGACCGCAGTGAATGCTTTCAAATGTTCTTTTTTGCCGTATTGGTCTTAGTTGTCTTATAGCATTTCGATTACCCTTTTACGTCTACCGGTGTCGTTTCGACACCGCGATATAAAATGTATAAAATAATAGTAATAACTAAATAATTGCAGGATAACTGTTCAGTAGGGTTTAGTTTTAGGGCTTTTTAATATTATTTCATGTAATTATCAAAAATTAGGAACCTTTATACCATAAAAAAACTAACGTTGACATTATTGTTTGCGAAGCTTGTAGGACTACTGCTTTGTCGCAAAATATTTCGAGTCGTATGAGATTCACTTAGTCAACTATCTTTTGCTGAACGACAGCCATTTATAATGATAAATTGTCTTGGTGTCGAATCGACACCAGCGGACGTTCTAGGTATATTTAGTTGTAAAATGTCTCCTAATTAACCCAGAACCACAAAACTTTTTCTATGTAATCACCATGGAAAATGATTAAAAGTCTCGAGTAATTTTCAAATTCCATGCAAAAATGCCGAAAGGAGAACAAACTGTACAGACTCTGGTGTCCAATAGACACCAACGGACGTTCTAGTGATAAACCGAGTCGGTATAGTATTACCTAAAGGAGATTTATACATTCATTTTCTCATCCAAATAAACAATGGATACTGGATTGCAGTTTCAAAAAAAAAGCCCAAGAGGAGAGAAAGAGACAAATTTATGAATATTTCCAAACGAAAAACTATACATCAAAAAATAACCACATTCGCCCTTTCACTCTCACCTTCTCATCCAAAATCACACAGGCAAAGTTAAGAAAATAACAAATAACCGACCCCATCCAACACACGCAACTGTGATCCCTTGCGCCTCGCCGTCTGATAAATTTAAATTCCACCGAAATCGCAGAATGACTCACCTTTCCCCTGTATTAAAGCGAGAAATTACCTTTCTTAACAGCGCAGACACCATCTATTACGGAAGATCAGAAAGAAAAATGATACATGGATGAGAGAAAAGGGTGGCTGAACCCAGAGGTCACACGTGCTATCCTACCCGTCTCGACGCGTGTTGCTTTTTTCGCGAGTCGTTAATATCCTTTTTTTGTTGTTGTTGTTGTTGAGAAACTCCCCACTAGTTATTTGACCATTGCTTTTCGTGAACTTGGTACGAAAAAGTAAAAGTGATTCTCAAGTAAAGGGTAGAATGAATTGTAAAAATCGTGATTTACATATTACAAGCGTGGTTTTTGTAGATTATCTCCGTAAAAAAAGCCAACGGTAGCCAGTGGGAATTTTTTTTCCCCCCGGGAGATTGTGTACCTTAAGATATATTTTATGGTTCCGAATGGGTGCCATCATTTATAATGTAGATGTTGTTTGGTTTTAGTTTTGAGATTAGACAATAAAGTGCTGGTAATTTATTACTGTGTTATATTAGCCGAAAGTATTTTTTATTGTTTACAAATCGTGAATTTGACTTTTTTTTTTAGTGTGAGGGACTGTCTTTCCATTCTTCTGTTGCTTTAAGAATTTTAATTTAAACTACTGTAGTGTTTACTTTAGGCATATTTAATTGAATTCAGGGACGTCTTAAGGCACGAACGGCTGGGCCTCGGTTGAGACTCTCACCTTGTTTTCGACTTAACGTCAATAAGATCATAATCTGAGTAATTATAGTGGTCAAATGTTATTCTCAGAAATATTCTCCTATAAATCTAGGACTTTCAAACTGCATGCCAACTGGCAACAGTAGCAAGACCTCATTTTTATATGATGACTATCTTCCTTATCTAGGTTTAGGCTTACCACTATAAACCATCAATAATCATGTAATCAAAAAATAACAGTCGGTAGAGCCGATTTGTATCTAGGTTTGTAAGATTGTAAGTAACGCACATTTATTTGTTTCGGGTTTCCGTTTTACGAGTATTTGACAACTGTGCTATATACTGTCTACTTTTAAGAGTCACAGATGAGGGACTACTTTTGAGTTGGGGCCCAGAACCTCAACAAGTTCTACAACATCCCTCATTTATTGACATTCGACAAAGGCAAAGAGCATTTGATATCAATACTTTAATAATTTTATAAATCGATACTTTAATGATAATTAATAAAAATTCATTGCTAAATATTGTGATTCTGTCATATGTATATACTTATTTATATTAATTATAATTATTTAATAAAAAGTAACTAAAATAAAAAATTTCTTTGTTGACCTAAGTAGGAATTGATTAAAAAATTTTTTATATATTACTTGTTTCCTGTTTCATTCACAGTGAAGAAAAACTACCTTTGTCGTGAAACAAAAACTCTTTTTTACTATAACCTGTTACTAAATACCCTTTTTAAAACATAAAAAGAAATTATATATATTGATAAAGAATTCAATGAATCCATTCTGGAAGATGTACTTGACAATTAAGGAGGCCACAAAAGAACCTAAAACCTTAAAGTCATCCACCAAATGATATTATTCTACTCCCCAATAAAACTGTAATTCTAAATTTGGTGACTTAATTTTTGTTAGTCCTAAAAATTGTGAATATATCATTTAACTTTGAGGAACACTGCTATTAAGTCAACCGGTTAACAAAAACAGGTTTAAATTTAAAAAATATTAGATATTGGTTGTGCCGAACAGCTGGATATATTACTGTTAAAGTTATAAACAATATCCGGATTATAACTTTAACGAACTTTTCATGGAAATTACAGTAATTTCAAACAAAATAAACATCAACTAATCTATAATAGGATTTTTTAAAAATACAGCCGGACCTCTATTTAACGAAGTCGCTCAATCCCGAAAAACTGTTCGTTATATGGAAAATTCGTTATATAGAGGTTCACCTTTCAAAATACTTTATAAACCGCATAAAACAAATTTTAAGTTCATAAACACTATGTATTGAAAAAGTAATTATTCCTACCTTTTTGTAATTTAATATCTATTTATTTTAAAAATATCTTACCCATCAAAAGAAGAAAAAGAAAAACTGCACGGAAAACACACAAAAAAAAGGAATGTCGAGGAATACACTGTATTTTCAACATTAAGAAAATAATTTTATATTAAAATTAATCAATTTTAAGGATATTTTCTAATTCAAAGTACACAAGTAATTTTAAACCCACATTATTTTATAACTAAACTACTAAAACGTGTTAAAAAAGAGAATAACTTGAAATATCCAGAAATACTTTAAAAATAGGGAGAGAAAAAAAATTGAATCACAAGACAAAAAGTTCATTATATAGAAAATGCACTTCACTATTAGGAGGTTATTTTACGAAGAAAATCGTGAAATGTTCTTTTGGTTTCAGAAAAAAAGTTCGCTGTATAGAAAAATTCGCAATATAGAGGTTCGTAATATGGAGGTTCGACTGTAATTGTGTTTATATAGTTTTTAATTATTAGAAGACCCTATTTTGGGAATACTAATATTGCACTTTATTTTTTACAACTATAAAATTCTTCGAAAAGGACAATAAGAGAAAACTGCCTGTAAAAAAATAAAAATAAAAACTATAGAATTGAACGGAATCTAGTTTATTCCTAATATCCGGAATATTTGATCGGATTTTTTTGTCGCTGTTTACTACTAGATAAATTTAGAACGAGCTTTAAATGTTATCAAAATAAATCAGAATGCTCTTATATCTATTAAAGCGCTTTATTTCAACTTGTTTTGTTCTAAAAAATTCCTTCCAAATCGAGTGTCCTTCTTAAAACTTATAAATCGATTTTTTTTTTTGTAAATTTAGGAAATAAAACTTTCTGCCTTGTTAGTCACAGTTGTTTGTTTTTGTGTGCATTGAATGACAATAAAAAAAATACGCTTTGGATTTTTGCTAACAACTTTTTGTTTCACTTTAAAAGATCCTTCGGGCAGTGTGTTTGTTTTAATGTGTGTTTAATCCAAACCTAATTTTAGGAAAACAGTTTAAAACTTCACAGACCATTTCCTTTATCAAATGGGCTAAGTGCCAATGGCAACATCAAATGTATTTTTGTGTTGTTCGGAAATATTATAGAAAAAAGTAAGGCATTTTTATTTATTTTTTTTTCCTGATACAATAAATCTGAGAAGAGTTCATAAGAGATAAATAACTTTTAAAACGAAACATTTTCATGTCACTTTAGGGCATATTTTAAGAACCGTGTTCTGAGATTTTTTCCTAACAGAGTGTAATGCTAACTTACATCATTAGTACTGAAATATAAACTAGAATTTCCTTATGTCTGATTATTCTTTGCTTTTAATATTTTTTGGAAACTTTTGTCAATGTAGTGTTCCAACTAAGTACATATTTTAAACTGTATTAGTGCATTTGTCTTTATGCAGTTTTTGGAGGGAGATCCTATCTAGGACAGATAATGTTAAATGTTTCACTTAGTCGTGAAAGGGTTAAAGCATTGGCGTAACGTACACCCAGCATTACAGGTGGGTGTACATTGCAGGATTCTAGGGGGTGCAAAGCTTGACTGACGGTTAGTACATATTTAACCGATTTCTAAAATATTAAAGGCAAAATCTGACTTTGCAGGGCTAATATTCTCTGTTACGCTACTGGGTTAAGGGATACGGACGTTACTCATTATGTTACAAAGACGAGAGCTCTAAAACTTCTTTTTGTTTCAAATTTTGGAACATGAAATTTATTCCTCAAAAAGAGCAGTATAATCCACATAATTTAAATTCCTGGGTTATTGTAAAGATACTTACAATATGGTTGAAATCCTCACTGTCATCAAAAATGTATACGTTATCAATTTATTCCTCATTGAAGCAGATCTTGTTAAGAAGTATTTTAAACTGTAGATTAAAACCAGGGGCGTAGCTATCGCCGTATCAAAGATACGAAGCCCCGCGCGGTCCCACTCAAGACTAGCTACGCCAATGGTTAAAACCAAGGTTACATCGAAGAGAACCACCGTTTTAGACAATTACTAATGAATACCACAAAACTTCACGAGAAGACGGATGGGGCACTTCAACATGCAGCAGTTTGTCTTGCCACACACTCAGTTCAGAACCCATTAAATGCCAAACAACTTGTTAACAACGCGCCCTTAGTCATAAGCACTTAAAGGCTGATCAGTCGTGGTTTGGTGGTATGGCAAAATGTCTCTGTTTTTCCGCCCAACCATGCATGGATCGGCAATCACGCGCGTCCGAATTATTACTCGACAACAAACGGTGTTTTCACACCCGAATGGCGAACGCCACAAGCGTATCTGATGCAATTAAAGGAACCATATTCTCAGATAAAAGAGCAATACGGATAAGCCTTGAACTTGAATTTCGCTACTTGTTGTGTTTTGTACAATGAATTTAAACGTTGGATGGTTCCGGGAATACAAGAAAGGGCATCGAATTAGTGATGATGAATAAATGCCATTTTCTTCTCTTTTTTTTTTTTTTTTTTTTTAATTTCTCACTCATAAGTTTCATTTCCTCAGAGCCATGTATGAAATTGGTTAATTTTGAATAAGGTATTTGGTCTTTAATTATGTTGGAGTAGGCAAAGTTCCACACGAAATTATTCTTGGTCTCCTAAGTGCATCATGGAACGAGGTCGGCAAACTTTCAACTTGTTTTCATACTTACTTTTGACTTGGGAATAAAATTGAAATCAGAAGTTTGATTATAGAATTCTTAAAAGATTGTGTGCATATAATGAACAATCATTGCCATCATCCATGTAAACAATAGTTTTTAACATCATTATAATAAATGTAAATTGATGAACTAGAACAGCGTTCGCGTGAACCTTTTAGATCTTCATGGATCATTAAATGTATAATTTTATACATGATGGACCAGGTAACATGAAATTGACCATTATAACTATTTTGTATTACATTTCCGTATTATTAAAAAAAATTCCCGAAAATCCCAAGAACTAAACGGCAACGCAAAGCAATATTATCAAATTACAGTGTTATGCTGCTAATTTACTATGGTTGCCAACTCTCACTATCAACCGTTACTAGATAAACCTGAAAAAGTAGCTAAAAATTCGTTAAACTCAGAAAGAATTTCGCTTAAAGTAGTAGTTAAAACTTTGAAAAGGTATGCTCCATTTTCCAAAAAACATTTTGCTGCGCGTCATTTTTGATGTTGAATCTTCATAAAATTATAAATAATGTCCTAATTTTTCAGTGGACTATCGAAAATTTTCACTGACCTCCTGTTGGCTACCGCTGAACTAGACGGACGATGTTGAATTATCTTTTAAACAAAAACAACAACAAAAAAAAACTCGTCACAAATCAGTCTATATTAATCATTTTTAATGCTATAAATTTGTAAAATATTACTTTGCTTTGCCTGTGTTTAGTGGAAATATATTTGGTTCTCCTCTATTAAATTGGGTACTTGCGTATTATCGCAACAATGCAAACATTCCAAATAACTCGCCTAATTGGCAACCCCAATTTCGCATGTGTCATTCGTGATGAATTGGCGACCATGTGCTTTGTTTCACATAATGTCACCAACAAGTTGCGATAATACGTAAGTACCCAAAATTGTAATCAGAATTGTTATTGTTATTTTTTTTCAGTAATAAGAGAATTCTTAAGATATCGAAGAACACAATTACGGAGCATCAGTTACACAACGATAGATTATGCTCAGTTTTATAATTCAAACTCTTTAATTTGTGTCGGGTATTTCTAATTTGGAAAAAACAGCGTTTTTTATGGGCTGTAAAGAAATGCAATAAATAAAGAACTTACTTTTATTAAAGTAATTGTGATAAATTATCTATTAGAAGAAAAATTATGTGTGTGTGTTTAATTTCTATAATTTAGCTTTTTTATATTACAAATACTGATACTTACGTATTATCGCAACCTATTGGCGACATTGCATGAAACAAAGCGCACGATTGCCGATTCAGCGCATACGACACGTGCGAAATTGGGGTCGCCAGTATGGCGAGTTTTCTTGAACGTTGGCGATTGTTGCGATAATGCGTAAGCACCTGAATCCTTAATTACGTAATAAACTGAAAAACAAAAACAACAAAATAAAAAATATGCTATATAAAAATATAGCAAAATAAAATAAAAAATATGTTTCATATTTTTGTATAATTGGTTCGTTAAGTATCCATCATGTATTAACTTAATATAATTAACATTAAATTACTTAGCAAACATTAATTAATTAACATTAAATTACTTACTTACTTCATATTCTTATTTCAAGAATTGTCAGAAAGCTACAAATATTTAAAGAAAGGGTTGATTACTTAAAAAATTGTCATGTAAATTTACGTATTTAGCATTACATATTTAGTCAATTCAAATATGTTTAGATCATATATTGCACACATTTATTTCCGATTTCAATTTGTTTGTTTGTTTTTTTTTTGAATTTTTTTTACTGTTGCCGTAAAAAATCCAGATTGAGCAAATTGTAGCTTCATGTGATTATTATCCATTAATCCAAAATTCATAAAGTAACAACATAAAACAGTTAATTCCTTAGTGAAAACTTGTAGAAGCAGCCGTTAATAATTTAATGATGTAAAATTAATAGTTATATTAAACATTCATCTAAAATTTATTCTGAAAAAAAATCTGGCATCATTACGATCTTTAATTTTATGTGTCACCAATACTTAAGCGTGACATCGAAGACGCGAAATAATGCTGTTTTCACCTGAATTTCCTTCTTTTTTTTTCCGAATGCGTCATTAGTAAGATCATTGCACTTATTACCATTCCCTTGTCAATTTTTTACCGTCTCTCTCTCTGCATGCTGCGACCTTTAATTAATAGTTGTGTTCTAATTAGAGATTTGTTCGTATCTTCTATGTAGGGCTTTAACACTGATTTAAAATTGACGGAACATCTGTCTCTCTCTCTCTCTTTCATATTATTAAAACTAGATACAACTTTGGAAGTTTTGCAATTTTAACTCATTGCAAATAGCTAAGACTTTTTTTTCAAACAGATGCATGATTAAAGTTTATCAGTGAATTTCAAAGGTCGAAAAATTATTTTTCTATTAAAAATTTAAAAAAAAAACGCTTTTCTACAATTATTAAGTTGTGTGTGTGTGTGGTTAATGCAGATTAGGAAATATTTTTAAGGTATCCGACTACCTTTGGAACCGCGATTTTGCAAAAGCGTGTAAATGAATAATATTTATGATATTTAGTGTCACTTAGATTAGAAAATGAATCTAAAAATGTTTTAAGAATAGCATTACAATAAAAAATTATTTAAGTACAATTTTTTGACAAAAAATAAACATAGAATGAACCATTTTCAAAATACTCTCCTTTTATGAAAAATACTTCTATTATAATATTTTGCCTGTATATAGCTCATACCTCTGTACAGAGGCTCAACTAGAATTTTTGAAATATATAACTTAGAAGTGGCTTTATCCATGTATTACGACAGAGGGGAGAAATTTTAAGAAAAAAACGCCGATAATTCTTTCAATGGGTTGTAACTCTGAAAATAATGTGAATTTTTTCAAAAGTCCTAGTTGAAACTCTCTGGAGAAGTCTTTACTTTATCTAATCATACACACACACACAAAATATTATTATAATAGAAGCATTTTTCACAAAAGGGGAACATTTTGAAAAACGGTTATTCTAAGTTAATTTTTTGCCGAAATATTAAAGTTAAATAAATTTTTTTGTCAAAATGTCCTTAAAACAATTTTATACATGTATTCTATTCTAAGTGACACTGAATATCATGAAAATTATCCATTTATGTGCTTTTTTAAAATCATAGTTCCGAACGTAGTCGGATACCTTATTCAGACACCCTTCCATCTTCTAAGTTAACTACAATACAACATTATTCTGGACTAACTAGGTCTACAGATTGTCTGCATTAATGAAAGTTCAGATTAAATGTAATAACCCAAAATAAATAAAAACTCTCCATATATTGAAAAAAAATATGAATTTTGAAATAATATAAGCTGGCAAATAATTTACAAGAGAGAATTCAAATCAATATATTACATTATATATATATAAGAGTGGTTCAATAATCAATAATAATAATTATCAGTTTTAAAAAATATATATTTGATTATTTATCATTATAAGTATTTTTAAATGTTATTATTTCTTATTTATTTTTAATATTATATTTTATTATTGTCTTTACTGTCTATATTCGAATAATATTTATTTGTAACATTTCGAATTGCCCCGATTCTGATATTCATATTACCAAACGATATTTTGCATTCAAATTGTGGCAACATGTTTAAATAGTTTTTAGAATAGATTGTGTTCCAAATATTGAGTTCAAAGTCGGTTAACGTTTAAAGATTTAAAAAAAATGAGATTTCGAAACAATTTTTTACCAATTAAAATATTCTACTTAGTGTCACTTCAATTAAAAAAATAGAAAGGTCACATGATGTATTAGGTCGAAAATAAAATAACTTGCACTTCTAATTTCACTCTTTATTTGCATTTATCTAAAACGATTTTCTTTTACGCTTGAATTAATGTTTTATAATCGGATACATTTTCGAAAATTAACCAGAAAATTCAAAGCATTATATCGAATTCAATTAAGATTTTCTAATAATGAACACTTAATACGAGTATATAAACTATGAAAACATCACTATAAATTATATACTCACAATAGCATTCTTCGGCGTCTAAATTTCAAACATTATACTAAGTTAAAGATAGTGTTGGTATAAGTACATGCAATTAGGGTTCAGCTATCTCCAAGCGTAAGCTTATTTCAAATAACTGTCATTAAAAAAGATTTAATGCACATAGAAAATTGTATTTATATCGATTGATATTTTGTATTAAGATATATAAAATGGCGTACAAATAAGGAAATTTCTAATTAATGTGAGATAGAAAAAGCATCGATCACAGTGAACAAAAAGAATCGCAAGGAACCCACAAAAGGAAAATTTTATTTACATTTAAATCATTTTCAGTACATATTTTAAGCATTGGCGTAGCTCATTGACAGTCCTTAAGAATATGAATTTCTTGAAATAAAATTTAAGATCAACGGGAGGAAACTCAAATTAAGATGTTTTCGTATATGTTTGAAAACTTCCAAAACATATATCAATCAGAAAATAAGACTTTAAAATAGA
>BMAV01011817.1:226100-239167 GCA_019973955.1 Trichonephila inaurata madagascariensis | reverse complement strand
ATTAAATTGAACTTTTTTAATACTATTTAGAGTTTATTAAACATTTTCGTCCAAAACATATCATTCTATTTTATATAATTTTACCAATCTAAAAGGGCCATTCATAAAATATTTGTTTTGAAAATTGTTATGTTTGAAACTACTTGTTTTTATTTTTTTCTCATATAAAAGGATTTAATTAATATATATTTTTAAAAAATCTAATTTAAAATATTCAATTTTAAGAAAATTTAGTTTTGGTGACAATTATTAAAACTATCTGTGTGTTGCGTATCAAATGATTCTATAATTTTACCTATTTTTAATCATTACAACAGAAGTATTCTTTAATGCAGACCAGGGGTGACGAACTCGCAGCCCACAACGCGCATTTTTGCGCCCCGGTCAATATATGGGCATACAATAATATATAATAAAATAGGAAAATTTCTCCCGGAACAGGAGAGATAATAGCAGAGAAGAGCTGTCAAGTGTCAGGACGCAAACATTAAATTTTTCTTGTTCTTTTATATATGTTTCTTATAATGTACTATTCGAAACAAACCAAAGTTTCTATGAATTTTGATTTTCTTTACAGCCCAACCTTAAGTTAAACCTTGTTTATCTGACCCACAAATCAGCCTTTGAGTTTGACACCCCTAATGTAGACGGAGAAAAAATTTCAAACACACAGTTTTAAAATTTCTGTATTATAATAAACAATTTTTTTTACAAAAAATTCTGAAGATTTTGAAGTACGAATTATGCAGATTCCTCGATACAGAACCAAACTCCTTTTTATTACAGAAATTAAATGCTTAAAATATAATGCAATGGCTCGGCTCGTACAATGCTCATATATAAAGGTATATGTTTGGGGGAGGAGGACCACCCTTGGTTACATCCTGGAATCCGTAACGATTCATTCGTAGATCTTCTCTATGTAACTCCCCGATATCTCTGTTTAAAACGTTCTGTAAAAAGAACAGATATTGCAATTTACGAAGGTAAAAAAAAATTGAAAAATGTTTTGCAGGAGTGTCCAGACTTCTTGAATGTCCACTTGGCTATGCCCCTGCTGGAGAAACCCATAACTATTCATTATCGGACCCCCAATGGATCTACGAGCTGCTGTGAAAAGAATTATCGTAATAAAATAGACACATAATTCCTTCATGTCCTCTACTTCCTGTTTCTGCGTTCATTCATCCATTCGCGTGCTTTTTCTATGCGAGAACAAGCGATTAGCCTTTAACAGTTCCTCACTTCCATCATCAGGAAAAGCTATTTGCAGTGCACCCTCTAGCTATAGCTTTAATAGGATTCCCTGCCGGAAATTATGTAGATTGGAGAACCCTTGTCCGAGGAACCTGTTGCCCATAATACGCTGCACACGCGGGACTAGGGCTCAGTGCTCGGTGACCCCTCGGAACCTCGATTTGCATTACATGGCATCTGATGTTGCGACAAGTGCAAAAAACAAGAACTGGGTGCGGCCAATTACTTTCTTCGGCCTCGCGCGATATTTCGAAATATAGCCCGGTTGATGACCGGGGGTCAAGTGCTTTCGTTGGAGTACGTTTGGCTCTGGAAGGGAAAAGGATTGTGGGTGTCTGCTCCCATCCCTGCTCTTGCGATAAAAGAGAAAGAAAAAAAAAGGATGAGATTTGTTTGAGAATTCTTGATGAGTTTTTCGATCGTGTTGAGGTCGTTGGGAGGTATGGTTGGGATGTGAGGGACGAGTAAGAGGTGTTCGTAGTTGAATCAACTTTGGAATTATTCATCTTGGATTTCTTTTTGTTTGTGTGATAACTTAGGTGCGGCTGAACCAACTGTTTCTCTGAGTTCTTTAATCCACCTGAAAAGAAAAAAAAATAATAATAATGAAGTCCAGATTCACAGAGAGAGTTGGAGTTAAAATGACGAAGATGTATTTTCATTTATCTAGGAGTTCTGGAATTTTCTTCTTGAAGAACCCCTTTATGGGGCATTTTCTTGCTCACCTATGATTAATCTTAGTGTTCCAGTGTGTATTATTACCTGTGACTATATAACATCACCTTTCCTGTTATTAAACCTATTAGTGTTCTTCAAAATGTGGTGCCCTTTATAAGGCCGTAGTAAGTATGCTTCCCTCCAATTTGATTAATTTTTAAATGTCCATGGGGAAGCTATTTTCTCTCCTATTATTTGAGTTGCTAGCACTTCGGCTAACACGACAACTGATACCTGGATATTCCAAGTCGCAACTGCAAAGGACGACTTGTAAGATGCCTGAGCTGCACGAGGATTGTTATAGATGGGATACGATTGGCTTAAGTGGGTGACCATATGCCAACTTGACAAAACACACAGACGTTGTCACTTGACGTTGTCACTCACCTGAGAAGGGAGCAAGATACGTTTGTACAGCTTGCAATGTCACACTATGGTGTTGATCCCTAATTTCTGAAATTTCATGGAAAGTAATAAGCATAAATTCTTAAATTTTTTAATACAAAATATGTATCTAATTTATAATTTTTTTTTAGATTTTAGTATTTACAAATTGTTTTATTATAAATATCATGTAATGCGTAATGAAAAGTAATCCAAAACATAAGGTGTTCCTTGAAAACCAAGCCCCCATTGGGGGGGGGGAAATTTACCCCCCCCCCCCCCCAGAAAAAAAATAGTCTTAAAATCAAATTAATTTTAAAGTAATAACCTAAATAAGTTTCTTTTTATAAATAAATTTAATTTTAATTTAATTTTAAATTAAAATGTTTTAACATCACATTGCTAGAACAAAGGGCTTTATAAAGGGTTAACTATTAATTTTAATATTCTTTTTTCTCCACAATAAAAGCTTACATTTGTTGTGATTTTGTAAAGATTTTTATAACTGATGTTAAATCGTTATCTGACCTTTCTTCTATATCTAAAAAACTCTGAAACTGAAAACTGGAATTAATAATTTTAACTAAATCTGTTATTATTTTTTTTTAGTTTTATTACTATATCATCAACATGGCAACTATTCTGAAGCCGGCTGTATTAGTATACAGAAAAATTTCATCCACTTGATTAGTTACGTTCATTGAAAGTGGGGTTTGTAATTTATCTCAAAGACATCTCGATATTATAACATTGCAAATAGAAATTCTGCCAACAAACATTAAAGTTCATCTGAAATTTTTTTTAATTTTGAAAACATTTAGCATGTAATAAATAACGATTAAGAGTCGGCCAATAGAAGATCATTCAGGTTATAATATTGATATTTTGTAAGAGTAGGATTTTTTTATTATATGTGATTTTTGTCATTCTTATATCATTCGCTTTTATTAATGCTTTTATAAATGCCCCTTTTTGTAATGCTTAAATGTGTGTTTGTGGCGGGGGCTTTTATTCATTGACCTCTGAATTAGGATGTATATTATAAATATAAAATATAGTCGAACCTCCATATTACGAATTTTTCTATAAAGCGAACTTTTTCCTGGAACCAAAAACATTTCACGATTTTCTTCGTACAATAGCCTCCCAATAGCGGAGTGCATTTTCTATATAATGAACTTTTTCTCTTGTGATTCAAAATTTCTTCTTCTCCCAATTTTTAAAGTAATTCTGGACATTTCTAGTTATTCTTTCTTTTAACACATTTTATGGAAATAAAAATAGGTTTTAATTTATTTTCATAAGCTATTGCCCTCTTAAAATTCGAAAAATATTTATGTTTAGACATTTGCAAAAAAAAAGAAAGAAAAAAGCATTGTTTATTGATATATTGTTTGCTTTCGTTCTTGATAGAATGCAGTATCTGTGCTTCTCATAGCAAAGAAGAAAAAGTTTTATTTCTCCTTAAATATGTCACGTTCTTCCACAAAACTAAATCGTCAATTTTTAAATCAAATACTTAGATATCGTTCCTTACCATCCATTTATATTTATATAAAGCATACTTTCTTAGTGAAACTTTCAACCGAATATTCAGTGAAAAAAATATTTTTTTGTTTCATATTATTGTTCTTTCTCAGAAGCTCTGGAACTTCCTCGCCGGTTACTTACCTTTTCTGTAAAGAATGTCCGGAGAACAATAAAATAGCAATTCTCTCGGCAACATGTCCTGCAACCGTATCGGAAGAAAAAATCGGCATCCTTTTAGTAATTGGACGTTGCAAAACCGCACACTTCATTTAGGGTTTGATCGGGTTCTCAGGACATCGCTGGATTAAAGTGCTTTTTCGAACCTGTTCTTTGTTGATACATGGCTCTCGTATTATCAGGAAGCGTAAATTTTCACTTTCTTAAATATATCTATAATAAATCATAAGAACTAGTTTTTCAGTGAAAAAACGACCTCAAACTTGACCTTCAGTTTGTCATACTCGAAGAATTTTTTTTTTTTTTTTTTTTTTGTCGTATCTGAATTAAAGAATTTGCCCTTTGTTTCCACGGTAAAGATATATGAGTGGGGTTGGGAACTCCCCACCATGTATCTTATCTGATGAAGGAACAATGAAGGGAAGCTGATATTTTTTCCAAGTTTGTGATTACAGAACTAAATACTTCCTCATTTTATTTTCGATAATATATATAAGAAATAATAATAGCATTTAAGATTATACTTGTGTAAAAAATGTGCTAAGCTTTTAAAACTAAAATCAATTTACATTGTTGATAATACATGTATTGTACATTATTGTACATTAATAATATATAATCATACATATGAAGTAATAAGTACTCTTAAAATAATAACTAATTATTATTTTATGCACAAAAATAATAATTAGTGAGCATGAAATAAATGTACAATTATTCAGATTAAGGTATCCGACTATCCTAAAATCGTGAATTTCTTCAAAAATTGACAATTTTTTATTTATTTATTTATTTTATAGACCGTCTTATTAGCTTTGTAAAAATACCGAGTTTTTTATTTTCCATTCCCTAGAACAAAAACTGCAAGTGTTTTAGTTAAAGCAGATGCCACTATACTTAAAGCAAGATGTCATACTTTAAAATGCGTTTTACTCCAAAACTGTGTGTTAAAACTCGTTTTACTGTGTTTTTTTTAGATGCTGAGACTGGGGCAGCGATTGCTCAAAAAGTTTTTAAAATAATTAACTGAATTTTTTTGTATATGTTCTGCATAATTGTAGAAGTGTTTTAACCTCCAGATATATCAATCACTGTTTTATTAAAAAATTTATAGTCCCTTACGTGAATATAATCACAGTTTTTTAAAGCAATTTTAAATAATAACTAAGATAAAGTGCTCTAGTTTTTGTAAAAATTGAAATATATCGCACATATCCTGAAGGTGATTTCAAAAGTGAATACCAAAGTTACACATCAAAATTGAAAAATGGGAATTTGTTCATAAACTTTTTGTACATGATGGGCCTCATTTATGTAATTTTTTGTAAATTTTTATTAATTTTTTCCAATTTTAGTAGTAATAATTTCATTTTCTCTTCTTAATTTTAGAATTTTTTCCTTAAAATGTGTGTACTAAATGAATCTAAAAACTACTAAAAAAATTTCATATCTCCATTTTTTTAAAAAAAGTTGTCGCAAGTGTACCTTAAATTTGTACTCAAAATATTTTAAGTTAAAGAAGATAGCGTTAAAGTTTTGACTGAGTATACGGTTTATATATCAAAAAATATATTTTTGAAAATTCTGGGTAAAATGTACCAACAAAGAAAAAAGAACATGTTGAAACTGCTTGACCGTATTGGACTAAAATTTGTATTTCTTATAAATAGTTTTATTGTTTGAAATTATAAAGGTTTATAATTGCTAAATAATCAATCATCGTTAGTTGCCCACTGTATTAAGTACGATATTTATTGGTGAAAATTGGATTAAAATGTAGGTTTCATTTCATTTTACTCAAGAGTTTTATTGAAAGATTTTGTTTTATTTAATTATTTATTAAGAAGTTTTTTTTTTTTTTTTTTTTGAGGGAAAAAAGTAAATTTATTATACATAAAAAAGAATTCTAAAATACCTCTTTTTTCCTCAAAGTAATTATGCTTATCAAAAAAGAACATATTAATTCTTTATAGTAAAATTTTAAGTTCTTGGTGGTGTTTCTAAGTTTGATGTAATAAGCGCGTTAGTATTTTCAAAAGTATATTAAATATATATAATACAGTTAAAATGTCATTTTCCTTTACGGTAAAGAGTGTTTTTAAAAAATGTTTAAACATTTTTGAAAACGGGAATTTTATCAAACCCCTCGGTAATTCAACTCTAAATAAAAAGTGCTGATTTTGGAATTTTTCCATAAATTATATAAATGACACAATATGTATGTGTTAAGTAAGAAGCCATTCTTATGTAATGTGTGTATGTGTTAAGTAAAAAGCTTTTAAGACTTTTAAACGAATTTTTTTGATTATAATTTTAACAAAATATTTCAAATCTTTTCTAAAACTGTTATATTTTAATTTTTAAAAATCAAAAATTTCTCATACCAATTTCACGAATAAACCATTGCCAAAAAGTTTTACGGAAAAGAAAAAATAAGAACTTCATATTATTTATTTATTTATGGTGTAGTTGTGAAAAGATTGAAGTTATAAAAATAATGGACTGTATATTTTTCTCCTTTTATAAACAAAAGATTTGCTTAAGACTGCTTTTGTTTAGAACGATTTTTATCAATTTCAATTCTGTATGAGTAGACAGAAAATTATTGGCAAGAAAGCTGTGCTTGTCTTTATTTATGCTTATATTTGTTTATCAAAACAAATTTTTTTAAAAATTTTGATGGATTGAAACACATTTTTTATCAAATATTAATATTTTACAATATTGAAGTATTTATCGTCTTAATTTATACTTTGTAATAAGGAAAAATGCATTTTGATTTCTAAAAGACAAAAATATAAAATAATATCTACTATATTCAATGAAAAAAAAGTTCACCTAAGCGTCCATTCCGATATTCAATGAAACGTTGCGATAATTATTAATATATACTTAGTTCACATTTCAATTAACAATATATTTTCCATTTTATGTATCACATTTATATAAACCTTATTCGTAGCAAAATTTCGTATTATTTTCAATTTCACCAAATAGAATAAATTTGGGTCAGCCAAGTAAGAACTAAAAAGACTAAAGAACTAAAGACCTTAACCCTTCATTACATTTTTCGAATCATGTATATTTGCAAAAAGAATAAAACATAAACGAATTTTAAAAAATCTCTAATTATTAATGACACGTAATTTATCAAATAAATTCGAACAACATGATTAAATATACATGGTTCTATAACAAATTATCATGGGAAAATTATATATTAATATCTGTGGATATTTAACCATGCTAATAATCGACAGATTGCGAAAAACTATACTTATCTAAGACTACATGGGAAACACACAGAGACCTTGGTAATCTATTAATGATCAAATAGTGTGGCTTACACTCGAAAAATGTTTTTCACGCAATCTACTTTGGCAAGTTAAAAAATGAATAAAAATCCATTTATTAAAAAGAAAAATGTTTATTTTTCAGTATCTCAAATCACTCAAAGGCTCACAAGGCCACATGTGGCCTTAAGTATTCAAGCTCTGACTCGAACGATTGAACTAGATAACACACAGCGCGTTTAAATGACCTTAACCTTCCCTGGTAGACATGCAAATATTGAGAATAAGCCGACAAAAATGTTTTATAATCGTCTCGGCTATACCGAAAAAACACGAAACTCATTACCATGTTGTCATTGTGTGAGGTCCACTTGCTGCGAGGTATATTACAAGAGGAGTTCGCTTACAAATATTATTATATATAAACACCCAGCTTTCTGTCTAAAAGGTCTTACTGGTGTATAGTAAACAGATAACTGTTCTTCGCTTCCGCATCCAATTAATTACGACATTTAATTGGTGATCGAACACCACTTTCCGTACTATTAATTGGTGCAGAAGGGACAATGATATCCTTTTAATGGTCGATCATTCCTCCGCCGTGCATACGAAATTGTTCCATTTGTTATATCTGACAACCGATTATACCCATTCGTTTTTGAACTCGTTTGGGTGGCATGTTTCTGGCACTTTTCTTATCATGCATTAAGAAAGTCCATTAACTCGGACTCAGAACATAAATATGCCACGCTAATGAATTGTGCTCGGGAATGGCATTCCCTCCCTAAAACTGCTCGCGAGTAATTATTCATACTACCGAAATCTCCGGGAAGTTAATATACCGGCGAGTTTTTGACAGGCGGTTCTGTGGGAACTTTGGACAAGTTTCGAGGTGGATACATTCAAAATAAAACTTCTTGCGAGTTCTATTTGTGTGCGTCAATCTTTCTTTAACATTTAAAGATCTATCTGAATGTTGACAAGTTTTTTTTTAAGAAATTAGTGTTAAATTCAAAGTCTATACAGAGATGCTGATTTTTGGATTTCAAGGGGCTGGTCAGTCTACATTTACACTATCATGACTTGGAAATTTGATTTTTTAGTAGTATGCATTAGTAATTATATTTATGCTTTCTTTTAAATATATTTTAAAGGAAATTTTTTGATGTGAATTTTTAACAAAATTATGGAATAGTTAAATTAAAATTATATTATTGCGACAATTTGTAATCATTTGTATCTTTATAAAAATCAGCGTTTCTTAAATGAATATCTGGAATAATGTTATGTATAAATTTGGATGTTAGTATATTTTTCTGAAATGTATGCAAATCACACCGTTGATCGTATCGTTCCGAAATTTTGCAGGGAGCTTTGCTGATGCTTTTAAAGAACCGTAAGCATGTTTTCACCAAAAAATAATTCCAAACTTTTTTTTATTGCTACTTTTATTTACTCCTTCCAACAGCCTCTATTTGCAACGCCTCTTCTCCAGTTTTTAATTTTCAAAGTATTTAAGTCTTTTTCAATGTCATCCAACCATCTAGTTCATGGTCTGCCTATAGCTCGGAGTACCTCATGTTTTTTAAAAGTCAAGATCTTAATGGGGCTGTCTTCTAAGCTTCTCCAAATACGTCAAGCCATCTTAACCTTTTACTACTGATGACGTGTTATTTGTGGTTACTGATAAAGTCCAGTGGTTCTCCGTCGTCCTCCTTCCTGCACTGGGCCAAAGATAGCTCTGAGAATCAATAACTTAATATATAAATATATATGGGTGTTTTTATACATTATCACAAAATATCCAGCAAAGCGGGTGTGGGTCAGTAAAAAATAATTTATTTATATTAAAAAAATTACTAAACCAAAAGTAAAATACTCATTTAACTAGATAAGAACAATAAGTGAATACTCAGCCGGAAAGAACACAGCTCTCTGAAAAGTTCAACATGAAATTTATACAGCTTCGTTGCTGGAAGATTGTTTGATAGTTGATTGGCTAGCACACACAAAAAAGGTACGTCACACATTACACATCTTACTGAATACTACCAATTTTGCGTTTCCGTATCCGGCTAAATGAGACAATCTCTGATCATGAATCAAGGAAAATAACTTTAGTAGTCTTGCATGCAAATTCTTTTGAAAAAGCAAACCACTATTCTTGTGCTAAGCAATATCAGTTTCACTGAGAGATCATTAAAGTTCTAAAATTCTCCCTTCACTGTATAATGCTATCTAATCAAATTTGCCATCAATTCCATCATTGGAAAGAAAAAAAGAATCCGGAAAAAAAAGTATAGTATCTTATCACATCTTGAAAAAATGTAGTTTTCTAAAAGCTTTTGAGAAACATTGCTATTCCTTTGTTCGCCAGTTACAATAAAAAAGAGGTTAATGTCTCAAGCATTCGCCATTTTAGTTCGAAAATACATGCGACTTATATTAACTTACACATTAATGATATATTTCGAATAATAGTAGTTGACTAAAATAAACATTCTTTTGTGTATCCAAAATCTAATGTAAAATGTTCTTGAAGAAAAGGGTGCGTGGCTTCTGCAAAAATAAAACATTAACGAATACTTGTGGTTCGTATAACATTCAAGGAACCCATTATTTGTTCTTGAAAACTTTTCTCTTTTTTTTTTCTTTTAGAATATTAGATAATAGTTGCAGACGATAATTTTCCTTCAGTAAGTAACCATTCTTTCGTTGGTCTGCAAAAGTTTTTGCTCTAGTTGTTGCAGGAAATAAAAAAATGACAAACATTTCAGATAAATTTTACTGTGGGGCCAAAAGGTGAAACTTAATATCAGTATTGCACAAGAAAAGGTTACGGAAATAGACTTGATTTCTGCTTTGATATGCTGAGAGAAGATTTAAAATGTTCTCACCAAAGGTAACGCTTTGATGCAATGCATCAGATATTGAAAGAAGTAATTATTGATTACCTTGCTGAACATTTATTTGGGAAAGAATAAAAAGTTTTTTTCATTTTCTTTGTCGAATAATTATTGAGTGTTTTATTTTTATTTATTCATTTATTTTTACATATGTTCCAAGAACTTCGAATTAGTCTCGAAAAGAAAACTAAATTAAATTTTGCTTCTTAAAATTAAGTATTGAAGAAATTCTATTTTAAATACGTCTTTCAAGTTTCGTTGCTTTTGTTTATGTGAATGTAAAGTTGCGGATGGTTAAAAATTGGCTTTTGTGTTTGAAATCTGTTGTGAGAAAATAAAGATTTATGGTCTGTAACACATTCTGCGTTTAAATTTTTGTTTCTAGTGTTTTCGAACTCCAAAATACGTGAACTTCTGCTCAATTTAAATCTAAAAGAATGAGATAGGTTACTGTAATATATTCACAATATGCTATATGCTTTAATATGATTTTTAACTTTCTTTTTGAAGGACTGAGCGTGTAAAGATTTGTAGCATATTGATCATTTAAGCTTTAGATTTTAATAAGCTTTCTTCTATGTCCTTTGATGAATTGAAATTGAACTTATATAAAAACTATTTTTTTAATTTATCAATATACTATTTATTAAATTAATACGAGTATATTTTTTTAACAAGAATTCACGATACGTCTTATACTGTCGAACAATTCGTCAAATGACAAGACTTCGCCAAATTCCACGATATGCAACCAATAATGGAAAACTGTTTATATCCATTTAAGAACACGGTAATATTGTTCGAAAGTAAGCGGTATTCTTGTCCAGCGTGAGTGAATATTAACGTCGCGCTGTTCAGCTACACGAGGGCTTTTGGCGACGGACCACGTAATTTTGAACCATGGTCAAGTGACGTGGACGACCCCTGAGCTGGTACCCCCTCTCCTAACTACCACACCAACGGGAGGACGTTTCAGCTCTCGACAGATTTAACGTGCATCGCTGCCCTACACGGCGGGTCTTTAGTGGTATTGGGCTCGAACTCATGACATGCCTGCCATGGTCCGATACCTTAACCACTGGGCTACCGCAGCCCCCATTCTTGTCCAGCAATGACAGCATTGGCGATGTCTTTTGATTTGACGAAATTATTCGACATATAATACATAAATGCCGAATTCACGGCTTAAAATATGATTTACTTATGAAGAATTTTTCAAGAAATGCGACAAACCCATTTTGTCGCGTAGTCTTCAAATAACTTTTTTTCAACCTTGCATGTATGGAGGGGGGGGGGACAGCCCAAACAATTTGATTTTGTCATGAAAAATATTTGAATTTGAAATTTTTTTAATGAAACTCATATTGAAAATTAGATATTTTTAAATTGAAAAAGAAGTATATTTTTACTTAATTTACACTTCACTAGGAATCCAAACAGTTCTTGAAAATAAAGTTAATTTAAATATTTTTGCGAGTCATCATTTTTTGTATGTTCTGTGGTTCTAAAAACCATTTCTTCTTGACATGCTTTTGGAGAATTCCGGAATTTTAAAAATCAATAAAATTAGCCAAAGTACATAGATAAACATTCTGTGTTGTACCATGCATTAATTTCAGTTAATTAAAAATTAACAATTTCTGTCTTTTATTTTCAGAGTAACCAGTACGATTGCCTACTGTGCCTAAAATATGCAGTTCAAAATCCAGTAAGTATTTATCATTTACTTTTTTTTTTTATTTTATTAAAAAATCATAAATTGTCCTCGAAACATCAGTGTTTTTTTTTTCAAATTGTTCTTAAAGTGAAGGAGAAATCATTTCACTACTTTGAAGTTGATTGTGTGTATGTAAATAAATGGAAAGGTATTCACGAATTATACCGTCGAGCAATTTTTCAAATCAAAAGACGTCACCAAATGCCACTATATCCAGGCAATAATGGAAAACCTTTCCGCTCATGTTCCCAAGCGATAATAACGATGACAGCATTTTATGACGTCTTTTGATTTGGCGAAGTTTTTTTTATTTAGCGATATTAGTCGATGGTATACTACGTAAGTACCTAAGAAAGATATGAAAGTTGTTCACAACTTCTCATTCTGAAGATTTACTTAAGAACTTTTTTTGTGATGTTCGGAAGTAAATGTGACTAAAATAGATGATAAATTAATTGTTTTGAGAATAAATAACTGTGCGTATATAATGAGATATATTATAAACTATAAGATACATGCTAAGTTATTAATAACATTTTTTTTTCACACTTGCTTCTAAGGAAGTCTGTTAAATAAAAAAATATTTTAAGCATTTTTTCCAAAAACATTTAAATTCGTTGTTTTCTTATTTTAAATTTCTTCTCGTTTTTTTAACAAAAAAAAAAAAATTATGAAATTCTAAACTCTGACACACTAGTCTTCTTAAAAAAAATAATTGTTATAAATAGAATTCAATGTAAAATATACTACATGAATTTTTAAAAAAGAAGTAGAAATATATTAAAGTATTTGCCTACGTTCGGAGATAAGTTTTCTAAAATGCCATGCAATTAGTAATTTTATGTTATGTTACTGGTGCTTCTGACAAATTAATGAAAAACACCTATCAGGAAAGCAGATGAATATTCAAATTTATTGAAATGAAATGCTTTTGGTAAAATTGGATGAATATTATACCGAAATTCAAAACACTCTAGATACAATTCAAAGTCATATACACTCATGGACAAAAAATTAGCACACCAAGAAATAATTGCGGGATCGTAACGAAAATTAGCAAGATGGAACATATTGGAGAGATGTGCA
>BMAV01011817.1:212336-224847 GCA_019973955.1 Trichonephila inaurata madagascariensis | reverse complement strand
TAAAATTTCGTTTCATTTTGACGACTCCTTCTTGGTGCGCTAATTTTTTTGTCCATGAGTGTATTAAATTTTTTTACACAAGATATTTAACACAGTTATAAAGGCAATGAACTAAAATCTAAAATATATTTAAAATTGCCAAAAAGTTATGGCTCATTACATATTTTCTCAAAGAAAATTTTGTAAAATGTGCATGGTGTTCGTAACAATAAACTGTTTAAAAAAAAATACAAACTTTTAATGTTAGAGCTATAAATCCGTAGTTCACATTAACTTTATCATACTTTAAATAACATGTATACAAAACATGAAAGAAATGCATTTATAAATTTTTGAGATATCAGGTTTTAAGTTACATTTACAAAAAAAAGAAAAAAAAAAAAAAAAAGAATGCAGCCTTTAAAAACCCATTTAAAGTTTTGATTCTTAATTTACTAAAATAATACTTAATATCAGATATTTAACCTTCACTACTTTTATAGCATAGACCTTCCTCGTTCTCAATCTTATTAATTTTGTATTTCTTTCTGGTTGCTCGATTTTTTTCCGACACAAAATGGCAAAGATAAAAAAAAAATTTGAATTTCAGTCAAACGTTGATTTAGAAACATAGGGCCAGATACCTGAAATACCAAAAATGAATAAAAAGAAAAAAAGTGTGTGTGTACTTATGTACGCACGTAAGAAGTTATACTTCTTTGGCGTAACAGATTAAAATCTTTCTAAAAATCTTGAGCGGGGCAAGCTGGGCCAAGGACGAAAGGCGGTCACGAGCAGATTTGAACGATACTAACCTTCATTCAATCGGACCAGCCAAACCTGAGATAATCACGATTTAAATAAATTTAAACACCCCCGCTCAGGAACAATAGGACCAATAATATGGGGAGGGGGTCGAAGGCGGGAATGATCTGTCCCGTTCTGCATATTTCTAGACAAAGCATTTTCGTATCCGTTCCTACGTAACACAAAGCAAAAGTTCGCTGACGCGGATGTATAGCTCAGTGGTAGAGCATTCGACTGCAGATCGGGAGGTCCCGGTTCAAACCCTGGTGTCCCCTTCTTCAGGGAAGTGAAGAGAAATATTTTTCTGAGAATTTTGAAGGTGGGAATGATTTGTCCCGTTCTGTATATTTCTTGACAAAGGATTTTCGCATCCGTGACGGGGTGCGCGCGCATTGTAAAAATTTACCCTCATCCTATTTCTCTAACGCCCCAAAAGAAGTATAACTTCAAAAAAAGGAGAAAAAATTAAAAAAATTTTAAGTTCTAATAAAACTTAAAGCTCTACTATAAAAAACTCCAAAAAGTTAAAGCAAACATTTACAATAATTTGAATTGTTTGCCTATTTTATATGAAAAAATTTCATATATTAATAAAGAACTATAGTTTTATAACATGGACATATAGATCAGGGGTCGGCATTTTTAAATTTATCAGCTTCCATCCTCTCAAAAATTGTCGAATGTATAGAGCAGTGCAAAGTGCTACTGAGATTTGTACCGCATGCCACATGTGGCGCGCGTGCCATAGCTTGTCGACCCCTGGCTTAGGTAGTTGTCGAATCCGAATGAATTTGGCATTCGATTACCGGTACCCAATCAACATGTATTGCTTAACAGTTTAAAATAAAAAAAAAACAATTAAACTATGAATCAAGATTAGTCAGTAAAATATATTAATAATAATTTTAACGAGATGGCTTAAAGCTCATCAAAAATGTTTAGAAATTTTCCCGTTAGTTTACTTTCTATTTCTTCTGTTACCTTTAATAAATAATGATTTTGGAAAACTGATAACAATAATATTAGATTCAAATGATGTTTTAAATTAATGGTTCGAATTTTTCTTTGCGAAAAATAATTGTTCAATTAGTGCATGATCTCTGTGTAATACAAGCCATTAATCTTTATTTTAATGCATTACTTTCAATAACAACTCAACCCAACAAACACCGATTACATGTTCCTTTCAGTAATGCAATATTAGATGTTCTATGAAGGAAAAAAAATGGCGATAAAAAATCTTTTGCTTTGTATCAATACATCCATAAATCATATAATAAACAGCATATTCATTCAACTTTTTTACCCCCTCCCAAAGTAATTTAAGCAAATTAAGTGGTACGAATCATAATCTGAACTTGGAACAAGTTTCCGCTTCACTTCTAAACATCACACTCGTGTTTAATCAAGTTTCCAAAAGTTAATTAACCCTAATGGAACGTGAAGCTGCTTTGGCAAGAAACAATAAAATTACTATCACCTTTTTAGTGCTAGCCTTCCGTTTTTATTTTTCATTTTTTTTCCTTTAAATACATACACCGAAGGTTGCATCTGATAGAAGATACATTTAATGGTCTAAAAGAACAAGGCTTGCGAAGAAATTAATGATAATTTACATTCATACGGGGGGAAAGGCTTAAGCGGCGTTCCTTTTTAGCGGAAATTTCGAGTTTATGTCTTCATTGTCTTCCGCAATTTTCCATAATTGCGGATTAGGAAGAAAGGGCAAAGATATTGGAAAGGGAAATTCACGGTCAAGAAATAAAATTATACGAATATAAAAATAAATATTCAGTGAACGCTTCTTTGTTTACTAGATATAACATTTAGAAACTGATTCTTCCGGCAAGGAAGTTCATTCATATTTCTTTCCTTAAGATAACAATATTTTATCCTTTGAATTTATAACTTTTTTAAGAATAGGTAAAAAAGAAAATATCATGCGGAAGGTTTAATTTTAATATAAAGAAATTTGTTTATTTTTTTAGATGCGATATATAATAATATACTCAATTAAGAGAAAAATTGCTTGACTTGAATATACTCGTAATTTTATTATTATTTTATTATTATTCACATATTATTTTAGTAAAACCTACATTTATTTTTTCTATGAAATATTTTAATATTTTTTAAAGAAGCTATAATTTTTAAATGTGTGTTGTAGTTAAACTATGAAGTAGGAAAAAGCCAATTACTATAGGGATTTTCTTTCGAACGGCCCTTGATATTTATGCTATTAATTGCTATTTTAACTTCAATTTAGGGTTAATTGAATCATAACATAGACACGAATTTAGCTTCGTAAATTCACCTTCTTTGGAAAGGATAATATCATTCTTAGATAAGGATAGGTTTTGCACTTAAGTAAACATTTATCAAGTTATTACAAGATAATATTGAAAATATTGATTTAAAAAGTAAATCAGATCTCATAGAGTACGCTATAAACTCATTCAACTGCCCTCTCATATCTAACTTATAAAGTAGAAAACATATGTTTATATCGCAATGCCCACACACATGCCTGCTTTTACCAGTTATGAGCTTAATTTTAAAAAAAAAAATGTTGCTTAAATACAAAATTTCTTATCGAATTTTAATAATTCTTATTGAATCGATGTAAAACTCGCATAAAACATTAAAAAAAAAATTAAATAACTTTTAAACATAAAAAGATGTCTATTTTAATATATAATCAAGAGTCCAGGATATAGTTTAAAGTATCGGGTTTAAACTAATCAGAATTTTAAAATAATTATGAGGTGGCCATTTTTTATGTCGAGATTTTTAAACTATTACATCTCAGTTTGATTTTTTTCAGAACATCATTAAGATCAAACGATTTCCATATTGCAGTAAATTGCCACAAAATATTTTCTTTTAAATTTTTTGAAAGATTTTTTTTTTCATTCCATTTAAAATTTTTGCATGATATTAAATCTGCGAAAGTGTTAAACAAATTCCATATTTAACGGATATATGTTTAGCGCAATGTTGAATATTTAGTGAATTCTAAATAAAAAGAATATCGTTTGTAAAGATTTTTAAAAAGATGGTTCTAAATGTGTAACACTCGAAATGCTTCGAACTTAGTTAAGCCTAAAAAAGTACTAGAACATACATAATACAACACAAGTATAATCTTAATTTATTGTTTTCAGAACTCAGAATAACAACTGCTTTATTCTATTTTAAGCGTTAAAGTTACTAAGACTTTTATTATTCTGTCACACAGGTGGCTGAAGCTAAATAAAATTTAATGTTCTACTTAACTAATTGTTATCCAGAAGAATGAACATATTCTATTCAATCTTTAATAATCTACAATTACTTTAATATAATTAAAGTTGGTTTTAAAAAAACACGAATTTTCATTATGAATTAAACCAATTATTTGAGAACATTTTAAACAGTTTTCATCTACGTTTAACTAACTACCAGATGCACATTTGTAACATCATTAATTGAATCATATTTAGATCCATTAGATAAATGCAGAAAAAAATAGTTTCCGAAAACCAGTTCCGGGTTAATGTCTTCATTGTTTCCATAATAGCATATTTTGAACACGAATAGATAATTCAAAAATCACGATCAACAAAATAACGTGGAAAAAACGTAAAACACATCGTTTACTGAAGTCAGTGATAGTGAAACTTTTTGTTTTCTTTTTGAAAATAGAAATACATGCTTGTTATGAAATGGCATAAAAGCTTGTTTTTCAAAATCTGAACAAAAATTGCCTAAACTAATTTGTTTCAAATTTTTTGTTTTACATTAAATATATGTAGACTTGTACTATACACGCATTATATGATCATTTGATTTAAGTTAGCCTGTGAAAATTATCGGTGTTTTTAAATATGCTCGATGAATTGATACATCCGGCTTTGAAAGAATTAGGAGAATGCACTTTTCTAATGGTGTGTTCATTAACTTCACTAAAAAATAACGACGTTTTTGTAATAAAATATGAAGGTCAATATTCCAATGAATTTGGTGTAAACTTCAAATCTTATTTCTTTAATCAAAATTATGTTGTTGTTTTTTTAAAAAAAACTTGTTTTTAAAAAAAATTATAGCAAAATAAATTAAGATTTTTAAAGTGGATTATTATATAACATTAACTAAATTTAGCTACACTTTCACACTCTTTATTATTACTAGTTTAGAAGATTGCATAATGTTTAAAAATTTTTATATCTGTTTAAAATGTTTTTTTAAAACTTAATAATTTTAAAGAAATAGACTCACAGCGTATAAATATATTTTTCTAAAAATCAAAGACTCTTTATATGTAATTAAACAGAACACAACGAAAAACATCAATGCTCTATTCATATATGCAAATAAATAATAAAACACGTATTTGCTACAATACATCGATTCTCAGTGAACTCAGAATAATTAATCCGTTCGATTGTAATTACTTTCATGCCTCGTTCCATAATTTCCAATATTTATAAAAATTCACCCTGATTTCTGAAACTTTCATGTACATTTATTTTAGATGTGTTTTTCAGCATTAGTAACTTAGGGCCTTACAGTTTTAATGCTATTTTGCGTGGAAAATAGCCAAGTAATGCTTAAATATCGAGCCTTGTACATATAAACTTTTCTGTTCAAAAAATTAAAAAGATGTTACATATATTTATATATATATATATTATATATACACATATATTTGAATGCAAAAAAAGCATCCAGAACAGCAAAATGTAATGGTGGTTCCTCTGAAATTACATGTTTTATTCTCTGGTATATCTAAATATTTATTAATGATCTGAAAACTTACACAATGAAATAAAAAAATAAACATAAAAATATGTTCAAATATTGAAGGTAAAGTAATCCAGAGAAAATCTTCATTATTTTTCGCTGTTTTGGATATACTTTATTGCTTCCGAATCAAGGTGTAGGTTTAAAGAGGAAAAGTAGAGTTTCAATATGATTAACATTACGTTAGAAAATTCAAAATAGCCGATAAACAGGAGCTTTAAAAAAAATTACATTTTATAAAAGCTTTAAGAAAATTAATGGAATCATGCTGCCCCACTCTATTTTCATATAAAATTTATTTTACTTTACATGATTTGATATTCGCAATGAAAAAAATTATAAAGGTATTTCTTAAAAATGTTTTCTTTTCGCTGTAGTATCGCAAATTAACGAACTTTTTTTTCCCGAACAGAAATCTGTGATTCACGTGACAGACGACGCTCACGGCTTGTCGAGCATCTGTTCTTGTTTCATGAGCACATACCCAAAATCTCGAATACTCGCCCTGCAGGTAAGCACAGAAAGTACAATTTTAAAATAAGCTGCGTGTGATTTTATTGGTTCATACTCTTCAGTTGTATTTTACACAAGTATATTTTTATTACTATAGCATGATTCTTTTTATTCTGAAAACTGGATTATGTTAGGTACAGATGCTACTTAACCATACTTCAGGAAGAGAAATACATGTTCTAAATTTATTCCTTATTGTGATTTCAGTATTTTGTTCAAACGTCGTTGAAAATGTGCTGAAATTTATTTTGCCTCCTTTTTTTGTGAATACAGTGCAAATAAGGTACTTACGTTTTATACCACCGACCCATTTCGACAAATGAAAAGACATCGCCAGTTCAAAAAATGTCGCCAAATGCTGTTATCGGTATCATTACTGTGTTTGAATGTATGCGGGAACAGTTTCCACTTCTGGCTACATACTGCGGTATCTGGTGATATCTTTTGATTTGACGAAATCGGTTGACGGTATAATATGTATGTAGTGCCGAAAATAATAATATACTTACATTACATATGTTCACATCATAATACCATAATTATGCATTCTAAATTTTTAATAAAAAATTGCTGCACCGACAAATAAAGTTTACTAATAAACCCAATAACCATTAACGTACTTATGACTTTTTTTTTTTTTTTTTTTTTTTTTACGTTAGAAAGCTCTTGTGTACTATATATTGAGAATTTTTTTCCCCCTATTATTCTACCATAAATGAAAAGTAGACCACTACGAAAACCTTATACCAGTGGTTCTTAATTTTTCGACTTCGCTGTCCTCCTCCCCCTTTATGTATCAGTGTGACATCGCGGACCCCCAAGATTTTTGAACATCTCTCCCCGACTTAACATCCTTGATCAAAATACAAGTTCTAGCAGAGTTTTTTCATTGGAGACAGTTTAGTGATCTAGTCTAGTATGGCACACCTTTCAATTTTTCCATGAGGCCTTTCAGAGTCTGTAAAAGAGGGAAATCTAAACGTTTCATGAGAGACTAAGTGGACCCCCTTCCCTGAAAGACGCTGAGGACCCCCAAGGTCCACAAAGCATAGTTTAAGAACAGCTGCCTTATACCATATACCAGTGGTCTTCAAACTTTTTCCTACTCACGGAATCCCTAGAACTTGAAGGTGTTTTCATGGAACTCCTAAAACTTGAAGGTGTTTTCATGGAACCCCTAGAACTAGAAAGTCTTTTCGTGGAACCTCATATACATACTTAGAAGAATATATCTCAAAATAATATTTAAAGTAGACTAAAATGCTATAGGTACTTTATGTAAAAACAATTAAAAAAAGTATTGCATTTATAATTTTAAAAAATCTAATCTAAGTTTTAAATTTAATTTACTCATTAATAATATTAATTTGTGATTCAAGTGTCACCTACCCATGCATTAGACGTAGTAACCATTGGCGTTGCTAGTCATGAGTTGGCCTGATATCAAAATTCCTTATAGGCTCCTTTCTGGATTCCTTAATATTTTACGATTTTTTGCTTACGCATTTTGGAACCCGTGTAACTTCTGGGACCCGTATCCTTGATACGGTGGTAGCTACGCCCTATTAGTAACTGGAATCTGAATGGCATTAAGGTATCCGACTACGTTCGGAACCGTGATTTTGTAAAAGCGTGTAAATGGATAATATTTATGATATTTAGTGTCACTTAGATTAAATACATGTATACAATTGTTTTATAAGGACATTATGACAAAAAAAATTATTTAAATATAATATTTGGGCAAAAAAATTAACTTAGAAAAACCTTTTTTCCAAATGTTCTCCTTTTGTAAAAAATGCTTCTATTGTATTAATATTTTGCATATATTCAGCTCAGACTTCTGTACAGAGGCTCAACTAGAATTTTTGAAACGCATAACTAGGAAGTGGGTTTATCCATGTTTTACGAAAACAGGAGACATTTTAAGAAAATACGCCGATAATTATTTCAAATGGTTGTAACTCTGAAAATAATCTGTACAGAGGTCTGAGCTATATACAGGCAAAATATTAATACAATAGAAGCATTCTTTACAAAAGGAGAACATTTGAAAAAAAGGTTATTCTAAGTTAATTTTTTGCCAAAATATTGTATTTAAATAATTTTTTTTTATCATAATGGCCTTAAAGCAATTTTATACATGTATTCTAATCTAAGTGACACTAAATATCATGAAAATTATACATTTATGCGCTTTTTTAAAATCATGGTTCCGAACGTATTCGGATACCTTAAAACGTTTATAGCTGTGTGAGAAATACTCAGTATTTTGCATGAGAATTCTCAACAGAATATATATATTCAGGAGCTGTTCTTGCTTAAATTTAGATTTTAACACAGAATATGTTGATACCTTGCTTCCTTTTCTTCATTATAGGTGGGTTTTTCCCCACAAATGCAAAAAGATGTATTTTCCATTAGAAAACTATTTAGTTTTGCAAGGCATTGTGCTAACTACGAGTATAAAATTATCTCGCGGAACCCAATGTAGTAAATAATAGAATGCTCACAATCTAGTAGGAGGTATATATATAAAGATAAAACGTATTAATATTCTTTTATTATATTATAATAAAAGTTGAATGGGACACGGTACGATTTACACAATTTTTTTTAATTTAATGATTTTCAAAATTTTTTTGGTTGTCCCCTATGTGTATGTATTATGTGAAACAGATTTTGTGCTCAAAATTTCTTAAAAAAGCTAACAGTTTAATTTTTTAAGGAAAAAATTTTTAATTTATGAAGTGATTTTAAAATGCTACTCCTCCTACAAAAATTGACGTACATATATGAAATTTGATATTTACAGGTACTTCAAACTATGTATAACAAAAGTTGGTATGGGTTTTGCGATAACATGATTGGTATTTGTACAATAGTTCTTTTTATGAATGCTTAATGAAAATTCCTTAAAAGATGTGTAAATTCTAAATTCAATTATTTTTTTAAAAAAACAAGTATCGCTTTGATTGAAAAATGCATACCAACTTTTATTCCATGTACTATTAGCAACAGGCGAAAAAAATTTCCAAACATTAGGCCCATTAGAAAAAAAGCCTTAGCATTTTAAATGTAGTCAAACTAGTTATTTTATCTTTCTGAGATAAGTCAGTTTAAAGTTTTGCTTTGCCATTGGGTTGTGAACAAAAACGAACGTAAAAGTTATCACAACTCAGCGTTTTTTAAACTTAAAGCTTTCAAATTCTGTGACAGTATAGAAAAATATATAAAAAATAATCTATGCTAAAAAAATTAAATTTGACTTTTTGACCGATTTTTGTCAATTGAATCGTACTATGTCCTCTTAAAAATTATTGCAAAATAAAGATATTATATGTAATTAAAATTTTCGGTTTTAATAAATAGGAAGAGATTTAAATACTAGTAATTATACTTACTTCAGATAACGTGAATCCATTTTGCATACATATTTATAAGTGTCTTTTTGATTTTTTTATTGCTACTCGTGGAACCTCTGGGTATGCCTTGTGGAACCCCAGGGTTCCGTGAAACACAGTTTGAAGACCACTGCCATATACCAACGCCAACTCTTTCTAATCCATCAATGTTTGGCTATCAAATAATCAATGATGATGAAAGACAGACAGATCATACAGATTTCTTTAGACTGGAATGATCAATCTGTTTAGGAAGCTCAGAAATTTTAACACTTTCTTTGGACTGTTCAACGCTCAAGAATATCTTACATGTTTTTCATTTATGAAAAGGATATTAAATATGTAATTATTTCCCAACCCTGATCTAAAAAAATTAGAAATACGGTGGAACTTGTTCTACATAGAGAAAAATATAATAGAAAATTATTTGAAATAAAAAGAATCTCCATTGAAGTGTACATTTCTGGTCGAAAAATTCTTAAACAAATTTTCAATGATGGTATGTACCTCAAACATGTCTTTTAGAAGAAATTTTTGTATTATTTTTAATTTAATATTGACTGTAATTAAACGGAAAACACTGTTGCTTACATTATTTCATAAAAAAGAATTCAAACTTTTTCTTATTTCGGATTTAAAAGAGAAAGTTTCAGTCATGAGAAATTTTGCTACAGCATTGATGTTCAACTTCTTTTGGAAGCAAAACAATTTATTATAGTTAATTTTAGAAATAGCATTTTTGATTAAAAATTTATTTAGCTGATGACAACAGCTTTAAACTTTTTTTCGAATTTAAAATGTTTAACGATCTGGAAATTTTCCTTCAGTAAAACCTTTTTTTTTCCATCGTAGTATATTAAACGATAATAAGCTTTTAATATAGCTTTTAATATATTATCGTATTTATAATTAATAAAATATCATAGTTTCGAATCAATAACATAATTAATTTCGTTTTTGGTTGAAAAACATAAGATAGTCTTACGCATTGATTAAATAATTTTCTGAATGAATTTAATGCTTTATTTTCGTCAAAAAAAAAAACCCACCTTTAGCTGTAGTTCTATCATAGCAAATAAATTAAAACCTAAAAATTACACTTTTTTCTCCTTTTTAAAAAGAAAATTCCCGTTTAATGAAGTAAAATGGGACAAATAGGAATGACATATGAAAGAAACGAATGAAACTTGAAATTTCTACATTTTGTTTTTACTTGTAAAAATTTTTCAAATATGTTTTACTTTATTTGAACAAAAAAAAAATAAATCATTAATTACTTTAAATTCTTTTTCAATTTTAATTTCCTTTATTATTAGTTCATCAGATTGTTTTTGTCAATTTCAAAAGAATGCTTCTATTTATTATTAAGATATCACTGAGATATTTGATTATTATTAAAATCACTTTTGTAGCATTAAGTTTCGCAATGAATTATTCAAAAATGGTTGCGTGAAAAATTTTCGCAGTCATTTCTTGTGGCGACATCTATCGGAATATATAACAAGCTTTTAATGTAGTAGCGAGAAAGTGTGAATGGCTCCTTTATTTCTTTGTATAAAAAACCCGATGTTCAACTCAATAGTACTTTTTAATTTTGAAATATAAATTACTAGTTTTCTATTGCAAAATAACTGTACATAAAAATTCAGAGGGATTTCACTAGATAAAAAACTATTTGTGTGTGTTCTATGGTTTCTTGAATTTAATATTTTTGGTAGCTTTAATATTTAATGAAAAATTAATTCATAATTAAGATTAATTAGATATAAAATAGCCCATTCTAACATACTCATAAATGCTGAGAGTCGTTAAACATTCAGAATTTTAGCACATTGTTCCGATTCAGTTGTATGCCTTTAAAATGATCACACAGATAAATAAGATAAAATTATCTTGTTAAGAGAAATTTTTTTCCTTTTTCATTTTTTAAAAAAATGAAAGAATAATAATAAAAAAGAATTTTTAATTTAATCTATAAATGAAATGTATTTTTGGCACAAGAATTACTTACAATAACTTTTTTCTTCATAAACCACTTACTAAAATACTATATATCAGGGGTGGCGAACCTTTTTGAATCAACGTGCCATTTTTTCTTTTAAAAAAAGTGTTTAATGGGGTACAGACGTGCCGTCAAATAATTTTGACTTGTGATTTTTGGGAAAATGATAAAATTAAATACTAACCACTCAAAACTCTTTATTTACTATTAAAAAGTACATTTTGCACTATATAGCAGTAAATGTTTTGGATATACGTGTAATTCAAATTAAAGTAACATTAGTGTGACTTCTGTTGTTGCCAATCAGATGACAAATAACTTGCATTAGGATTGTAAAATATTACTTTTAGCAGAACACATGCTGAATTAGAGTCATCTGCCAAATGGTTTTCTAAGTGAGTCTTAAATGTTATTCATCTCTGAAAATAATCATTCTCGGGCAAAGGTAGATGAAAATATGATTAAAAAAGCACGAGCCAGCTTCTTCAAACAGTTAAATGTATCTGGAATCGAATTCCATGTTTCCAAAATTTCGTTACTGACATTTTTACTTATATTGCTTGTTAATTTTCTGTTTCAATCAATTCCAACATTTTTCTGGTTTTAATAAATTTTTGAATCCATACTGAACTAAACTGGAAGTCAAGCACAGTTGCATTTCAAATTCTTCAATTTCTTCCAATCGAATTGGGACAAGTTCAATTTATCAAATGAAGTCACATCAGGGTGCATAATAATTATGGAAATAAGTTCTTGAATAACTTTTTTTTCCGTCTGTTTTTTTCAAGTTCGGGAAGTACTAGTAATTTCTTGTAATAATATCGTTTCTGAAAATATGCAGTTTAGCGTCAAAAGCATTGAGATCCCTCTTGAAGATAATATTTCTTGTTTGTGTCTTGAGGCTTTACATTCAATTCTTTGAAATGTTGGCATTTGTCTGTAAAAACGCGACTGATCACTCAAGTTTATTCGCAATTCTTCATAGTGAACTTTGTTATTTTGAACTAAAATGCTAACCGTTTTG
>BMAV01011817.1:187735-209010 GCA_019973955.1 Trichonephila inaurata madagascariensis | reverse complement strand
TCTTTTCTAGTGTAACCTTTCGTCAAACATGACGGGCACAGGAGAAAAGAGTCATTTGGCGCCAAACAGGTTTCCGCCGCCAAACCCTTGGCTATTGTAAAATTGCGTTATTTGTTAAAGTTTTAATTTTTTTTAGGGCTTCATTTTTAAATAAATGCCTTCAAACTTCATATATCGATTGCAAACAACGGTACTTTTTAAACAAAAAATGTAACAAAAATAATGCTTAAATATTTCTCGCAAAAAGGGGAAAAAAACGCATTTTTATAAAAAAAAAAAAAAAAAACTGTACATTTTAAGTAATTTTTTCAATCTTTGTACTGATTACGGATAGTATCGTTCTACACACGGAAAAAAAAGTTTCGTGAGATTATTTTTATAAATAAAGAAGTTATTAAGTATTTAAATAAAATTTTGAGTATTTTTTGAAAAATCGTAAAAAAAAAGTTTTTGACATTTTATTTTTTAAATGACTGATTCTAAAAGAGAAAAACATTAACTTTTTTAGTGTAGAATATTATTTCATTAACGCAAAAGAAAATGCAAACGGAACGGTTTAGAAATCATTTTCATAAAGACATATCGATTTTGACTCATTTTAGAAAACATCGTTATTTTGTAAAACAAATTATACCGTATCGTGGCGATGTAAATGATCTTTCCGATTCTGTAATTATTTTTTGTCTGAGTCTCATAAAAAAAAATTAGATCGTGTTTTAAAAACGTCAGGAATAAGAAAACTTCACCTCCTGGTTTTCCACTCTGGCGGTAGAAACAACACGCAGGAGTAAAACAAAGGTTTTTAACTAATATCTTTTTAACTAATTGCAATATCGGAATATAAATGGTCAAAACGGATTCCTCGGATCATTCCCGAGCCTTTGGTACCTTCGGCGAGTTTCTGCGTCGTGAGGTTAGTGAGAAGATAGACGCACGTAGAAACATAGATAGATACGTTTATTTACCAACGAATTTTAATTCTGCAGATGGCTTAAAATAATGTACGTATAAATTATGGAACTGTTTTCAAAAATTTCAAATTTTAAAGAAATTTTTATCAAATTTTGGGATTTTTGCGAACATTTAAAGAATATCTATATTCATTTATTATGAGTGTATATATTAACACTTTTCAGTAAAAGAGTATTAAAAACATATTTAAGATTTTTTTAGTGGTAAATTTTCTCGTTCATTGAACTTAAAGAAAATTTATTTATTTATCTTATTATAATATATAAAATGTTATTACTTAATCTGTATTTTTGAATTTCTCTTCATAATAATTTCATTCAGAATTATGGGAATCTAAAAGTGAGAAAAATACAATGGAAATAATTAAAGGATATTTATGCATGAAAAAAAAATCCATTAAATAATGAGCTTATAAAATTTTATAAAAAGCGTACTTATGCTTATTAAAAAGTATTTAAATAATAATCTCTGTTTTTTTAAAAAACAACAACAATTTTTCCCTTTTTAAATGTATTCGAAAATAATTTTGCAGGAAATACATAATTAATACTGATTTTGCTTGGATACATATTATTTGCATCCTGCATATAAATTTATTTTCAAGGTATTAACAGTGCTAAGTGTTATTTAAAATAAAAGAATTTTGTTTTTCGGAATAGAAAGTACTTTCGAGTTCCCACGTGCTAATTGAAAAATACCTTTATAATGAGTCAAGACCAAAGTTTTTGTCTACAAAACAGTCTACGAAAAAAAGGGAAAACATCATTTTAATAAAATACAGTTCTTTATTTAAATTTATTTCCCCAAACTTTTGTAGTTCATTGCTTTCTTTACAGAAAAACACAATTCATTATCCTCATTATTTTGATATCTATGTAATTGCCTAAAAAATCATTATCAATGAAGAAACACTTCGTCCAATTTGAAATCGAGTTACCTGAGGTTGCTGAACTCCACAGAATTCATTTCGAGATTTCCACGGTACATCATTCCCGTTGTATCTTGCCATTCTTAAATCTGATGAAAATGAAATATGATCGATCGTTTTGGTGTTCGAACAGTGTTACATCAGTCCAAACTGATTTAAAATCCGATCTGACATAGCACTATATCTGTGTGTCAGTTCCACTGTGAGAACTGCTTGAAGATATGTCATAAGTCATTAAAATCTTTTTTTAATACAAACCGAACACAGATCAAGCTGTTGAGGAAGCCTTAACTAGTGAGAAATGTTTTTTTCAAGAATTGATTCTAAATATCGAACTTCAGAACGATTAATATTCGTGGATGTCTTCTGGTGAAAGGAAGAAAGAATAAAAGAACAATTCTTGTCCTTCAATTTGATGCGTGTTCCTTCTCGTTATTTTATTTTATTTATTTGTCAGCTCTATCAAGATTTTGATAAATAAGGATTAGAAATTGTCTTGGTTGCTTCTTTTCGATTTGTCACTACGTTGTCGCATTTGAAACTTTTTGAATTTCAAAATCATCTTTTTTTTGTTGTTGTTGCTTTTCTCTCCTACTGTTTATCTCTTTCAGAACTATAATAAAAGGAGTTATAATTGCGCCTCAGCGACTTAATATAGATCTTTTCTTTCTGTTCGTCGCTTGTAAATTACATCTCAATTAATTTGAAAATGCCACTAAGTATTTTATCTAAAATTTATATTAAATTTGCGCAACACTTTTACTACATCTACACGTGTCTCAGAACATCTCTTGAAATGCTAAAATATGGTTGAGAATTTGGAAAAAGAATTTTTGTGAGGGAATTATCGTTTGAAAAAATACTGTGAAATATTTGGTTTCAAAACAACAAACGATATAATCATGAAGCGGATGAACATTATGATGGACATTATTTAGTATCTTCTGTTATGAATCGTTCTTAATTTTTGTTTTTATGATTGAGTGTCATCAATTCTCAGTAGTTGTGAAATCTGCTGTGTTGGATTATATTTATCACAAAATCAGTCATATTAAAAATATTTCAAGCATAGAAATGATCTTATTACAGAATGATCTAACTCTACATCAACAAAGATTACATTTTTGTTATGTCTTTCTGTAAAATGGCGTTTTTTACAAAATTTGTTTTTATGACTTACTTAATTTTGATTTTCTTGTTGTCAATCAAATAAAAATTTCTGTCACATTCTGTAGATATTCGGAAATTAATTCTGGAATTCATCATCTGTAAAACTTGAAAAGAAATCATGCTTTTATTAGTATCAAGAGTAAAAATTCTCCATGTCAAAACATTTTTTTAAGATTTTTAAAATAATTAAAATTATATGATTGTCGTTTGCTCTAAGGGAATTTTATTTGAAAAAGTAAACTGGGTAATTTTTGTTCTTATTTTACTTCAAGTGTATAAGTTGTTTATTATTAAGAATCTGAACATTTAACCGGATATGTTATGTTTTCTGATTTCAGTTATTTGTTAGATTACTAATACTTGTGATGGGAAAATGATTTGATTTTTCTTAGTTAAGTTGTATTCTAACAAGAGGAAATCCTTTTTTATGTGATGATTCCAAATATTTTTTCTTCTTTTTCAATTCCTAATATTAATTCACACTCACCCTATATATATGTGTGTGTATATATATCTTGTTCAAATTTACAATCGCGTTCAATAACATACTTTTTATTTATCCTCTCATGTTCAAATACATTTTTTTAAACTTGTAGTGGATGACACTTGATGTTAATACAGTTTTTTCAAATATTAATTCATCAATTCTATTTAATTAATGAATAAATACAAACGAACAAAAATAATAGTCCAACACCTTATATATAAAGGAAAACCGCTTGATGTGTCCGGTAGCGCGTTGGGCTTCTAATCCAAAGGTCGTGGGTTCGAATCCCACCCGGGATAGTCTAATCTCTGAGAATGGGATTTCTTTCTTACTATACTACTTTACTAGAATAACTAAATCAATTAATGAATAAATAGTAACACACACAAAAAATAGTCCAATACCATATATAGAAAAGAAAATATAAAAATTGCAAGGAAAATCGCTTTCTATTTTGTCACTTAATATTGTGATTCTGTCATATGTACATACATATTTGTATTAATTGTAACTATTTAATAAAAAGTAACTATAAAATCAAATTTTTCTTTATTCACTTAAATAGGACTTTAAATTTTTTTTATATCACTTGTTTAAAATTTATTTATAAAATGGATTTTATTCCATACTTCTGATGCAATGAGTCATCAGATGCAATTTTTGTAGAGCATCCATAAAAAAAAAAAAAAAAATTGGCAAGACAATGTCATTTAAATAATATAAGAAGTATCTAAAGATTATTTACCGGATAAGACACACTTTGAATATACTATAGCAGATTTATACCAAAATTAAAACTACAATAAACCTGAAAAGCAAGTGTTTGATATTATAACGAGTTAGAAGTATTATTGTTATTATTACTAATATATATGAAATAAGTAAAGACTACCTTGTGTATTTAACATACAAATACAATCAAATTATTAAAATTAGTTTTCGTTTTTTCCTCCGCCATCTTTACGTCGAAAAGCAGAGATCTATCTGCTCGAATCTGGTACATCAAATTTAGTCTAGTTGGTATTTTATATAGGTAGTATTTGATTTATCTCTAGATTCTCCGAATGAAAATTCTGAATTAAAGTCACTGAATACGTTGAAAAAGAGAATAAATGAAAATATTTTTTTTGTGTGTGTTTAGTGTCACCTGAATTAGAATATACATAAAAAATGATTTTAAGAATATTATTTCAAAAAAAATTATTTAAATGAAATTTTTCACAAAAAAAAAGAAGAAAGAATTAAATATTTTCAGAACATTCTCCTATTATGGAAAACGTTTCTATAATAATAATATCTTGTCTTTAGATAGCTAAAACTTCTCTACAGACCTTGAACTAGGATTTTGGAAAAATTCATATTATTTTCTGAGAAAGATTGATTGAAATATAGTAACCGGTGTTTTTTGTCAAAATTTCACTGCACACTCTAACATATTAAAATATAAATAAATTCACTCCAAAATTATATATATATATATATATTTCAAAAATCCTAGTTCATGCTCTATAGAGAATTCTTACCTATACGTATAGACAAAATATTATTATTATAGAAGCCTCTTTTATAAGAGGAGAAGGTTTTGAAAATATGTCATTCTTTTTTCATTTTTTGCCAAAAAATGCATTTAATTAATTTTATATTGTAATAACATTCTTAAAATAATTGTATATGTATATTCTAATTTAAGTGGCGCTAAATATCGAAAAATTATTCATTTACATGTTTTTACAAAATCAAGATTCCCAACGTAGAGTCAGTTACCTTAAAAAAAAAATTACTGAAAAGTAAAATTTTTTTTTCTAAAGTACCTCATAGCTGAAAATGAGGAAATGTATTAATTATAATCGCCATTTATTCTTTGCCTGAATCGCTCTAGTTTTAAAAGCGATTAATTTAATAGGTAACACGTATTAGTTCCACTGTATTGGTTCCTTTTTCCTACGTATGTACAATACGGATTACATTGGCTATTTGATTTCTCCTTACTGATTATGAATAGACTTTATAAAAACCTGAATTTTTTGCATGTATTTTAATTTTTTTTACTTGTATACTTACAATACAACTGAGTATGTAACATAGAGATAAACATTCCAAATCATTTGCACACATCCTATTCGAAAATTCCAATATAATTTTGAAAAAAAAACTAGAGATCCACTTTGCGGCACGAAATCATTTCGAATATTAATCCTTCAACAAGAATCACAATACATATTCCTTTCCGTGATCTAAGTTTTTAGTGTCAAATGAAGGGTTATTATTCGACGTTTTTTGTGCTAAATGATGTTCTCTAATCATTTCGTTCTGTTTCGTCGTTGACCACAGAAAGGGAACGTCTTAAGCAAAAAAAGAGGTTGAAATGAAGTCTAATTTCCTTAATTGATGCATGCTTTGTTTTGTTCTTTCAGTTGCTGGTTCGTGTTCTGGAGTTATCTAGTCGCGGTCACGCGCTAATTCTTGAAGCTCTCACAGCTATTCGAGTTCTTTTCGGCGAGCCTGTCAGGTTTAAGTTTCTGGTGGGCTTACTACAAGGAACTATCACCTCTCCACCAGCATTTCAGGTAAATTTCATTCCTTTTTTTTATACTTATATTTTTCTTATTTTCGGTGCTAGAATGTTTTTTAAAGAAATTTAAAGATAATTCGTCGCCATTTGTTTTTCCCAAAAATTTTTCATTTTCAGGGAAGAATTTTTAATATTCGAAATGTTTGTAGATTGCTCCATGTCATGAATTATTACGATGCTAGAAATAAGTTAGCACAAGATTTTAAAAAAATATCCTTTTAAAATAATCATTTCACTCTTCGTAGAATGTATTTTTGTTTATAATGATAGTTAACTTTCTTTTTCAATAACGGCAACACTCTAGAAGTTCCATATTCAATATCGAATGCAATGTAATTTAGTATGAGTCGCTTACGAACTGAGAAAATGCTTATCACCATTTTAAAACTGAATTTGATTTTCGACTTGAAACGAAACATTTTTTAATATTAAAGTAAATTGAAATTTGTGATCCACACAAATCGCAGTTATGTAACTATTTATACATTAGTATTAGTAACATAAAAATATTTTCTCTTAAACCTTTTCTTCTTTTAAGGTGTTTGTCAAAATTCTGTAAATATATATTACAGAAAATAGTATTGACAACAAATACTTATTTTCATAAGAAATCGCATATTAAAAAATATTAAAATATATTTGTGAATTAAAAACTAAACTATGAATTTTTAAAGGTTATAATAAATTTATTACCGTAAAAAAATTGTATATGTTATTAAAAAAATGAAGAAAATGTATTAATCTCTTAATCTTAAAATTACCGAAGAAACACATGGCAAAAGTAGTTCGAAACGATTTATAAAATGGCACGAGAAAAACGCACAATTAATACTGAAAATCAAAAATAATTCTAACTATAAATTTTTTTAAAAAATTTCAGTTAAAATTAAAAACTTTTTTAAATATTTCTGACAGTGTATTCTATAAATATTAGAAAAGCGTGGCCCACAAACCCAAAAGAAGGAAAAAATTTATAAATTGGACTATTAAATATAAAAGGACAATTAAATATAATTTTTGTATTAAGGTATACGAAATTCAACATTTCATTAAAAATTCTGCATAAAATATTCTACTTAAAGCATTCTGTAAAAAGTTCTACAATACAGCATAACAAAACGCATTTTAAATAAAATTATTTGAAATCTAGAAACCTGAAACGCGCGTGATACAGAAAATATAATATAAATAATTGCATAAGTTGTTTAATATTAATAGTTTTAATAAATAATGCATTAATAGTATAAATAGTATATGTTCAAAAAAAAATTCGAACACAACATAACTTTTACTGACAATACATTTTAAAAGCTCTGTTTGAGATAAATTACGTAGAATCAATACAACGCAAAATTTATAGTAAAAAAAATTACAAATTTTTATGGTTTAATTTAAAATTGAATTAAATACTTAACTATTTTTAAATCTCATCAAGAATTCTAATGTTCCACTCAAAATCTTGAAAAATTTAATATTAAATAAATTAGACATCTCGTTTTCCTACATATTAGTGATACTCGATATTGTGATTGAAATACTAAAGTTTAGTCCAGATTTATATTGTTCGAAACTAAGTTTTATGTTTGCATCTATACGTTCGAAGAAAGTATTTCTTGAAAAATGACAGAATTATGATATCGATAAAATTGTATCAGGAAAATGCGAACCATAGTAGCGGAACGAAAGAAAAAAAAAAGGCGGTAAACTTTCCTTTATTTTTAACTTTGCACATATAATTTATCTTCTGTAGCACAATAAAAGTATAAATATCACTGAAATTCATTATTGCTTGGGAGACGACCAAACGCTTGTGAAGTGTTAATAGAAGAAAAGTACATGAATTAATTTACTGATGAGTAAAAAAAAATAATTCGAAATTAGAATTATCTAACGCAATAATGAATAATTCGGACTGCAAACAATATTTTAGGCGATAATAAATTTCAAAAGGATTCCAATAAAGAGACAAATGTAGAATAAACAAAATAAATAAATAGCTTGCACTTTCTCTCAGGAGAAAACCATACCTACCTTCTTTCCTTTTAAAAAAAATGGCGAAGAATGTTATTTATGAACTCGCAAATGATATCACTTCTCAAAACAATAGAAGTAATGCATTTTCTAAGAAAAGCTGTTTATAAAAAGGTCAAAGACACACAGCACAAATCCCCCTACTATAAGTCTTTATAAATTCTATAATTCTAAAATATGAAAATTGATAAATATTCTTTCTATGGTTTTATTAAATTCAAACAATCGAAAATTGCGTCATTTTCTGCATCGTTAAACCCATTTACTCCAGTTTGAAGAAAAAGATTAACTGCTAAAGCATAGAATTACGAATTATTTTTATTACGGATCTGAGCGTATAAAAGGAAATTGCATAGCTCCGCACGAATACTTTTTTTTTTCAGTAACACAAATCAACTTACCAAATACCCTACCCTTTGTTTTGGAAAATTTATTATTGCATAAAAATTCACTTTCAAGGGTTAAATTCTCACGACCTTGCAGTTTTAGAAATGGAAATGAAGCAAATAAAACAAAAAAAGGAAATGATATAAGAAAAAGGGAATTTTTATTATTTCAGTATTGAATAAAGCAATGAAAGCAGACATAATTTTTCGCAGTATTTCAATAAAATTTAAATCTCGTTCGTTCTGGCTACATAAAATCGTACTTCAATGCATAATATTTTATTGCGCTGTGAACTTATAACTTATTCAATATTCTTGATGCTATTTTCTCCTGTGTAGTATTAACTGAAGTAGAACAAGATTAAATTTAGGTAGATTTAAAACACAAAATTTTACTCAAAGATAAATTTTAATTGTATTACTTTAATTAAACTTTTATCAGCATTTTTTTTAAAAAATGCTCTATGTTTTTTAATATTTAAAAATTTAAATAATCTTAAATTTGTATGATCATTGTCGGAGCAAAATTTTCTGGTCGAAGCAAATGAAAATCTTGTGGAAAATTATGTTGTTTGTTGAAAATACAGGAATATATTTTATTGAATATTTTTGGATATTAAGTACAATTGTATAGTTGCATTATAATAAAAAAATAATCACTCATTCCTTACAACATTTTTTTATTTATTTTTTTCAAAAATAAATTCTTTTGTAATTTTTTGTGTTGTTAATTTATACTTTAAAAATATATTGTCAACATTTTTTAATAAAATAGTTTATTTTTATTTTTCAATTTAAATTGATATTTTGTTATCAATTTTCTCTATGTTTAAGTATGAACATTATTCCAAAGTGTAATTTTTTAAAAAATATATTTCTTGATTTTTTTTTTCTTTCTAATTTAACAGATTTTGGCCATTTTGCTGTTTTATCATTTCAGCATCATTTAATTTAGAAGTTTTAAGCACAAAATTCTTTTTCTTCACTTCAGTTCTTAACAAGATATTACTCTATTTGTTCACGAATAAAATTATTTTATTACATTATGACATCAAAATAACCAAAGAAGGAAAAAAGATTCTAAATTACTTTTCCAAATGTGTCAATTCTCAATGGATATTCCATAAGTCGGATTTCTTTGTGTTCTGATACAGAAAAAAAAAGTTTTACAAAAAAAAAATTTTTAAATTTACTTTCATTGCTAACTTGAATGCACTGATACAATCTTTCGTAATTTTATTTTCTTGCATGACAAGTTGTCCATCCGTAGTTATGATTATTATTTCTCGCTCGCGTTTTACAAAAGAACTGCGGAATTTTATTACTTTTTTTTTTCAAACAAGGTCGTGCATGGTACAATTCACTTTAGAAAGTGCCATTACGATTTTGTTTCCTTTTTTCATTTACGAAGAAATAGATTACTAGGCTACCTAATATTTTTATTATTCAATTGTGTATTGAAATTGCATATAATTTGATTTACAGATATTCTATTTTACTGTGTTAAATTTATTAATACATATGATTTAATTTCATTTTTTTATATACATAATCGGTCGTATTTAAAATAAATTCACAATAAAAACTTACATTTTATTTTATCCTTTTAAAAATTCGTAGGTATAATTGCATACTCAATATTATTTGTAACATACAATGGGCTAAATTATTGAAGGTCACATGATAAAGGCAATCATGTGTTCTCCATTGAATTCAAAACCGACATTAAACTAATTTGTACTTGCTGTGTTTGTGTTCTATTTGTAAAATTAAAATAAAATTTCAAACTTTATAATTGGGTAAAGATGTTCAAGTATTGTGAAAAAAATTTGATCACAAAGATTTTAAAATTAAAAAAAAATCTTATTTCATTCGTGTACTTTTAAATCCAATACATTTTGCTTACCTATGAGCGTTATTATTGTTGACAAATCTGTATACTCTTTAAAGGAATTTTTCAGCAAAAAGTAAAAGTTGGCAACTAGGAAGTACATAGCTGAAAACACATGATTTCATTTTTCATGTGACTAGGACGTGCATGAATTTCTGAACTGAATGGCTGGAAACATGGGATTGTAACATCACTTGAATTCAGCCCATTGTAGTGAGTTTATAAGTAATTGCTGATGTCGTGATTGTCATTTCTACTAAAGAAATATGTTAAAAAAAAAGAGTTAGCAAATAATTTTAAAATTTTCAGAAAAAAATTATTTTATGTAATTTTTGATATACATCATCAAACATTTCTTTTTATTTAAGATGACAATTTAATATAATCACGTTCTTTTTTTTTTTCAGACTGCGGCTTTGAAATTCCTAAATACCCTGTTGAAGACTAGTCCCAGACCTGCTGATAGAATACGACTTCAGTGCGAATTGGAAGAAGCTGGACTGGACATAAATGCTTTAGAAACGGTAAAATATTTATTTATTCTTCAATTTTAAATTGCTTTTATCACTCAATTCAGTTCAGTTCTTTTCAAGTCTACATTTGCTACTCTTTTCAAGTTTTCGAACGATTTCATTCGGACAGAGACAAAAAGAAATTTATAGCAGACGACAAAAATACATTCCGGATGAGAGATGCGATGAAAAATTAAGACAGAATATGCAGTTAAAAGAATAGAACAGTTCAATTCATTAAAATAGAAAATAAAAAGTGCTTATTTATTCTTCAATATTAAATCGCTTTTATCGACCAATTCAGTTCAGTTCTTTTACTGTTCACATTTACTTCTCTTTTCAAGTTTTCGAACACTTTCATTCGTACAGAAGCAAAAGGAAGTTTAATAGCAGACGACAAAAATACATTCCGCATTAAAGTTTTGCGACGTAAAATTAAGATAGCGTGTCGGAGGAAAAGAATATACAGTTAACAAACACACGCACAACTGTACAATTCGTTAAAATAAAAATCACGTAAGCACCTAATCACATGATATATTTTCTCAGATAAGATTAAATCTCACTTAGATCTCTCGTTTGTTTGTCTCAGAAAGATAATTTCGCTAAGAATAGATTTAGAACCGAAAGTAATGAGAAAATTAGCGAATCACGTGAGACACAGAATTCGCTTTAGGGTAAATTTTAAAAAGATTATATAGATATATAGATAGGTATATTATTTATCCAAAAGTTGCTTAATGATGCCAAATCGAATTATTTCTGTAACAAATCCAGAGTTGAAAATTATTCGAATTTACTGCAATATTGTTGTTCATTTTTAAACCCCACATTCACATACTATAAACAGAAAAGTGTGTATAACCTGCCAACCAATCTAAAGTTTTTATCCTCATTACTTGATCGCGCAGCCCAAAACTTAAGAGGTATGACGAACTTACGATTACTCAAAGAACAAAAACTTAAATAAATATCCAAAAAAAAAAAAAAATTGAGTAATTGAAGAGTAGTAAATTAAATGTGTATAAATAAGAGACATTAAAAGAAATGTTGAACTTCAAATGGGTTATGCATATACAAGGGACGTACCGAAAGTAAAATTCGTCATTTTTTATCACACGGAAACTTTACTGCCAAAAGAAATTACAGCATGGCATCATGAGCTATACACCTTCCACTATTTATGACATAATCTCCACCAACATTGAGACATTTGTCGTTGTGTACAATTAGTTTGAAGAAATTACTCTTGTAAAACTCCGTGCCCTACGATGCCAAGAATTGTCGCACAACCTGCTCCATTTCAGCACTGATTTGTAAGAAATTTTCCCTCATTGGTGAACTTGGATGCTTCCACGTCATTAAGGTGGCCTTGGTTTCTGTGGAAATGTGGGGCACCCATGTCTCATAGCTTGTGAGCAGTGCCGGTTTAAGCTCATTTCGGGCCCTGGGCACAGAAGATCTACAAGCCCCTTGGCACTGGTGAATCGAAATTTATAACCATAAAATCTGGTTAAGTCCAGCTTGTCCGGGCCCTTTCGAGCCTAGGTCCCTACTCCAAGCGCCCAATGAATAAAACCGGAACTGCTTGTGAGGATTCTGAACAAAAACTCATTACATTCGGCACTCTTTCTTTCTCTCACTTTTCGGTAACCCAAAATATCATGAATCATGTGTTGGGCCTGAGCACGAACAATGCGCAGATCGAACGCCACTCTGACAACATTATGCGCCTGTCCTCTAACACTATGTCGTCTACTCTAACGATGTTCTCATTGCGCATGTGTAGGGACGACTATCATCTTCGACATTCTGCCTTCTTTCACTGAACAAGCAACACCAGCGACCAACCATTTGACGACTCTTGACCTCTTCACCATACACGGTCCGTAGGCGTCCTAAGATGACAGTCACACTACTCTAGTGTCCGTTCATATCGGATAACAGCATGTACTTCCATTGGTGGCCACGTTGTCAGTACATATCTGCCTGCCATCGTGATTTGTACTCCAATAACCTCGGGCACGCCAGTTCTCTTTTTCTGCTTCTGCGCATGCTTCATTCCTCCTACGATGATGATACTTCCGTCGTTTAACCAGCAAAGAATGTAGTTTCTTATGGTGATTTTTGTTTACCTGGTTCCCTTTTAAAAAAAAATGACAAAATTTCCTTTCAGAGCGTTCCTCGAAATACCATTCAATATACAATTATCTCATTATTTTCTTTTCTTGTGATTGCAAATAAAAAAAATCTTTCATTGTCACTTCCAGGAACTTCGCGCCCGTTGCATTCCTTGCACAGACAGTGTATGGGCGGAGATCGAAGTATGGAGGAAATCTTATTTGGACATGGAACACGTCACGGGAGGTAAACAGAATCTTGAAACAGAAAACGAACGATTGCAGCACGAAGTAAGTATTAAACGCCCACCTAACTTTCCAAATAGAATCTTACTAATTTAATTTTCTTTAAACATGGAGAAAAAATAGAATTACTTTTATATAGAGGGTGCTTACACATTTTTAGAATGATATGGAGGTCCTTTTTTTATTTTGATATTTAGAAGGTAAAAAATAATCTTGTGTAGAGATCTTTTATCTGATATCTTTATTCTTCGACTATAAGCCTGAGATGCTTTCAATGATAAAACGACCTTTCGTTAAACTTTTGGGAGTATTTCTTGCTCGATTCATTTTTCGTTATTAATAATCGTGGTGGATTTGCGCTTCGATGAAATTTTTCAACAAATCATAGGTTACAAAAGTGCATAGAGAAAACTGTTTGGAGATTCTTTGAAGTATAATAGGTTAAATATGCATGACGTTTACATGATAAACGTAGTTACGTGTTCTCCATTGAATTCAAAACAGACATTAGACATGAACTTGTTGTTCTATTTGTAAAATTTAGATGCAATTTCAAATTTGATAATTGGGTGAAAGATGTTCAAGTATTAAGTATTTTCAAGAGGTTTTTTTCAAAATTACTTTAATGCGTGTACTTTTAAATCAAGTGTATTTTGCTTACCTGTGTGCTTTATTGCTGAAATATATGTACTTTTTATAAGTAAGTTTCTGTGTAAAAAAGCAAAAGTTGGCAACAGCAAAGAGTATAAACTGACGGTTTGAAACACGTGTGATTGCAGTTATCATATGACCCTGATGTCCCATAAATGTAACCCATAGGTGACTTTATCATATTGCAATTTCACTCTTTGAACTGGTATAAAGAAATTAAATTTTCTGTCTGTAGGATTTAAAATATTTTCTTGGTGGTATGACGAAATCACATGGTTTTCCATTTTTCTTTTCAGTGGCGTACATAAACATGTCGTGTGTGGGGTGGGGGGGGGGAGTTACATTCCAAAAAACACGTAAACTAAGCTCCGAGGACTAATCTCTTTAGTAAAAATTAAAAATATGTTGGTCTATGAGGGATTGGAACTCCCCAACCCCACTCCATCCCTTTTGTACGCCGCTACTTTTTACCCATTGTAAAATAAACCTGCGATAAATATAAAGGCTTTACTGAAACTTTTTTTTATTCTTGGGAGCTAGTTTATATATTGCTTTCTCAACATTGTTAAAACATAATAGATCATTTTTATTGCAGTCGTTTAGGTAGTAGCGTATTTTTACTTATTTAAAGCTAAATGGGAATACATGGCAGGAGATAAAAGGATTTTTGCATGTATTTTACAAATTGTCTTTCGTTGAACCACAAGCTTCGCCAAGAACGTCATGATTTTTTTAAATTTTATAAATAGTGATTTATTATTTTGTCTATTTTTGCCATTGATTATTGCAATAGGTTAAATTCATATGACGTCATAGTCACATAATGACTACAATCACATGTTTCCAACCAATCCATTCATACGCTCACTGTGTTGCCAACTTTTGTTATTTACAGAGAAACTTTCTTTATAAACAATAATAACGCTTATGGGTAAGCAAAATGCACATGATTTAAAAGTATACGTATTAATATGTATTTTTTTTTATTTTGAGAAAGCTTAATTTGAACATCTTAACGCAATTGTTAAATTTGAAATTCTATCTGAAGTTTACAAATACGAGACAAGTCTAGTGTCCATTTTGAATTCAATGAAGAACACGTGGTTGAATTTATTGCGTGACCATCATGAATTTAGCCTATTGATTTTTAGGTGGGGGGATTTTCTTTTATTATTCCTGAATTCACAGTAGATATATTAAAAATAGAACTTTAAATGCGTCTCTACTTTCTTTCGAATATTTCTTCAAGGAAAATGAACCTTTTTCGAATTTTTATATGGAGGTTTTCTCTTAATGATTACTAATTTTTATTTTCCCATTATCAAATATTTTTTTCAGCACTTAGGAATTTTTATAGATAATTTCATAGCATTTCTAAATTATGGAATAAAAATAATTCTCCTCGGAAAAAGCACAAAATCGTATCCTTCGATCCACGGCTTGTTTACATCCACCATTTTGAAAGAGAAATAAATTTGAAAGCATCAGACGATACTTTAAAAAAAAAAAAAAAAGAATAAGTTATTCCTGGAGCCAAAAAAAAAACCCCAACTTTTTTAATCCTTCAAAAAATATGCAAATACCCTCAATAAAATGAAATGCCTCATCAAATTTTTATTGCTTGCTTATATGAATATGATATGGAATAACTCACGCAGTGAAATAATTGATTGAACTAATATAGTATCTGAGTTATCCTTAATAAGCTCGTTAAAATGTATTTCGCCCGAAGAATCAATAAAAATTCCTTTTTAAGTCTGGACTGCTATATCATTCAATTAATGTAATCGTTTCTCTTTTTCAGGTTCAATTACTTCGGCAAGCACTTAAGGTAATTCGCTTTTCTAAATGTTCAAAATAATTTGAATGGATATGTTATTGTATATGTATAAGTAGAATTATATGTTCAGTTTAATAATAAGTGTTCTCGTTTCCGGTTATGAATATTTTTAAAAAGAATTAACAACTACTTAAGTGAATATTTCAATTAATTTAAATATTATCTTTTGTTTTATAGAAACTCGAGGAAGACAAGATTAATTTAATGCAGATAGAAATGGAGGTAAGTACACAGGGTTTCTGACCTTTTCATTCCTTAATGATGACTTGTAAATTCTTTGTTTTTTTTCTTTCCCCCTTTCTACTTGAGGGAAATATGTAGGAAAACATTTTTAGAGTTCATGTAGAGTTTTTTTTTTGTTAGAATTTTCATTTTTATTTTTTCCCCCCATTTTAGTTGAAAGAAAAATGTGAAGACTTAAATGAAGAGGTTACCACCTTAAAAACTGAAATGAAAAAACCAAAGGTGTGTATATCTGTGATTTTTTTTTAAATGATGAATTTTCGAGTAGAAAATCCTTTTGCGATGCGTTATTTTTTTTAAAAATAAAATGCAGATTGATTGAATATTAACGTCGCACTGTTCAGCTACACGAAGGCTTTTGGCGACGGACCACGTAATTTTGAACCATGGTCAAGTGACGTGGACGACACCTGAGCTGGCACCCCCTCTCCTAACTACCACACCACACCAACGGGAGGACGTTTCAGCTCTCGACAGATTTAACGTGCATCGCTGCCCTACACGGCGGGTCTTTAGTGGTACTGGGCTCGAACTCGCGACAAGGCAAGCCACGGTCCGATACCTATACCACTCAGCTACCGCGGCCAAATAAAATGCAGAAATTTGCTAATAAGATTTAAATTAATAAAACCAGTTTGACGAATTTTATCAAATGAATTTGTGCCACTGAAGTACCTAGTTCTGAGTGGGGCCCCGTATCAAAACTCCTTCGAGGCCCTTTTTTAGAAAAGAAAGCCCTGTTAGTGATACTGTAGTTACACATGTTGAGGTCCCTGTAGCTTGGAGGCCCCGTATCATTGATACGGCGGTAGCTACGCCCCTGATTTATGCACTTCGTTAAATGCAAACATACCATTTCTCTCTCTGTATATATATATATATATAGGAGAAAAGCGACTCACTCACTCATCACGAAATATATGGAACTATACTTGAAATTTGGCAAACTTGTTTCTATTGTTTGGAAAAGATCCGGTAAGGAGTTATGCGAAGGACAAAAACATTGATTGACAAAACTCCCGTTTTTGAACTATTACATCCACGAAATTTGCAAACATGTTACTTTTATTGAGTAGAAGTCCACTAAGAACGGTTTTGCGAAAATCGTTACCCAAAAGAAGTTCCAGGCGTGTTATAAATAAATAAATAAAAAGACAATGACGTTTTTGCGCTATTAATTTTACAAACTTGAAATTTGGTAAGCAGTTTATTTGTTGAGTATAGAAATCCGCTAAGTGAACGGGATTTTCGCAATTCGACTCTCAAGAAGGGTTGATGAGGAGAGTTATGAAAGCATTACATTTAAAAAGGAATCCCTTTTTTTTTTCAGATATTAGACTCTTACAGACTTAAAAAATGGCAAACATGCTTCTTCGGTTGAGTAAAGTACTTCTAAGAACGAGAGAAGTTGGTGGGGGAACGTTACGGGAATTTTACAAAAAAAAAATCATGTTTTTTGAACAATTAGGCCTATAGATTTGAAATTTGGTATGTTTATTTTGTTGAGTAGAGATCGGCTAAAATGGAGTTTGTGGAAATTGACTCCGAGGGAAAGAGGAGGTTACAAGGGCATATATAAATAATAAATTTACTTCCGTTTTAGAAATTCAAGTCCTGTTCTTTTAAATCAACAAGTGATGAGTATAAGAATGTTTATCAATACAATCGAAATTTTATTGTAGGATTTGATAAACAACGTTAAAAAAAGGCAATATATAGGCACACAATTTCGTGAAATACCCAGCGAAGTCGTCGGACAACGGCTAGCCCGATATAAAAGCCAAACCTTACAGATTTTACCTTTTCCTATTCGTATACAAAATAATTTCCAACTATCGATATTTAATTGATTATTATATATAAATTTTACTTCTTTATAGCTAAACCTATTGGTTGTTATCTGTATGAATTCTTAATATACTTTTTCTTTAGTTTGATAAACATTCTGGGTATAATTTTATTTAACTAACTTCCATATTTCTTTTCAGGCTGTTACAGAATTGAATCATCTCAATCTGTTAGACATTAAAAGCCGTTTCTTAGACGAAGATGAAGATGCTTTCCTATCTGGAGATAGTGGCCAGTTAGGTACAGAAGAAATCTTCATCGATGTTCCAACCATTCGCCCTCCTGTTGGCTTTCGATCAGATAATTCCAGTTACGATGAGAATACAAAATACTCTCCAAACCTCAGTACCAAATCGAATTCTTCGAACAACTCGTCGAAGAAGAACAGCTACCAAACGGCGAAGACCATAATATCGTCCAGTACTTCCACTGGATTCGGATCCAAAACCAACTCGGACAAAGAATCTGCAGATTCGGCCTTGAGCGAATCTGAATCCGACAGCGGACTGAACTGGAGCTATCCGGATATACCCGAACCGCCTCCAGAAGCAAGATCCAGTCGTTCTTCTTCAAGAATAATCGAAGGAAACAAAACCATTGTGCCTCTCCGGTATCCCGTGATGCCCAATCGAAAAATATCCCAAAGGAGTCGATCTGAAGACAGGCGAGAAACAAACGAAACCAGAACCCGCAAGCAGTTGGAAGGTGAGACCAAAGTGGTGGATTCGTCGAACTTTTTTATGGTAAGGCGACCTCATACGGAGCTAGGTTCAAGACAGTCTTCCCCAATAAGCGATAAAAGTGTAAAAGTTTCGAATTATCCTGGAGGTAGGCAAAGTGGTATCGTGCCTTCATATCAACTGCCTGTAGCATACAGAAGTAACTTTCTTGTTAGAGGGCACAGTACATGCGATTTGTACTCTGGTAACAAAAAACCGGACGATGTTCCGCAAATTCCTCCTCCTGATTACAGTTGTGGAGTTTCTGTAGCTGCATCTGGAGGTACTATAAGCGCCTTAGTGCACCGAGAGATCACCAAAGCCGTTAAACAAATCAGTGGTTGGATATGATCACCTACCGTTCCTATTCGATGTCTGATGCCACACTAAAGATGTTCAAAATGACTCATTGGTGGACTTAGATACTGGCTGAGTCTGCAACTTTTGATGTTTTGTTGCTTTTGGAGTGGGGGAAAAACAAAAGAAATGCTAAGATATTCAAGATAATTATGAATGATCCAGAAAGGAAAGTTTTTAATGTGAAAAATACATATAATTTCAATTAAGGATATATCTGCCACTTTTCGTTTGCACATAAACTGAAAGGCAAAGGAAAATGTTTTGCATTCAACAGTTTTAAAAATACAATTATGAAAAGAACTCTATTGTAATGTTAAATCTGGATGATTATGCGTAGTCCAAATGATAATATGTCATTATTTTCAAGATTATAATATAAAATAATCTTCACAATGCAGGACTCTAAGTAACAAGGCTTTTAAGTTTTCAATTAGGAATACTGGATTTAAAAAAGTGATTATAAACTTCATTTATGTATTAAAACTAAAACTTTCTTATAAAATCTTATGAATTGCTTATTTTTTTACATTGCTTGTTTCTTAGAAACGAAATACATTTTTTACTTCTTATGCGGTGAAAGAGATATCCTTTTAGTGTAAATATATGCAGCTTTTTCTGCTTTTTTTTTGTTTTGTCTTTTCATTTAACTATCGACGGTAATTTTTGTTTCACAAATGTCATGTGTAATGTATCCATAGTTGTAAAATGATAATATTCTTAAAGCCTCTAAAAGTCAAGAACTAACTCAAATACATAAGGAAAAGAAATTTATCAAATATTACAGCTCATTTTATTACTACTTTCATTTGTAAATCTATTTTTTGTGTTTTGGATATCTATCTTCATTTTCTACAATTTCATCGAATGTAAAAAAAAAAAAAAGTGAAGGTGAAATAAATATTAAACGTTGAAAAAGATCTATGTGTGTTTATTTATATAATTGAACGTTATGATAAAACCTATAAAATTTTCAAAGCTTTTTCTTAATTTAGTAACAGGAAAAAAAGGTTAACTGGTTTTTAAATTTTTTTTTCAAATAAAATATAAGAATAGACTATTACTTAAAAAAATTTTTCTTATAATTTATCTTACATAAATTTCTTGATTTCATTTCTTTGATTTTGTTTTAAGTGTATTTTGAAGAAAATATATAGAATAAAAATGCCCATGTTTCTAAAGGCTGAAAATTATTATTCATATATTTCTTATTATTTAGTACTAAAACAATTTGTTTCATTTTATTATAAAACTAGCCGTTACCCGCACGCTTCACTGGATATTTCATGATGTTAAGAGAATATATATTGTTTATATATATAAAAATTATTGATATCTTAGCATAAAGAATAAGATTGTATAGAAAAATATTCTTAAATTCTTGATTTAAAAAGGACAGAACTTCCAAATAATAACTTCTAAAATCGTGGTAGAATTAATTACCTTTCCACAAAGCCCGTTTTTAGTGGATCTCTACTCAATAAAATAAATATGCTTGCCAAATTTCAAGTCTAAATCTATTAGATCAAAAACGGAATTTTTTTATCAATAAGCTACAGTGAACGCCTTTGAGAGTCGATTTCTGTGTAAGACCCTTTCAACAAACATATTCAATTTAACAACAAAGACATGTATACCGAATTTCCCTACTGTAAGTCTAGTAGTTCGAAAAAAAAACAGGGTTTTTTTTCCTTATCAATATGTACATACATACTAAATTTTATTACGGTAAGTAAAAGTTCGATAACGAATTTTTTTTTTTTTTTTGATAAATAAGTTCCAGCAACTCCCTGCTCCCCCAATAGGAGTCAATTTTCGTAAAATCCGTTCTTAGCGGATCTATATTCACAATAACAACAAAAAGTATGCTAACAAAATTTCCAAGTCTGTACGTCTGAAAGTTTAAAAACTGTAAATATGTATCTGTAACGCTCCTTAAGTCCTCGCAACAACCTTTCGGGTCGATTCTCAAAACACTTTTTGTAGCAGATCTCTACTCCATGAAAGGAACGGACCTACCAAATTTCTTAATATCTAGGTCTAATTGTTTAAAAACAAGAATATTTATATATAACACCCCTTGGGATTCAATTTTTGTAAAGCCCCTTGTGTAGCGAATCTCAACTTTATAAACAGAACAGACCTACCAAATTTCAAGTCTGTAGGTCCAATAGTTAAAAAACGGGAATATTTATCAATAACACCACTTAAGTCCCCGCAAAGCCCCTTAGGATTCATTTTTCGTAACACCCCCTTTTGTACCGGACCTCTAATCCTTGAAAGGAACATGCCCACCAAATTT
>BMAV01011817.1:130053-180173 GCA_019973955.1 Trichonephila inaurata madagascariensis | reverse complement strand
AGTGGTACTGGGCTCGAACTCATGACATGCCTACCATGATCCGATACCTTGACCACTGGGCTACAGCAGCCCTATTGGTTTGATTGGATATCAACTATGAAGGCGTCTCAGACATTCATTTCTGCGAGATAGCAGTGAAGCCCTTGAAAGTATAAACATGTTCAGTGGAAACTATTGTGTGGACATTTCAACAGGACTCTGCTATTGCTCATAAGACGAAGACAACCCAATGGTGGTTGAAAGAGAATGTGTCGGACTTCACAGAACAATTATAAGCTATCCACTAAATTATAAGATATAAATCCAATCGTGAAGCAAAGCTGAGCCAAAAATGGCATTCCTATTGGAACAGTCTTAAACGTTCTTGAAGGAAAGCAATGATGAAAATTTCCATGAAGGTAGTATGTGCCTTCATAGGGGATTGACCAGAGATTTAACGACCATGTGAAGTCAAAATATAATGTTGAATATAGGTGCAATATGTTAAATTTCTAGGTAAATTTAAACTTAAAAAAGTTTTAAACTTCATTACAGTTTCTTTTTTTTTTTGTTATTTTAATTTTTATTATTGTATCAGAACTTATGGCACGACTAGATATATAACCGTTTTCACCTAATTTCACAGACTTTATTAAAAGAACATTCAAAAAGGAAAATGTTCCAATATTTTAAATGGTATAATTAATACAGAAAAATTTCTACACATTTGAAAGCCATTCTTACCTCGTAATGAACTTACCAGGAAATTTATGTTACAACCAAAATTTCTTATCTCTTATTATTATTATTCTTTATTCAGGTTAACCACGAATCTGCTTTCAATTATCAATAATAGTTCAGTTTATGTATTGATGACCATGCGAATGGTTTTGAAGAACTAAATAATCTAGCAGTGTCTATTTAGAGATTCCATTTTTTTGCCTTTTTTACACAGTGCAACAGGTCACTAGTTTTTAAAATTTTAAATGGATTAAATGCACTTAGAAGCATGGGTGATGTCACCATAGTTGGTACTCCTCTATATAAACTTCCTTACCACACTAATGTGAGGACTTTGAGCCTCCATACATTAAATGCCACCTGGACTCGACAAAAGTAACGTTGGTCACCTTGCTGACGATGAGAAACTTAAAAACACTGAAAGAGGTTGGTTGAAATCCCAGGTATCCAAGTTTCAAACAGAAGAGATTTGCACAACAGCGCAAGGTGGGGATCCAACCCATCTCTCCATAGACCAACATATTTTTAATTTTTACCATAAAGATCACTGGTGCTTTGTTATTAGAATGTAAGATAAGGGGTCTATGTTGCCAACTGAATTTGTAAATAGATAAAACATCACTATGACAAGAGCTTGAATATGCATGAAGACCATGTTGAAAAGTAGAAAACAGCTGTACATTTTAAAATGTTGAAAAAAGTTTGCATCTACAAGGTTTTTTTTTTATTTGCTGTAGCACTGAGATTACTTTCTGAATTGCCCTTGTATATGCATTTCTACACTAGATGGTGGGGTTCTATTGAATGGTGTAAATGCTTTTAATAAGCAACGAATTAATTTTTTCATATCCTTAAATGTTCAATAAAATTCATTTAACACATTAGAAGACTTATTTTCCAAACTTCTATTATTTGGAACATTACAGATAGAATTTTATAAAATTCAAAAACCTAATTTGAAAAATCAGAAACTGAGAAAAAAACCACATTTATACAGAGAGAACTTATTTTAGAAATTAACTAATCCAATGACATCATAATCTGGTTTTCAGTGAGCCATCAAAAGGGATAGATCAATTTTGTCCAAATGCAATGCTAGCAAGTTTTTAAGTATAACACATTTGTTTAGATTTCTTTATTACTGTTATAAAATGAACTATAATTCATTACTATTACACAAGGCATGTCTGGAAACTAAGCACTGTTTTGGAAAAACTCACATAAAAAAAAATCTTTTTTAAGACAAAACTTATTTTTACATGAGAGCATGTCAGGAATTACTTTTCTATAGAGTTGTCACCATTGTTCATATACATTTTTCATACCAAAAAACCAACTAGTCTATACCTCACATAAGGAAAGTTGCCACCAGTGAATAGTTTTTGAAATTTGTAGAATCTCATTACAAAGCAATCTTATTGTAAACCATCTTTCTCATTCACTTTTTCAACCAAACCATTATTAATAACAGAAGGCCATCCACTCCGTGCTTCATCATGAACACTGGTGAGCCCATCAACTGAATTATCAAGTCCACTTTCTCACCATTATATCACTCATTACATTTTAACCATACATCTCGATGAATTTCAACAGGCATAACATTCTTTGCATTCATAAGGCGGATTACAGAACGCATTTCCTTATCAGGGGGAATGGCAATTATCATAAACATTTTGAATGCTCACTAACACATGTAAAAACTCAATTCAGCTGTAAAGGCATCACTGGATTGTCAAACAACCACAGACACATGTGCGCCAGCAAGGAACTGTGGCTGAGGTCAAACAAAATGGTACATAATTTCTGGACACACGCCACAAAACGTTATTTAATGAAAGATTGGGGATGCAACACCATTGATGACAATTATGATTACATTTCAAGTCCCGTTTGCATATTACTTGTGGATTTCCTCTGTTGAATGAGGTTTTTTGAATCTTAATGAATCCCATTAAGTAAAAATTTTAAAAAATAAGACAGGCTAACTTGAATTAAGAAACAAGATGGAAATATGGGTGTTTATCACTGCTTCAATGATTGATTACAAATGGAAGAGCAATTATTAGTAAAGTACCATTAATAGCTGTGCATGCACTGACATCTTAGATTACCAGGTTTTAAAAGATATCTTAAAACATTAAATTAAAATAACTAAAAGATGGATCCCTTCAAATCACCAAAAGAAAGTACTTAACCCTTTAACTCATTTTTTTTTACCAGAAATGTTTAAAAGACTTTTTTTTTTTTGCATGTTATTAACCATTTGACGGTTAGGGAAAAATGAGCAGTTTTTATTTACTTAATTCGAGCAGTATTACAAGTAAGCAGTAGTCAAAAGTGGCAGCTGTTTTCCCCGGCTGTTCTTCCGAAAATGTCACCCTTCTCCGGCGATGCCGTATATAGCTTGCCTCATGCGTTTTAAAGATTTCTTAAAGTACTTGTAGCACACAAATAACAGATTTCACATACTTTAAAATAATAAATGATAATTATTAAATAGTAAATTATAAATGATTATAATCAATTATATAAATAATAATTGTTAATTATAAATATAAGACAAATAATAAATTGAAAGGGCTAAATAAAAACAACTAATGTAAGACTTTATGTGAAGCATTTAAACACAGTAATTACCTAAAAATCTTTTTGTGTGTGATATACTTTAAAACATGGAATTGCACATAATGGGGCATTACAGTCTATGCAATAAGTACCGTAAAATCCGGTGTATAACACGCACTTATACTTTTAAGCCGAATTTTTTAATTTTTAGGTATATTCACCGTATAACGCGCACCCCCTTTTTACGAAGAAATCTGAAATATTAGCATACATTGCTGTTATGTTTTGAAATCATTTATTCGAGGTATTATCCCAGACATTTGGAAAATAGTATAACTCTACAACTACAACTCTTTTAATTCGTAAAGCATGTGATTTCTTTTAAATAAACAGTATTTCGATATATATGTAAGTCTAATTTTTTTATGCTCATCTCTCTTGTTATTTTTAAAGCTATCGTTTTTATACCCGGCATATAACGCGCACCCTTAAGTTTCATTCTTATTTTTTGTGTTAAAAGTGCGCGTTATACGCCGGATTTTACGGTACATGTATCACGACGAATTCTTTTTCCATTGGCATCATTTTTGCTGCAACATACCACACATCGTCTAGTAGGTTTTTCCTTTTTTTCTGTAGGTGGAATATAATCAAGAAAATAGCATGCTGACAATCTTAAGGTTTTAATTTCAAATGTCTGTGAGTGCGATATTTTTCAACAATTCTTTCAACTAGTTCAATTCTGAATTCCAAATTTGATTTTTTATTCCCTTTTTCTTTTCACAGCTGAAAAGCATTGAAAATTGTTATGTCCAATAAATAATGAAATATTTTCTTGCAATATTTCCTTTGACGAGATCGAGTTAGGTCATAGAATCCAATTTGCTGATCCATGCGATCTACATCACCTATCATATTATAATCTAAAACAATCTTAGGCTTTTCTATTTCCACATTTTTCAATTTATTTGGGACTTTTACAATTTCAGGATTATGAATTGAGCTTATAAAATGAACATTTTTTTCATCTCTCCATTGCAAGGTCATCATCTTACCTCTTTGATGGGCAAATAAGTCTCTCTTTTTAAGCTTTTCTGTTTTCAGTTCCTTCGGTAGATCTTTTCTGTTAGGTCTTAATGTTCCAAAAAAATCAGTTTTATATTTCAATAACATTTCCCCTAATTCGGGAGAGTTGTAGTAGTTATCCATAGTAAGGCAGTATCCTTTGTTTAATAGAGGCTTAGACAATGTCAAAACTACCTGAATAGAAAATGAACATTATTTTCTTCAGATACATCTGTGCCTTTACCGACATAAATTATAATAGACCACACGTATTCACTATGAGATTCACATAACCTAAACATTTTGATACCGAATCTGGCCCTTTTAAGTGGTAAGTATTGGGCCCAAGAAAGTATACAGCAATAGACTTTCATCAATATATATGTCTTGTTTGGGTGTATAAACTTCCGAAAATTTTTTCTGTAAGTAATTTAAAATGGCCCATATCTTTAGTTTTGACAGGGGATGAGAAGAATCAGTGTTTTCATTCCTATCAAAATGAATAAATTGCATAATAAGATCAAACCTTCTCGAACTCATGAGGTTAGAAAAACTAGGAGTTTCAATTAACTTTCTTTTTAACCAAAATATTCTTACAGTTGGTTTCGTAATTATTCTTTGCAAAATTAAAGTTGCAAAAAATATTCTCAATTCATTCGCATTAGTTTCACTCCAATGATGAGTTCGGGAATGTTCTTTGCTCTTAAATTTCCAGCAGCGAAAATGTTGGTTTCAGTAACAATATGATTTACAATCTCATCAGTAAAAAACAGCTTGAAGTACTTTAGTGGATCAGAAATATTTGTCATGCAAGCTTTCATGCCCACATCACCAGTAAAACTAAATCGGCTAGGAGCGTGAGAACTTGAATCAATCTTACACCACTGTCGAACACTCGAAAAATCTTCCTCATCGCTCGAATCATCTTCTGAGCTTGATATGCTGTGAACAAAGTCTTTATCAGACTCAAAATTTGATAAGCTTTCTGTATCGAAATCATCATCATAATAATCTAATTTTCACTTTTGAGCTATTTTACTTTACAGACACCCTAAAAAACGTGCCAAAATAAGCATAAAAAGAACAAGGTAAAAAAAAATTCCCCCTTCATTAAGAAAAGAAATTCATGGAACCTGTACTGCAATCTGTAGACAGTAAAACTAACTAAATTTCGCGAGTAGGATTCGTTTGTAACATAATCAATGCAGAATAATAAATTCGAACCAGCCCAGCACGTCATTGCCCTTTGGGGAAAAGTTTCACAACGCGAGTAGTACTCGTTTCAAACCATTTGGGTCGAAATCTTGATTCCGAGCTGAACTCATTTGCGCGCATTCTGAAGCACGATTCGATTGCGAGCCGAACTCGTTCATAACCATCAAAGGGTTAAACACTATACTTAACAAAATGAGAAAATGGAGGAATTTTGTTTTAATTTTCAATTTAAAACATTTTACAACATTTTTATTTTATAATTTTGGAACCCAAAACCCCCTAAATGTTTGCTTTTAGTAAGTACGCACATCATCTAATGCATAAGGTACTTTCCATATCCTTAAAAAACCTCCCATAATAAACTGAAATTTTTGATGTTAATGCTTTTTTTAAACTATTTAGAATTTTTTTTCTGTGTAGAACAATTTTAAGTATGGGGCAATGCACCATCCTTCATTGTAATCAGAACAGCCTCATCTCTTTATAGATTTCTTTTTCCTCATTAGCAGAAAAATTCACTTTGTCCAGGTGGTCTCAGTTTTTTATGGATGGGAACGTTAATTAAATCTCTCCTTGTCAATCTCGAAGGATTAAGCTCAGAACCTGGTTGCCACAATAAATTTTATTCCTAAATGACATTTTCAATAATTACCATAAAATCAAAAAGTAATAATCAAAATAATTATAGTGTGATTTAGAATGAAGAAAATAGGCTAGAAATACAACAAGCTTTTCTGATGAGAAAATACAGAATTATTTTCACAACTTAATATATTATTGATAACTAACAAGAAAAGTTTTAAAAGCTGTGGCAATCAAAATTTATATATATATATTTCTTTCATATTTATTGCAATTTTAAATTTAAATAAAATTTTACATGATACAGTTTTAATTTTCTGTTAATGCAATAATTTGTAATACATTTATAATATAAAAATGTTTCACATAAAAAACAAGATTGATGATACTATAAAGTACAAAAAATTTCCACAAACTCTAATAAACACATTAAAAACATTTATTCATTACTGACTTTTAATTTTATTCTATAATCAAAAATGGATTTCAAAATTTTTATAAAAAATTTTAGCGTCACAGAAATTACGTTTGTATTCATATATAACTTCAGAAATATTCTTAAAATACATTTAAAAATAATTTTGATGAAGTAAAATCATTAAAGCAAAATATAACAAAATACAAATAAAAGATTTTAAACTAATACTAATTAATATGTAACTGAGATGAAAAACTTTAAAAAAATTTTGTTACAATAATTATTGAATAGCTTCGTGTGTTTTTGAAGCAATAATCTTGAGTTAAATTATACTTTATTTACTATGATTAAAAAATTTGCAATCATAAGCAGAAAATACACATACAGTTTCTTTTTATTACATACTGAATTTACAATTATGTGAAGAGCACTGCAGGACTCTCACATAGTGGAAGTAACATGATACTCGATGAATTACTTGGAGAAAAAAAAACAAATTCACATCAAGTTCCATAATTCATGCTCTGAAAGTAGGAAAAACACCTTATTTAAAACTGACAAATATTTCAATAAAGTTATTTGATAAAATAAATATTTATTTTACTACTTACATTTGATTTCATAAGTTTAACTGATTATCACAGATAAATTTTACACTTTTGAGCAACGGTCGAACTTAAAGTAACATTTGAAAATTAATCACATTTATCAAACCGCCACACAATTTCACATGTGAGAGTATTAAAATTAAATTAAGCTCGAAGTATACAATAATTTTGGCATTCCACCACAGTTTTGATAGAATTAAGACAAACCCGCAAATCTATCCTTAAAAGTATTGTAATTAATTAGGCTGGCTAGTTGATGTGTCGCTGGCCCTCTGCACCCAAGGTTGCTGGTTCAACCCCGGCCCAAGTCAATGGATTTTCATGACGCAGAAAATCGACAGAAGACATGTCATATGTTATGCAGCATGTAAATAATCCCTCGAGTACCTGTTTGGCTTGGGTGCTCTCGGCAAAATTAAATTCCTAAAACAAAGTTTGCATCATCAGAGTTCAGGTGCTCCCTCTGGGTTGGAAACTGGGTATCATAATTACTTGCAGTAATTGGTATCGCCTATATGGTACCACACTAAAAAGTGGTACCAGCTCCTGGAGAATGTACTAGGTCTGCAAAGGCTCAAATACCAATGCACAGCCCCATTAGGAAAAAAGAAAGTATTGTAATTCTTTGTGAAGTAAAATCTTCTGCAAAACAAACATTTTAGAAGAGAATAGTCGAAGCATAACATATGATTCAAGATAATTTAAGCATTACAAGCATTAAAATTGAATTTATACTGTCTCTGTAACAAAACTTAAATATGCATGTTTTTAACCTTGGAAAATTAATTTCACAATTTATCATTAGACACAGTTATGATAATAGGAACAAAATATTAGATCTACCTAAACAATACTCAGATATAATACACAAGGAAACTTTATTGAGGTTCCTAAAATTGTTTGAAATTGTGTGTCAGAGGACAATTTATTACTATCAAAAGATTTAAAATACTACATTTTTCTTCCCTTTCATTGAAATTTTAATTATGAAACAAATTAATAAAAAACTGGAAAGTGATATAGTAAACAGTTGTTTAATATATATATCTTATTGAGGTGCTAAGCTAGAAAAATTAAACTAGATGTTTCAAAAACTGTACATGACAGAGATAGAAGGAGCAAAACGAATGAATGGACTCAAAAAGAAAATTACATTTATGTTTTCTATGCAGAGCTCTGGCTATATCTATTCTATAAATGAGTTCATTTCATCATGAGATTTTGTAACACTATCAAGGTTACAAAATACAGATCTTCTATAATCTTGCCATTTACTATTTTTCTTGAAGATTAGTAGAGAAGAAAGACATATTGCATTTTCTAGAAATGTGGAACTTTAATAGAGCTCTTAATAATGTGTGTGTGTGGAATGCGGAAATCTACTAAACTGATACATTGCTCAAACCTTTTATCAAATGACAAGGCTTGATTGATCAATAATTTAACATCCCATTTTGAAGAAACGTAAGAACTATTCATGATAGGCCTCATAATTTTGAACTCCATTTAAGTAATGAGGCAGACACCTCAGTTGACACTCCACTTTCTTTTTCACATTTTGAGCCCTAACACATGCTATATGCTTCAGCTCCATGACATGAGTCTAGTGAAATCAACATTCAAACCCACAAACCAAGATTTAATTCACAAACAAATTTGTACCAGTAGTGCTGGACACAGGTTTATGACATAACCAATGAGATACTGCAGCCAATACAACAGGATAATTCCAAAGTTCTTTTTTAGAAGTTTGATCTATATATAACAAAATTTTACAAAAGAACATATTGTTCTATATTTTGTTTACATAAAATGGAAAATTTCATATTACTATATCATGTTATAAACCATTCCCATCACATAATAAAACTGACAGGGGTAAATTAAGATATGGTAATAATTAGTCTGATTAGAAAAAGTAATCTGACAAGTATATTTTTTTATTTAATTAATTGGAATTACACTTTAATAAATTGTAATCATTTTAATCTTGAAAGTTGTATTTCAAATAAGAGAACCCAAATGATTTGAAATACACTAAAATATCCTATGTATCGTGCATATAAGTAAATATAAATCATATGTTAGATTTAAAAAATCTGGTAGTAAAATGTTTTATTATAACAGTTTGTTTCAACTGAAAATATTAGATTCTTTAATCTTTAAAATTATTTACATTTTTAATAGTCTTACTTTTAACAGCTAAACAAATTTATAACAAAACAATGCAAAACTTACAATATAAATGCATTTTAACTTCTAGCTTGGCAGTTAAGGGGAGAGACTGATGCATCAAGGCCTTGGGAACCTTCACGAGGTGGACTCTAAAATAATCATACATAATTTCAATTTTTTGAATAAGAATACTAACTGTATTTTTCTAGTTTATTCCAGAAATAAAAGGCCCTTTAAAAAATCTATCAATAGTAATTTTTATACTCCACATATCATCCAAAAATTATACTGAATTCTGTATTTAAATTTATGAAGTACTTAACTTAATCCAATACCCATTCAAAAAAAAAAAAAAAAAAAATGAAAAGTATTAAAATTAATTCTTGAAAATGTAAATTATTTTTAAACAAAATTTTTTATTTCAGAAACTAAAGCCAACTTATAGCTTTAAAAATTACTGACCACAGAAGGAATAAAACATTTAATAAAATAAATCAAATATTGTACTTACTTTGACTTGAATCTGATTTCGAAGCATAGCTGATCTTAGAATAAGTTGCTAAAAGTAAAATAATTTAGTGTATTCAGAAGTATTCATTAAAAAACAGTGAACTGTATACATAATATGAACATTATAATTTTATGCAATGCAAAAGAATAATTAGTGATAATTATGGAGTTTAAAAAAAAAAGGAAATATCAAGTATTTCATATAGATATATAGAAACAGCTCTAACAAATATTTCTTGTATTACTTAATGAAAATTAACAGATAAACCATTTTTTCACCAAGAAAGTGATCAGTACAATAAAAATTTGACCATTTCCAATGCAGATATGAGAAGCCAAACTAACAAAAAACAAACATCTTACATTAAAAGATAAAAATATGTATTTGAAATGAATGTATAACAAAGCAGATTTGTGCAATAATTTTATGTCAGAATAATAATGCACACAAAAATAACTGATTAATTTTTATTCCTTTCTCTCTCTCTCTCTCTCTATATATATATATATATATTAATTACCTATAATTAATAGAAATTTTTGAACATTATTTAAAGTATAAAAATTGTAGCTCCAACTTTATAAGCTCTCATTTTAATACAAGACAATAATTGTGAAAATATTATTGAAATAAAAATCAATACTTCTTTCATAGATATGTAAATTCAAAATTTGAGAGTTTCATATTAAAAAAAAAAAAAAAAGAAATAATGTTACAATAATCAGAATTAAATATGTACAGTAAAAATATTAATTATAATGAATATTTATTATTATATTATTTTGTGAAAATTAAGCCATTTTAAAGTAACTTTAAGACACACTGTAAATCTATAATCTATTTGTAACTTTAAGTAAATAAATTTATTTTGAAAAAAACTTACAATTGTTCGCCTCTGATATTCTTTACCCATTCTAATGGCTTTTTCATATGTTGTACTTCTTTGATCAATATCTTTAGCATATAAGATCTGCAAGATTGGAATCAAATATATTTTCAAAATTATATTTTCTTAAAAAATTAACACTATTTGAAAAACATTAAGAATAAAAAATATGTATTAAAGCCACACGAATGTTAATGATCAATAACAGTTATAAAGAAACCAATTATTCTAACATTCTTTTGTATTACATAAAAATATTAATTATAATTAGTCAATCTATTATCAAGACAACATGATTGTGGTTGTCAATGTTCATTGACCACTAAATGTATAATTTTATGTTTGGTGGAACACTGATATGAATTTAGAAGAAAGGTATATAATGTATATAATAATCAGAAAGCTTTTATTTTATTAATGTAAAATGCTCTCATTAAAGGTAACAAAGTAATAGAGTAATTATTTTTTAAAAATGAAAAAGTTGAAATTTATTTAAGTACCACACATTTTTAGTGTTGTAAGTACCACATATTTCTGTGGACCATCAAAAGGCTTTCATAGACCATCAGCTGGCCCATGTTGATATAGACCATTAGAACTAATAATTTAAAAGAACAGAAAATACAAAGTATTATAATATACTTAAATTACTCTTTAACTGCATTCTATTACAAGAAAGAAGCCACAGAACATGCAAAAATTATTTGAATATCTATATATAGAGATAGATTACCAAATAGAAATCAATAAATTAATTATTCATGAATGACAGAAAAATGAGATTTAAAAAATGTGTTTTGCATTTCAGAGATTTACATATATGGACTGAAAAGGGGTGAAATATAAAATATTACAGAATTAAATGCTTATGAATAATTCATTACATTGAAGAAATAGAAAAAGACATATTTCAGAAACATAATATACAAATTTGCCCCAGATGAATTGTAAAAACAAACTTAGAATAAATTAGAGAATACGGATGAAATTAGAAAAATTTTATCCTAAAAATTCAAACCTTATTATGAGAATCTATTCTTGCTTGTATTTGATTGTCAAGAATTAAAAATGTGAGTTCATCTTCCAAACCATTAACTGTTGTATTAAAAGCAGCTGCCATCTTATTCATATCAGCAGATAAATATGGACTGAAATACTAAAAATAAAGAATAATATATAAATAAATAAAAATAAACAGAAACTTTTTTAAAAAAAAGACTAATTATTACAGTAGCACACTGTATAATTACCTGAATAAGAGCTCTATTACGTATCTGAGTATACAAGGTTAGCACATGAGGTGCCAAATACATATCAAGTAACAGATTATCCTAAACAAAATAAATTAAAATTTTTGCATATCAATGATCAATATGTTTTTGCACTAGAAAATAAAAAGTAGCAGCTTTAAAACAAAAGAAAATTTCAATTACCTTGATTTCATCTAATAACTTTAGGCAAGAAGCATATTTAGATTCATAAAATCGAAATATAATATCTCTCAGTTGTGGTTCTAATTCAAGGAATAACTTGAAACTACTATAAAATATAGATAAAAAAAATTATCTATTGAAGAATCAAGGAGGAAACAATATATTCATAATATACAGTAAAATTTTAGCATTGCGAAAGCACATTTAAATAGGTATATTATACACAAGAATATTAATATTTAATATAAAAGTTTTTTTAAAAGAAAACATGTATTGAAAAGAATATGAAGCTCAAGCAGAATTGCTTCTTAAAATTCTACTATAAATTGTTGAATTTGTTAGAGATATATATATATATATTGTCACGTAGATCCGAGGGTTCGGGGATTTTATGCAAAACAATCACAAAGAAAATAAACAGTTCTTTAAGAGTGATGCGAATTTATTATCAACAGTCTAATCCTTTAAATACAGGATTCAGCAGCAATATTCACAGGGTAAATATCCCAATGTCTTCACACCTTCAACAGTAATCAAACACAATAATCAGTGTTTAATTATTTTGTAAATAAAGATTATTCACAAGCACAACTGAGCTAATCGCTAGTCAAAACAATCCTCACTACTCGTTGGTTTAATCCAGACTCATCGCCATCCCGGCGAGCATCTTATTTAAAGGCGCAACAGAAACTTCCAGAAATATAGCTGCTCGTGACATTAGTGGAGAGATCCACTACTTTCTGGAAGATTCCAGAGGGTTCCGAACTCGCCAACATGGTCGCCGATTTCGCCAAGTTCTCATTGAATCACCATTATAACGTAAGGGGCAGCACTGCTTGTGAATGGTACAATTTTAACATGAAATAAACATAACACACATAGAGTAATATAAATGCATTAAACACTCAAATACAAATTATTTACACTATTTACACAAAATTCGTAACACTTCCCCCACCTCAAAGACTGCATGTCCCAGGCAGTACAATCCTTGAGTAAGAGGCATCTATTTACAGGCAAATTACTCACATAATAATCACATATGAAGTAACAAATGTATTTCGCAGTATATACAATACAAATAAATTCAAAGCACATGAAGAAATGTAAACATAAATTCCAGTATTAAAATAAAACTAAGGAATTAGAAAAGAGAAATAATTACATTATTTACAAAATAATTAATGACCATGGTCTGAACTTAAGGATCTTATACATCTTGGCCAAGATATGGGGCTAGCCTATAGTAATGTATTACCTTCAGTTTTGAGTGTGGTGATTTCTGTATCCACATCACAACGTCATTCAGTCTTTTTAAGACTGTGTAAGGACTTTCCCATTTGGTCTGCAGCTTTGGAGAGAGTCCTTTGCGACGTTTCGGATTCCATAATCACACTTTGTCACTTTCGTGGAAGTCGTGTCTGGTTGCTCTTGCGTCATATTGGGTCTTCATCTTCTCGGAAGCCATGCCGATTCTTTCCCTAGCCAGATGAAGCATTTTCTCCATCCGTATCTGGAGTTTCTCGATATACTTCTCAGGCGCCAAGGGTGCATCTGGCAGCCAACTGAACAGAAGATCTGCAGGCAGATGAAGATCACGTCCAAAGAGCATCTGGGATGGGGAATAGCTGGTAGTCTCGTGAACAGCACTCCTGTAGGCAAGCAGGAAAAAGGGCAATTTCTTGTCTCAGTTCTGTTGATTACTGGATACCAGGAGAGAGAGAGAGGCTGTTTAGGATGGTCCGACTGAACCTCTCTACCATGCCATCAGGACTGAGGATGTAAAGCTGTTGTCCAGGTTTTGTCGATGGCGAGTATTTCACACACTCTCTTGCAAACTGCAGAATCGAAGTTTCTCCCTTGATCGGAATGCAGTTGTAGAGGGACACCGAATCGTGAGATCCAGTGTTGAACTAGAATCTCTGCAACAGTCGTGGCCTCTCAGTCGGGAATAGGATAGGCTTCAGGCCACTTAATGAAGTAGTCCATGACAACCAGGATGTTGATGTTGCCATCTGACGATCTCGGAAGTGGATGTCAAAAGCTATTCGTTCGAAAGGCACTCCCACATTATACAGCTGCAGTCTTCCTCTAGTGCGTTTACTGGGACCTTTGCGTGCAGCACAGGGATCACATGTGCGACAACACTTTTCCATGTCACTATGCACATTGTTCCAGTAGAAGCGCTCACGAACTTTTTTTAAGGTCTTCATAACACCAAAATGACCTTCAGTTAGACTGCCATGCAGTTCCTTAAGGACTATTGAAACTCTTGTCTTTGGGAGTATTAATTGCCACCTAAATGTTTTTCCATCATCAGACTCCCATTTTCGATATAACACTCCATTTCTCAGATGGAGAGAGTCCCAAAGAGCCCAGTAACGCTCCATTGTAGGATTTGAAAGGAGCGATGTCTTGCCAGCTGGGCTTTTCGTCAGACGACTCTTTGAATTCTATAATTGTTTTATCTCAGGATCAGCCTGTTGATCTTTACGGACGCTCTCGTCACTCCACGGGTCTGATTCTGATGGCGTTGTAACTTGGTGGACTTCTGGATCTATCACGCCAAATTTCTTTTCGATTCTTGAGCAGTATTTTCTGTTCTCCAGGCAAGGTCTTCTCGAAGGGACGTCTCCTTTCCCCTCTGCTGATCCTTTTAGGTTTCCACACATTTCCTTAGACTAGATTACATTTGCACGGTGTGGATGTTCCTGATTTACTCGAGGGCAGTTATTTCTTAGGTGCCCTGCTCCATCGCACCCCCAGCACTTGGTGCTGCAATCTTTCTTATTGTTTCGGGGGCAGTTACTTCTCAGATGCCCTGGTTCACCACAGTCCCAGCACGTGATGCTACATCTCCTCCAGTTCTGATGTTGAGCTACTAAATCGAGTTTCCTCTTTTAATTTCTTTATCTCCTTCCTCCATGGAGATTCACAAGGTGCATCTGCAGTCACTCTAGCTTCTTGGATGGAATGGCGGTCTATGCAAATAGCTTGAGTAGCGACTTCAAATTTCAGGGCAGATTTAAGATCTTGGACATCTGCCATTCTTACAACCCTCTGGATTTCTTCATCCTTTAGTCCATCCACAAAATACTCGAGAGAAATCATTTCTCATACATTTGTTGAGAATTCTGAGAAGGCTAAGGTGGTGAACCTTTGTATTTCAAAGGCATACTCCTGCAAGCTTTCTCCGGTTTTCTGGAGTCTTGTTTTTATCTGCAGACATGCGTATTCCTTGGGGTATTTCTGTCCAAACTGAAGATCCAAAGCATTATACAGAGAGTTCAAATTCAGAAGCTCAGGGTCGGGAAGAGTCTGCAGAATTTCAGCGGCTTCTCCTCTAAGGGATGCTACTAGCTGACATGCTTTGATTTCATCGGTCCATCCATTGGCTTCAGAAATTATACAAAATTGAATCTTGTACACCTCCCAGCTGGTTTTTATGTCATACGTGTACAATTTCACTGACACTGGCGAAGCAGGTACAGGTACTGGAGAAGCAGGCACAAACTTGTTTTCATTAATCGTTTTCCCACAAGTTAGAAGCTTCTTTTCAAGGTCTTCTACTCGATGAGACATTTCTTCCATTCTTTCATCAAAATGCTCTTTAACCTTTTCTATTTCTTCCTCCATTTTATTGATTTTCTCTTCAAGAGTATTCTTCAGGTCTTCTTGACATTTCTGCATTCTCTGCTTCCACTCATCTTGGCCGCTTTTAAAGGCACTGATGCCTTCCAACAGTCTTCAATTGCTCATCCATCGCTCTTGTTAATGGCGTAAAACCCCACTTATGACACCAAACTGTCACTTAGATCCGAGGGTTCGGAGATTTTATGCAAAACAATAACAAAGAAAATAAACAGTTCTTTAAGAGCGATGCGAATTTATTATCAACAGTCCAATCCTTTAAATACAGGATTCAGCAGCAATATTCACAGAGTAAATCTCCAAAGGTCTTCACACCTTCAACAGCAATCAAACACAATAATCAGTGTTTAAATATACACATAAATAAAGATTATTCACAAGCACAGCCGAGCTAATCGCAAGTCAAAACAATCCTCACTACTCGCTGGTTTAATCCAGACTCTTCGCCGTCCCGGCGAGCATCTTATTTATAGGCGTGACAGAAACTTCCAGAAATATAGCCGCTTGTGACATTAGTGGAGAGATCCACTACTTTTTAGAAGATTCCAGAGGGTTTCGAACTCGCCAACATGGTTGCCAATGACGCCAAAATGGTCACCAAAAATGATGCCAACTTGGCTCTACCGCCAAGATCTCATTAAATCGCCATTATAACGTAAGGGGCAGCATTGCTTGTGAATGGTACAATTTTAACATGAAATAAACATAACACACATAGAGTAATATAATTGCATTAAACACTCAAATACAAATTATTCACACTATTTACACAAAATTCGTAACAATATATATATATATATATATATATTAAATCAAGTTCCTTTCAGTAAATTTAAAATAAAAATATTATTTTGATTTAAAAAAATAAATATATATATATGAAACCTTAAGTTTTCTTTATCAAATAAAGTAACTAAATAAAAACCAATAATAAATTGCAAACTGCAGGATGAAAATAATGTTTGGGTCATAAGATGAATACAGCTTTAAAGCAATATATTATAAATGAATCGATGAAAGCGACTTTAAACAAATCAATATAAACAAAGAGTTAATGAACAACAACCTAAAAATAAAAATTATAAAATTTATTCAATACTGTTTTAACTATTCTTAAATTATTAAGTAACTCAAAATTAGAGCAAATGAAACTAACACTGGAAAACAGCCCAATATAACCAAGTTTACTTTATTGAAATGAAATACTTAGTAAATAGAACAAAAGCTTGAAAAATATTTTTATATGTTGCTTATTGAATAACAATTAGGGAATAAAATTTTAGCAGTTTTAAGATATTTTAATACAGCTTATTTTTTTTATAATATTAAAAAAACTTTTCAAAATGAATATTAAGGTTTACAAATATACACACATTCCAATTATAATGTTCTATCATTAAAAGACCAAAATCCTTTTGTATTTTAATTCTTATTTAAAACAATATTTTAATTCTGAAGAATCTAAATTAACAGAATGTAAAAAAGTGCTACAGAAAACAATCCAATATTTAAAAAATAATAAAATATAATACATTTCTCAAACATACCTACTAGAGATGACATGCTTTAGAAGTTCTTGCCTATCAAAAGATGCAAGTGCACATAGACCACCATACATGGCAATATTATTTGCCGAAAGCAACTGGAAAAATACAATTAAAAAAAAAACTAAATTTCTCAACAAAAGAAAATTTAAAAATTGATACACAACAAATATAAAATTCTCTAAATGTACAACTGTCTTTGATTAATGTAAATAATAGACCATATATACAGTATATTTTCTCATGTGAAAAATACTCCAACATTAATACTGCATTCTGCGCACGTGATTCCAGTATCCTGTAGAGCAGTGTTTCCCTAAGTGTGGTACACATACCCTCAGGCACACAGGAAAGGTTTGATGAAGCTTCGCGTTGCACCAGAATTTGAAGGGATATGCACCTTTTTCATACCGATGTTCATTGGCTAGCTTGAGGAAAAATTCTAAATTGATTGCTTGAACTTATATATGACCTTCAATGTTTTCTTAATGATAGGTTTGAGTTGAGAAATTGTTCACATCACTGTAAATAGCTTTGTAAACTAGAATACAGCAGATATATTCTCCGTTTTAAATTGCCTCAACTTATCGTTACAAGGCAAAGAAATTTCATTGTTCACATTGCAAAACTAAATTTATTGCAAAAAAGAGTTGGTAATGGAGATGTAGACTCAATTCCCTCTTTTCACAAGTTTATAACAAGTTCAACTACTAAAATTGATGCTGACACACTGAAATGCATAACACAGAGTTTGGAGTGTTCGCAAGTGGGCTTGAAAAACTATTTCTCTAATTTAAACAAAAATACTAAATGGATAAGATATCTGTTTAACATTAATGCAACATCCATGCCAATAGATTTGTCATATGTGGAAGAAAAGCAATTGTTTGAAATGACTTCAGACCCATTCTTGAAAAATAAATATAAGAACAGTTTTTAATGAAGTACTTTATCATTCTGGTTACTAATGCAACATGTGCATCCAGTTTTAACAGAAAAAGTTTTGAAATAGATCTTGATTTTTCCAACTTCATATTTGTGTGAAGTTGCTTTTTCAGCATTTGTAGACATTAAGTAAAAAAAAAAAAAAAAGGAACAGACTATTGGATGTGGAACCTCATCTCAGATTTAAATTCAACAACCAGGTAACCATATAATGATGATCTGTCTCAGCACAAACAATTTCATCGTTCTCATTAATCTACAAATAAATGTTATTTATAATATAACTTTTATTTAAATTTTATTATGAATGATTTCATTTCTTTTTTACTATTTTGTGTACATCACAATATATATATATTTAGAATGTTATTAAAATACATCCATATTTCTGTTTAAGTCAATCCTTTTTGTTAAGTGAAAATATATTCCATACTATGCCTCTCTAACAGTATAAAATTGAAACAAATTTAAACTTCATCAGTTAAAATAAAAGATGTACAGTAATACTTGAAGTAACATAACAGATAGAATCTGAAACATAACCTGGGATTCTAGCAAAAATTTTAGGCACTTATATTAACTAATTTGTAGGCTATTCATTAGAAAGGAAATGACAATTTATTTCAGAATATACATGCATAATTATAAAAACAAAAGAATTTAACTTACAAATATGTCCCGTAATTGCAAAACTAAATTCATATGTAAAAAATGCAATAATTTATGCATGTACATACTTATATATTTGAAACAGAAGATTTTTAGCATTGATTGATCATTTCTTAACATTGCACTTAGCATCAAGTTGAGAGCTATTGGCAATGGAACTCAAATTTGTATCTTGATCAAATGATGAGGGTGTGTAACATCACAGTTGGGGTACCACACTCACCAAACTACCACACCATCAAAATGATAATTTTGAGCCTCCATAGATTTAACATGAATCAGTTCCCCTAAATAGCAAATCTATAGTGTCACCACAGCTCAAATTTTCAACCCACCCCAAGAGATGGTTTTAGTTTAGTTTCAGTAATATTAGTTAGACAATGTGAATTATTTTTCTCTTCCCAAAAGATTTCTTTCTTCTACAAAACAAACAATTATTTTTTGCCTTTTTGTCCTGATGTGCTCTATTATTTTCTATTTCTTTTAAAATCTATAATTTATCTATAAAATTAAGTCTCAGTTAATGACGGAATTGTTAATAGTTTTCATTTTATCCCCTCCCCCCCACAAAAATTAAAGATGATCTTGAAATATTAATTTGCAACACTTCAATTAGGCCATCAAATGTAAATTGAACAATGGAAAATATCTCATTAGGAAATAAATTTACGCCAAGCACTTCAAACAAAAACAGGACATAGTGAGAAACTGAATTTACATAAGTAGGGTATTACTGTATTTACAAATTCTTTAAAAATATTAAGGCTGCAATACAATAAATGTGAATATACATATTATAACTAAATGACTTTTTGCAATCTTAGAACATTTTACTATCAGAAAATGTATTCATGTTTGTATCTGGCTTCATGGCATTAGGAAAGAACAAATTTAAAAGAAAAATTAACATACATCAGGAAAATCACAGTGGTCAAAAGAAGCTTGTAAAAAGTTCTTAGCAGCTGATTTGTACTTTCTGGTAGCCAATTCAGCTAAACCAGCAGCTGATTTCAACTTGGTCAGGACCAACTGATTAGAATCTTTACCATTAACCTGGGAGGAAATTAAGCATTTAAAATCACAGACTTAAAAAGAAAGTACATATATGTATATATCTACTCTCAAAATAAAACAGTAATAAGAACAAATTAATATAATACTATAACAAACTGAAATGGTTGAGAATTACATAATATATTAGAGTTTTGAGTACAATAATAAAACTTAAAATATTTTAATACAAGATGTTAAGTAACAAAATATTAGTTTAAAAAAAAAACGAACTTTTTCTCTCAATTACATTTAATCTATAACTTAGAAAAAAAACAAAGTAAGATTTCTTTCAATTTCTCCTTTACAAAATACAGCATCTAGTAAATACTACACTAATAACTTGAAAAAAATTCATTGTTTTAAGAGAAAAGAACAAATAGTCCAGAAGATAAGAGGAGTCATTTTCATAAATAGTTGTTAGAAAAAACCTTGGAAAAAAAAAAAATTATTTTAAAAAAAAAAACAAAAAAAAAAAAAAAAAAAAAAAGCAAACAGAATTAATTAGAAGTTAGAAATGTTTCCTTGAAAAATAAAAAAAAATTCAATTTACGATAATTAATATGCATGTTGCATTGTCAAGTTTAAGCCCAACAATAATTTTGAAATAAGTCTTTAAAAATTCAATCTATTTCAATATTTTTTCAGTTACATGTGAATAATTGCAGTCCTAAAACAATAGAACACAAAATTCTTTTTTAAATGTTATTCCAAATCAGTTTAAAAATGTAATGTTTCAAAATCTTAAGTATAAATATTTTTTCATGCAAATTTTACAAAATGATGTTAGCTGTAGTGCACACAAATAATTATTGGATTTATAATAAATAGTAGGTGTTATTTTTGTGCTAGTACAAAATGACAAAGTTGAAAAGAATTCCCACAGAAGGTAGTAGTAAAAATCTGGGGTATGATGGCAAAATGCAATCAAAAGCAAGCTGAAATTGCAACTGCATTAAAATAATCAAAAGTAGAACTTCACAAAATTGTGGTTTATGGTGATAATTTCAAATGAAATTCATTCGGTAAGATCACAAAAGACTACCTGTCATAATGACTGTTGCATCAAAATCTTGACAGTAACTAAGAATTATTCTTCATCTCAAATTAAAAACAGAGTACAAATATCAATGAAAAATATTTATGGATGAGTTTTGGAATCAAGGATACTTTTTCCTCTTAATATAAAATGTTATTTTCATCTTGTATAGCTACCAAAAATATAGCAGAAACAATCTGGGAATCCACACTGGAAGTTATATTTTTCTCAGCTCTAACACAAACTTAACCCCCCAAAAAGTACTTCTACTCAAAGCTCAGCATTATAAATACTTGTTCCACATTGAACTAAGAAATTAATGGAAGCATTAAAAATATCAGCATAGAAAAAATGGATTAATAGTGATTCCCTTTTACTTCCTTTTCCCTTTAGTTTTACTGCTGTCTTTAATAGACAATTTAGCAGTTTAAAGGAAAAATCTTTAACAAATATGAATTTATTCTTTCTTGAATAGAATTTACATTGAGTCAACAATTATTTAAAATCTATGCATGTTTAATAATAAGTTTATACCAATATTACACTGTTCTTATATATGCTAAATTCTAATGCTGTTAAACCTACAATTTTTGATAAAAGTGTACATGATAGATTTCTTAAATTAATATTCTAATCAATGGCATTTAAAAACACTATTAAAAACCCATTCATTTGCAAAATAATTTTTTAATTTCCCACCAGTGTATAATAAATCCTCATGAATCCAGCTCCCATTGAACCAAACAGCTAAATTATAATTAATAAACACAAAAATGTCATGCTCTTTGTGCATTTGTGTTGTTGTATTACTGTATTCATCAGAATTCTCGTCTTATACTACTATTTATCATTTTCCTTGTCTTATTTCAAAATATATGTTCCTTTTACTGTACAAAGTGTTAAGTTATGTATCTTGGCTTATTTTAATTAGCCTGAGTTAAAAAGGTTCTATTGTACTTAGAAAAGTAAGAGAAAAAAATTCTAATATACAAAATAAAACACTAACATTAGAAAATATACCGTATTAGAAACATGAGAAAAACCAAGGTAGAAAAGCAAGGTTATTTTAATTTATTAGAGATTAAAGAAAGGAAAGCTTACCTTAAATAAAAAAAAGTTCGGTTTGTTTTCACTTACTTCAGCAACTTCAGGTGTAGCTTCAGCTTTATTGACATATGTCAAAACATGCGACCAATTTTGAAGATACACACTAACCTGAATGAATAATTTGTAGTTTAAATATAGATAAACATTAACCAAAATAATTCATGCTATGTTATGTTTAGACTTCAAACGAGACTATGCAAAATTTCGTGACACAGCTAATAATTTTTAACATGAAAGTTAAAAGAAAAAGTTTACTTATTTTTACTTTCCCTTCACATATACATTCAGTGCCAAAAAAATTTGTAAGCCAAAAAAGAGGCCAGAATAAAACGAAATTTTACATAAGTACAATGCTGACAGGGGCGGTTCTAGGACTGGACAAACTGGACCCCTGCCTGGGGTGGCAAATTTTAAGGGCGGCATTTGGATCAAATTTGAAAAAAAAAAAATTTATATATTTTCTGAATATTATTGTGTGTGAATTTTTGGTATTTCATTAAACGTATCTTATTTCCTTATTTTGTACTCTCTGTATGTTTAATATCAATTTTCTTGAATGTTGAAACTTGAAGTTTTTGAGGCGAGAGAGTATATGTTTAATGTAAAAGATATGTAAACATATCAGTTTTATCAAGTAACTTTATCCCCATCCAGGTGTGGGATCACAATGGACATTCTTTGCACCCATAGAGTTTTTGGTAGATAGGGAGCCACAGGAGATATTTTATTTTAGTTTTGTGTGTAGTTACTATAAGTTAAAATAAGCACTTGTGATTCTTACTATCAATGGTCTCTATCTCGAAAAAATTGGCTTGCTGAAAAGGGCGATTCCTTCTCTTACATTTTACTTGGTTTAAATAATAACAAGTAATTATTACGCCCTTAATTTTGAATTGTTTTATATTTTTTAAGACTTAAAATTATATCTATATAAATGCTGCCTGTTTGTTTGAAAGAATTATTCAAGTTCTATAGGTGTTAATATATGTGAACAATTTATATATATATATATTTTTTAATTATAATTTTCTGCTTTAGAGAGAGGGGCGGCACTTTTCATTTTTGTCTGGGGCAGCAAATCTCCTAGAGCCGGCCCTGATGCTGATTTAAATAAATGTTCACAAAATCAAAGTAAAATGAATGCAGGTTTTAGTACCCTTTTGGGCCACCTATAGCATGAAAACATGATTTGATATAGTCAGGTATTGAGGCATAGAAGTCTTATAAGATGTCTTGAAACATTTGTTACTGTACACATGCCTCTAATTCAACCAAACTTTTAGACTGTCCAATTTGCAAGCCTAAATTATCTCAGATATGCTCAATCAGTGACAAATCTGGGATTGAACAGGTCAGGAAAGGATTAAAATGGGGCAGAGACAGTCCTATAAAATCCTTGCTGTGTGTAGGAAAGCATTGTTTTGTTGAAAAATGGCTCCTGGGAACCATGAGTGGAAACGCACATTGCTGAAGAATGTCACCAACATACCTGTGAGCTGTCATGATGCTGTGGATCAATATTAGGGTTGACTGTATGTCCTATGATTCATCATTGAAGTGAACTGCTTCCATTTGATTTGAAATCAAATGGAAGCAGTTCACTTCAATGATGATCATATTCCAATCCCTTTGATTACAACACCACTCCAAACAGGGGTGACACTGAATGGGTGTCAATGGCAGTACATGAAATGGGCATCCCGATAGAAACTGCCTTTCAGCCAGGCACCTTGCAATGACAGACACAGAGGGCCATAGTGAGGGTGCTGCCTGTGTTTGGATGGTGGACGGTGAGACAGTTAGCACTCTATGCAGGTGTCTTACGATGTGACAAGTCTTTTTGACCATTGGTCTGTCGAGGGCATCCTGAGCCAAGTCGCTGTGTCTCCTGGTCGCGGACTTATCTCATCCACTGGCCCCAACACCTTCTCCTTAAGTCAGAACTACCTAGGTGGCAAGATACTCCTCAAGCTGACCACCCAGTTTCTATCCTCTCAATGATTCTTCCCCTCCTGAGCTCTGACAGCTGCTCATACTGTCTTTGATGGCGGCATAATGGCATGTCTAGTTAAAAAGCATCCTTCTGCAGCAGATTAAATACATGCTAACAAGCCCTGATAACCTGTTTTATGATCCTAGGGGAACAAAGCTTAAGGCCCTCTGGTGGCACTACGTAATTATGCTGCATTTCTGATCATTTACAAATCTGCCTGACGTGTACCTTCATGCCAAGTTTCATAACAATCCCACTCTTACTTTTTGGTGGGCAAATTTTTGTGGTAATGAGTATATATAATCAGTTGTTGAATGAACACAATGTTGAATTGAACAAATGGTCTAGAATCAGTAACACAGATAAGTTTCATAAATCTTAATGAAGAATATATCGAAAAGAATTTCAGTTTATAATTCTACTTACACAGAACATAACTTTACATAAGAATTTCACAGCAAGGAAATATGAGTTAAAAATATAATTATTAATTTTTTTTCCCCCATGCATCATTAACAATATTATGAATAACTTAAAATATTTGTATACATATAAATAGGTTAGAATTTTTAGATAAAAGGCTTTCTTAAGGGCTTTAGTATGAAGCAAGCAGATTCTAGAACACTGCACAGTTAAAACGATTAAATCTACACATTGTGGATTAATAATAAGTCCAATAATTAAAGAGAAGCATGTTATATACACTAATTAGGTAAAAAGATATTTAAGAAGATAAAAATTACCCATTAGAATATAATGTAATTATTCTGTCATTACTTTTACAGTCAAGGAGGAAAGCAAATGCTACAAGATTCAATTTCAGAACAATTCAAAAATTTAAGAATGTTAACATTTAATTACCTTTATAACATTAAGACACATATTGATAACATGTTTCCCACTTGTACAATAATCCCTAGCTCTGGAGTAACATTTCAGAGCATTGCTCAAATCACCACAATCCAAATAGTGATCACCCAAATCATCATGACCTCGTCTGCAATTAAGAATTCAAGCATTAGAAATAAATTTTAATAAATACAAATTTTTAATATGCAAGCCTACTTACATTGGAATTCATTAAAAAAAAAAAAAAGAAAGAAAGAAATTGCCTCAAGATTTTGGTCAAACACAAAAAAAACATTTATAAAAATCGTGTAGAATGCAAAATACACTTAAAACTCTGATGTGATATTTTAAATTTCAAAAAACTTATTCTGTTCTTATGTGTATCAAAAAAGAATTTCCGCAAACATACAAGTTTTCTTTTTTACATATAACAAATTTTGATATAATGGATTAAAAAATACATCCATGTGTAATCAGCCACAGAAATACATAAACATATTTTCATAGCAGAATGTAATATAACTTCACATAGTTTTATAAATATTAAAAGGTATCTTCAACTATTTATAATTGTAATACTCTCAAAGTAATTGTTCTAATTACCAAGATATGTTCAATAACAGTCAATTATTGCTTGAATTATTGTAATACACTATTAAATGGAATTGTTAAGCATACTACTGCTGATGTTGCCTATATTAAATTTACTTAAATGTTTTTTCAGCAAATAACTTTATTTTATAACTACCAACTAAGCACATACAACCTAAGAAATTCTATTCTCATACTCTTGCTCTCTCTCCTGTCTTACACACACATCTTTCCTCCCCCCTCCCCAGCATGGATATACAATTGTACATCATCACAATTGAAACAACACTATTTCCTAAACATATCCCCTCCTAAGAGTTTCAATCCAAAAAAGTATAACAATGTAGTTGTTTGTTTGTAAAATATTTACATTGTATTCATGCAAGTGAAACTTAACAGTATTTAGTGATTTTAAATCAAAGAATTTTTTTCAAAAGATAACAGATATAATATGCATTTCATCCATAAACATTAACACTGAAAGATTTCAGGAAAATAAAAAGTGATTTTTGTTAGACTGCCAAAAATAAAAATAAAAAATATGCATTCAAAAGACAATATATGAAGGAAGAAGTTCAAAAACATTTATTACAGGAAAGTAATTTTATCAGGTCTACAGATAAACTATAAAAAGGCTGAAAATAAAATTCAATCTAAATCAGTGACTTAAAACTGCAAATAAGTATAAATGTAATCCCCCTCCGCAAAAAGCATATGTCTTTCGGTGAAATAAAAAAAATTGCAATAGAGATATTCTACAATACATAAAGTTAAATATTAAACAAGTATTAATACATGAACTTTTCAACATTTTCATTGCATCTAAGTATGTTCTGTGTTTGATACTTTTTTAATATAATTTAAAGACTTTGGAAGTTATAATATTGCAATACATCATTTGAAATGACAACTTTAGTGTAGATGACTTACAATATTCATGACTGACACTTTAAAAATATTTCAGAAATTATAATAATTATGTAGAGATTTCTTTTTTTAATCTCCCCCCCCCCTCCCCTAATTTGTGATATAAATTTATGCATAAAAACATGGTTTTTTATTGTAAAAATTTATATTAACATAAAAAATATTTGATCATCAAAGACAAAAGAGTATAATTTTTAAATACTTCACAACCAATTGATTTAAATTTAAACATGCTCAGAAATCAAATACAGTTTACACACATTGAAGAAAAATTTATTAAAAATGTATGCAAAAAAAAATAAGAGATATTTACCTAATACTTTCTTTAATGGAATTGCTTTTATAGTTCTTCAAATCTGTATCTAATTTTTCTAATTTGAGAGCAGCTTTTTTACTTTTAGTTTCAATCCACTGTGTGTCCAATGGTACAACGCCCGCATTTAAACCTCCCGTTACATCAGGCAGATTGGAATTACTACAATTAATCACATGATAAAAATATATACATTTACCAAAATTGTGTGCATATAGTTTACTAAACATAAATAATACATTTTACTATTTGCAACATAGTTAAAAAATATTACAATTTATCTTAATTTAATAGATATTATTTTTAAACATGAAAGATCAATATTTTATATTAAAGATTGATAAAATGTATAATTTTCACTAGCTGCATGGACCGTCGTTGCATGGGCTTCTTCAAGCGTATAGCTTTTCGCTTTAGAAATTTTCCCTTTTCCTCTCAGTGTCAGTACTTCCTGGTATCTGTGTGATTTCTGTATTAATGCCATTAAAATTCTCTTTTTCAAAGTTTCTTCCATCTCTTTACCCCATCGTACGGTTCTGTTAACTCTCCATTTAGCCTGGCATTGCACAGGCTTTTTTCGTGGGTATAACTTTATCCCCGTGGAAATTTTCCCCTTCTTTCTGGATGCCAGCAGTTCTAGGTGTGTGTCATGTGCGATGTGAGTGATTTCTATATATTTGTCATTCAAATTCCCTTTTCCGAAATTTCTTCCACTTCTTTTTTTGTCAAACAGGCTTTTCTTTGTCAAAATTTACTTTTTCCATTTTTTTCTTTTTCCTTTGTTCATCCCGGTGTTGTGTGTGCATGGGCTTTTTCAAGTATAAAACTTTTTTTCCCTGGATTAAGATCTTTTTTTTTTTTTTCATTTCAATGATTATATTCATTTTGGCAATATGTAAATTATGTAGTTTTCTACACACAATTACTTTAACTTTCTCATAACAATTTATAGTTTTGTGTGTGAATACCTTAGTTATTTACTTATATTACATCTTATTAAGAGCTAGATTAACCCATTAAGAATACTAAAAAAATTATACTAACCCAACAGCTTCAAGCAATTTTCTATGAATCATTTGATACATGGTTATGTTGTAGGTAGTAAGTACATAGGATAATGCCATTTTTAAGGCTTCAATACGTAGTGATGGACAGTGATCTGCTATATAAAGCAATCTGTATAATTTAGCTAAGCCAGTATAGCTAGATATGTAAGCATCCAAATCCTAAGAAATAAATTAAAAATTTTTAGTAAATGAATATAATTTAAGAAACATCAAAATTAATCATAAATGCAAAATTAAAGATATGATTTTTTTTCAATATCACTTTTAAAAGTATAGCATGTCAAAAATTAGACAAATTCAAATGTTCAATTGGATAACCAAAAACAACTAAAAAAATATAAATGAACAGAATATTACTTAAAACAGGATCATTCACATGGGGTGTTTTATACACTCCAGTAACAAATAATGCCTTCCATGTTTACATTAAACTTTTGTTCTTGACGCATCAAAAATAGCATACAATAAAATCTGGCGTATAATGTGCATTACAGTATAACACACACCTATACTTCCAAGCTACTTTTCTCCATTTTTTGATATATTCAAAGTATAACGCTGACATCCTTTTTTCCCCCAGATATTATTCTTTAAGATAAGCTTTTGAAAAAATAGTGTACTTCTAGTCCAGAACTTCTACCCTTTAAGTTCTTTAGGTATGTGTGTGTCATTTTTTTTAATAAACAATATTCCGATCTAAGTAGAAGACTAATGTTGTTTTATACTAATCTTTTTTCATTTTTGTAGCTATTATTTTTATACCCGGTGGGGTGTATAGCACGCACCCATAAATTTCAATCTTATTTTTTGCGTTAAAAGTGCACATTATACGCCATATTTTACAGTAAGTTTTTCTAATCTTTCCCTTCACAATTTATATATATGTACATTTATTAAATTCTTTCTAGAAAAAAAAACATTATTGCAATTTTTTTGCACATATTTTATCATCTGCTAGATACTGTATAGACTGATTCTGAATATGAACAGAGCAATATTAACAATTGTACAATTTCAGAGGAAGAAGGGCACCAAACTGAACATCTGAATCATTTCATAGATTCAGAACTTTAAGAAACTTCTGAACAAGAAACAAGAATTGAACTGCCACAAAAAAATTCCTGCAACTTGAAAAAAAAAAAATGGAAACACGAAATGGCATAAAAATAAAGGTAATACATACATAACACTCATTCTCAAAGCATTATTATTCATCAGCAAAATTTGCAAAAATGTTTTATAGTTCTTCAATCTATTTATTTCAAATTACAAAGCAATATATAATCAAATATTATAATTTGTATATTGAAAAGGTTCAAACAATATATCCAAGAGGTGAGACTAAGATAAATGCATTCACAGTTTTACTGATACTTACGGAATCATGTAACTCAAGTCATAAGAAGGAAGTCATTATGGAATGTATCATGATTAAGTAACAATATGTTTTACAAAACTATGAGCAATAATTTTTTTATGCCATTTAAGGTTTGACGATTCATCAAACATGGAACAAATTTATTCACACATCAGATGTATATTTTTAAAACCAAATGAAAATTGCATAAAATATTACTCAATAAGTGAATATGTCATGATCAATGAACAGCCATTAAATATTTAACTAACATCACACTGTTCAGCTACATGAGGGCTTTTGGCAGCGAACCTCGTAATTTTGAACCATGGTCAAGTGAAGAGGACAACACCTGTGTGTGAGCTGGCCCCCCCCCCCCCCCTCCTAACAACCACACCAACGGGAGGACATTTGAGTTATCAACAGATTTAACATGCACTGCTCCCCTACATGGCGGGTCTTTGGTGGTACTAGGCTCGAACTTGTGACAAACCAGCCACGATCCAATACCTTCACCACTAGGCTACAGCGGCCACGGAAAACAGATGGAAAGGATTATATTAATATGGATTAAATTACTTTATGTATTTCAGAAACCCTTTTTATATGCTTAAATTGGAACCTTAACACACAGTTATGTGGTCCACACAAGATTACATTCACATAGTAATGAATGTATTTCAATCATTTTATAATTGTGAATCTAATATTTCTTAAAACTACAGGTTGAAGAGTTGTTTTAAAAAAAGTTAACCATAGTTGGTATATTCCATGAAAAAAAAAAGGAGAAAATCTTTATTGGTTATCAAAAACCTGAAATGTCCCCTTTTAGTTATACTCATAAAATTACAAATATCCTTGGCTTTTTTTTGGTAAAAAAAGGGGGAAGTAGTACTCCACTGTGCTTCAGAATTACACTTCACCAGAAACCAAACCTGGAGTGATGAAATTTGAAATTGTGAATGTTTATGATATGACTAAAGATGGTATTAACATTATTGATGAAATGAGCAGTCTATATAATGTAGGAACTATGAGAAATAAGAAAGAGAATGTGCCTCATTCTGGCCACTTTTTTTAACTGAAATAATTCTTAGCACTAGCATTTTGTAAGTTGTCTTAGTTAATTCTTCGTTTTTCCTAAGTGTGTGTGTTATGTCAATAAAATGATATTTGCAATAACTGTTGCTGCTCTAAGACCTTTCAAGAAATTAATATTAAACACAATAAGATGATTTCACTGTATTTAAATTCCTGATGTGAGAACTGTCATGATGCCTCATAAATATGTGATCTTGAATATGTTATCAGCTTCTAAATACATCAGGAATTATTGCTTTAATTGTTCATCACATTTGTTTTCCCTGAACTGGAAATAAGACATTCAAAGGAAGAAACTGGAATGGATTTTGTGCAGCATCGCAGTGTAGTACAAGATCAAAACTTTCAAATCTTATAAAACTAAAATGAACTGATTTAGAAAATAGTAAAAAAGATATTGATTCATCAAAAAAAAAAAGCAATGCACTGTTTGCCCTTAGGGAAAAGAAAAGTTAATTTAATAAACATCAGGTAAAAATATATGGCAATTAACTTATGAAATGTTTCACAATAAAATAAACATGCTAAAAATTTAGGGAGTTCTCAATACCCTGTGAGTAAAAATCAAAAATAGGTGCAAGTGCTATGTATGTTTTTATAACAGTATTAAAATCAACCGGGGAAAAAAGCTCCAATAATAATACAAATTACTATGGATATAACACAAATAATTATTTAAAGCATAACATTCATAGAATTTTGATTTTTTAAAAAAAATATGCAATTTTTAGTCTTATTGCAAAATGGAATTTTAATTTTCTATGTAAGAGTTTCAGAGGTGGAAATGTGCCAAACAAACTACAACAAACTTTAATATTCTCTTTGATTGTGCATGTGCAAGGGAAAAGTAAAAACAAATAAATTAAAGTTTGTGACAAGAAAATGAAAATCATTCCTTTAAAAATTACCATCATTAGAAATTTAAATGATTTAATCCACTTTTTACAAATATACAACACTAGCTGGTATACCAGTTCTTCACATGGGTGAACTGAAAAATTAAACACAGATTGAAGGATAAAGAAGTTTTTAATGAGTTAATTTTACGTGAATTGCAAATTAAACAAAAAAAGCTTTTTGCATATCTCAGCTGAACAAATAAAAAAAAAACCTTTGTTAAATTTTAAGTATGTGGATCTAATAGCTGATAAAAAGGATTTTTTTTTTATTTATAACACCCCGTAACACTCTTTGAAAAAATCTCCCTAAGCTGATCTGTGCTTAGTAAAAGTAACACATTGTTAAAAGTTTTGTGTAATGAACACTTAAAGTAGTGTAAATAATTTATATCTGAAAGTGTAATACATTAATATTACTTTCTGTTGCATTTATTTTATGTTAAAATTGTAATATTCACAAGCAACGCCATTTCTTAAAATGGCGATTCAATGAAAAACATATCGAAATGTTAACGATAGAGTCAAATTGGCAAATGTCTAGCTACTTTCACAGCTCGAGCTTTATTAGAGCTTTGTAAGACCCGCCGTGTAGGGGAGCGATGCACGTAAATACTTTATCTACCGCATTATGATTTACTGCAGTTTTTTCATACAATATTTTTTTTTGGATCACTACATTGAAAATTAAAGGATATACATAAACAAAATACCCCACTTTGGGAAGTTTAATCCCTTAGAGCTAATAAATTAATTAAAGATATTCCACTGTAAAATTAATTATATACACCATTCACTTAATAAAAATAGTCAAATCGTTTTCTATGGTTTTCATTAACATACAAAAACATAAGACACTTAAATTTTGAAATTAATTATTTTTTCGGGACAAAAATGATAATCTTTGCAATCCACTGAAAATGCCGTCAGCAGAAAACGCAATATCTGCTACAAAACTATTCACCTTCCCCGCTAAAATACTCATCATAGAACCCATGCTGCCATATATCTTGGAAGAGTGGATTTCAAAGAATATTCCCTGAACTGCACGACATTAATATTCACTCACTCACTCCAAAAAATACAATAGAGTAGTTATAATTATTTTTATACTTAAAAATGCAATATCTGCTTATTCAATTAAAATTATAGCGCTATAATTAACTACTAACCACAAACAAATTTTGAAAATTTGTCCAAATGTAGGGTGAAAGAGAAAGTTTATTTACTTTAAGTACCAGAAGTGATAAAAGTATTTATTTTGAAAAAAGATCAATTTCTTACTACCAAATATGCATAATAAAAAAAAATATATTCACAAATAAAGAGAGATTTATAACAACCTCTCCCTTTAAAACTTAGTTTTATTCTGAAATAAAAAAAGAAATTAGGGATTACGCTGATTACAGGAATAAATTAGAAGCGAGAGCCTCGCGTAGTCAAAACAAAAAGGGTTTCTCCACAAATAAAAGATAGATATAAGCTGTCGTGGGCTTTTTTTGCAGCACACGCCAGAATTGCTTGCAGATGGCAGAATTTTTTCCTACTTACTTGACAAATATCGTTATATTTTGGACACTTCACACAATATCTTTATAAATTATAGCCTATGCTATAAATTATAGACTATGTGTTACTCTGATGTATAAGCTATATTACTGTAAAGTTTCATTAAAATCCATTCAGTTGTTTTTGCGTGAAAGACGACCACACATCCTCACAAACTTTTGCGTTTATAATATATATTAGGACATTTCTGCATACATTATAATTATATACACATAATTAAATCATGTCAAACTTTTACAATCAAATTACAGAATTTATTTTAAAGCAATAATTAACATAGTGATTTTAAAGTCTATCATTAAATTTACTTTTTTTTTCTTTTATTTCTATTAAAAATTACTGTTTTTATCACTGGACATTTAAAATTCTTTGTTCAAGCTGTTGACTAACTTTTTTATATAAGAGATGCTGTGGTTTCTATACCCATTACATTTTACATATGACAAATTAAGAATTAAATTTAATTCAAAATATATCCATTTTAGGTAAATATGTAATAAAATTTTTATATAATTTTTTAATAAAACCTAAATATGTGCCACATTTCCATCAGAACAATGGATAGATATTTGCTGCTCATCAGAGTTTTTCTTTTAGTACTGCAGTTAAAATATTGATTTTTGGTTTATAGTTTATTTTTAAATTAGAAAATAAACCATTCCCAAAATGATAATCATCTGTGAATAAACTTTTAAACATACTAGCTTTTAAAAAAATTTAAAAACTAATTTCCTAAATATGTAAACAGTGTTTTTATTTCTTAAAGGTAAACATACAAAATTTTTGATTTTAAGACTTTTAAAATGACTTATTTTATCATATAAACAAAGGAAAAGTGTAACTAATAATTAATAAAGTTTGCCATTTTAATCTCGCAATTGTGAATCAAATTGCTCGATTTCTCAAGTGTATAAGGAACTTCATACTTCTTATCTTTCCATTATTCATTTGCTTTGAAAAACTCATAATCAGTTATGAGCTATTTAAACCTTTCTACCTAGGAATATTGCATTCATCCACTAGAAAATTTATGTTATTTTAATTATTACAAAGCTATTTAGGCAAAAATTGTTTTAAAACAATATGTTACTCAATATAATCACTATATGATAAATACTCTTTACTGCAAAGATTTTACATTGGTAAAATGCTGTTTCATTTATCCACGAAAATGGTTAGCGACCTCAAAACTGATTGATTCCCCGCCTACAAGCATGCGTCGGCAGTGCTCTCTTCCAAGAGCATCTCGTTCCTCTTGCCATGATGTCTATATCTGAAGGGCAATTCACTTTTCCAGCAGGACCAGAAAACAAGTGTTGGTCCGAAGTTTTCAGGAAAGAAAAAAAAATTAAAAAGGAGATGAAACAGGACATTTTTATTGCTACATAACAAAACAAAAGAGAGAAAGAAACAGTAAAGAATATATCTATGCTTTTGGTGATTTTTGAGAAGTTTTCTGATAGGATAACATAGGACAATTATTCTGACCAAAGTAAAATATGTTACAAATGGCTAGTCTTAGTCACTTTTTGAATATTGAGTAGAAACATTTATTTCTTACAGGTCTTGTTATAATTCGGCATTTTTCTTTTAATGTTTCTAAAAATGCCTTTAAAAAATAAGAGTAATAGATCTTGTAAACATCCTGGTTTTAATCAAGACAAAATCTCAATGTTTGCAATGGATAAAAAAAAGAAAGAAACAGATAAAGTGCAAAGGAACACTAATAAAGTGTCCTTATTCTGCAAGATCTACTGTAATTTTTAATTACAAAAAAAGTCTAGGTTACAAGTGTTGCAACGAAAAGGGAATCTATTTGCCTTTAAATCCCAGATTTATCAGCAAATATATCAGTTATTCAAAATCCAAAGAAATGGTGGGACCTTTAATAATGGTGTAAAAAGGATACATTAACTCTGCATATAGAGGCAAATGAAGACTTTTTTGGAAAGGACTCATTCCTACAAACTAGAAAAAATTTTATTTCAAATTTTTTCTACCTGAAATTTTTGATGGAAAAGAGCCATGAAATATGCCTTTGAGGAAGCCACTAGAAGGAATCTATTAAAAGCAAAAAAACTAAAAGAGACTAATATAGGATAGGAAATAAAGCCTACATGTTATCGAATGATTATCTGATTAATGTCAAACTTTGAAGCTACACTAGGACTATTGGTGACCTCATAATTTTGAACTTACGTCAAGTGACAAAGACGAAACCTGAGCAGACACCCCAGTCCCATAACTTCCATTCCGCACCAACACGAGAGCTTTGAGCCTCAGCCTTTTAGATAGTTGGTCTTCAGCAGCGACACCAAAACTTGAATTGATGACTTAAACATTACTGTGTTGACCATGAATTCATGACCATGACCCCTTGGCTAGTGTGACCACCTGCATCTTCTAGAACAGGATGCCGCAAAAGTTGCAGATGCTACATAATTATGTACATTACATAGCCTATTACCTGGATTCTTGCATAGAATGAAACTATTTTATTACTAAATATGAGTAAAAAACAATAATGCAATTTTCTACAATTTAAAATTTTTTTTAACTATTACTTAATATTTTGTAAGAACTGATCTTTTAGGGTTATTTAATGGAATAAATATTAATATTATCGTTATACTAAAAATCAATAATTTTAGGCGATTTAAAACTTGTATTTCAATTTATATATGCAACATAAAACATATCATGTCTATTATTACACAACACTTTAATCAACGTAGATATATTTCAAAATCTGTACAACAAAATAAACAACTATGTAATATCCCCCCCAATGGGACTGCGGATTGGTATTTACTATTGCAGACTCAATATATTCCCCAGGAGCTGGTACCTCTTATTAGTGTGGCACCATACATAGGTGGTATACCAATTGCTGCAAGTAATTTTGATGCCCAGTTTCTACCCCATAGGGAGGCCCCTAAGCTCTGATGTTGCAAAACCATACTAAGAATTTAACTCTGCTGAGATCACCTAAGCCAAATAAAATAGGCTGTTCAGATGATCTTTTACATACCACATAATCATATCATCAAATTTGTAATATTTATTCTTTTGTTTTTGTACTTTCCTCTTTTAAAAAAGATTTCTGAATATTTTTTAAATACATGTGATACTATCCATACTGCTATTCATAACTAAATACAATAAGATGAAACTATTATTTGCATATTTAGAAAAAATATTTGATTATGTTTATATAGATAAGAATTTGGATAAGAAGAAAAATTAGATAAATAAATAATTTTTAAACTTCAATTTTAAAATAAGTCTTTCAAATAAAAATTAATTTAACATATTTATATAGTATTAGATTCTCTTGTAAGAATAGTTATAAAAATTAAACTCCTCATAAGAATAGAATTTTTACCTAAATTTTTTTTTCAGATTTACCTTTCTCTTAAAAAGAATTGTGAGGAAAACTTACAATTAAAGTATAGTAATCTTCTAATTTATTCTAATTAATCTAAATTAATCACACATGAAACCTATACTTAACCCATTCAGGACTGGGATAGCATATGCATAATCACTCGATTCCTGTGGTACCCTGTATCTTTCCTGTCTGCAAGGGCCTATGATCACAAGGGCATGATTTATATTTGCAACATTTTTATTTTAATTTTTAAGTGACACTAGAAGGTTGAAGTCCATTATTATTATTTCAAATAATGTTTCACAGAGCTTTGACCAGCAGTATGTGCTTTCGGTTCCAAGCTTTTTAATTTCGATCCAGAGACTTTATCACTCTCCTAAATTATTTATAAAAAAAACTTATTAAAAAAATTTTCTATAAAATTTGTATTTTCAAATATTGCAAAAATTTTATTACAGTGTATTCAGATATTATCAATGACAACAGTAACGATTTTATATGAATTTTATTGAATGAATTATTAAATGAAATTAGGCGTAACAGGGGAAATTGTACGATTCTATGCATGTGTATACTCTCAGAATGGGAAGGCCTGGGGGAATGCTTTGATCTCCTTTTGCCAGTTCTGAACAGGTTAAAGAATATCTTGAACTTTTACCGAAAAATATATTCAGAAATTTTCAGTAGGATGAATCAAATAAAATTACAATAATTAGTTTATTAATAATTAGATTCAAAAAGTAATTAAAATTATTCTCACAAGTGTGGGATTTTCCACAGTATACAATTCTTCTTCAGTAGTATCATTTTCTTCAGGAGGAGCATCAACTTGCATGGGTTCAACAGATGAACTCTAAAAAAAATGAAAAAAACCATGCATGATTATTTATTATTTTACCAATTTCCATCATTAATAAAAATAGCAAAACAGCTTTGATACTAATCGAGAAATGTATCACATACTTGGTCACATTTCAAATTAACGCCTCCATGCCGACCAACGCATTTACATGCCAGCACAAAATGCAGTTCCTGGCCATCATATATGCATGCCAGTTTTTTTTTTGCTCACCTCCAGGTATCACATGTACATGCTAGTAGTTCAGAAGGTATGTGGTATGGAAATTTTAATTTCATTGACAACAGATGGCCCTGTATGTCCATAGGATTTGAACTTCTACTTGAAATGAGAGAAATTTAACTCACATGGACTTAGTTTGATTTATAAGCATAAGGGAAAAGTAATATTTCCAAATGGCATGCATTATGATGCTTCTTTAAATGAACATGAGGTATTTGTTTATAGTAAGTAAGAGAGTTTTATTTTTGCTAGAGCATTGGGTATTTGGGTTTGCAGTCTTTTTTAATGGGTAATTAGATCTTAGAAGAAATTTTTTCTGTATTTACTGTTGCAATGTTGAAGCATCGAAAATGTTTAACTAAACTTTAAACAGTAGAAATTATTGCAGATATTAATTCTGAAATACACTCTGAGTGTAGATGGTGACAATACATTCTGATTGTTCTGTTCAATACGAATCTAATGATGATGACATTTCAAACATCTGTATGCCAAGTAAATCTAAAGAAAATGTATTTTCATGGCCATCCACAATAGAAAATTTAGTTTTTGTCCAAAGTTCATTCAAAAATCCACCAAAATAGCAAATGAGTTATTATGAGTGCAAGGATGAGTGTAACGCAAAAATGTGTGTAGATCTTTGTTTTCAAAATTTTCATATTAAAAAAAGAAAATTAAATAACACATTCAGTTTTAAAATGCATTGTGTTAAAAGCAGTTAATTGGTATGTAAAAATGTATTTTATAATGACATTTATACAATCTAGAGAGCACTATTAAAATACGTATTCAAATTTTTTGTATTTTCATTGATTCACATTTAACTGCAAAACAACCCTCCAGCTCGTGAAAGAAACCTCCTGCCCTTGAGATACACACACATTTGCGCCTTTCATCCCAAAAGGATTAACAAAAGTAACTTCTATCACATGCATATTCATGTAACATCATTGAAAATAAAAGGAAAGAGTGAACAATGATACACCTTTAGAATGCAGACATGAAAACTAACTTAGTAAAATCAATCAAGTTTCTAGTATTTTGAAATTTGTGTGTATTCTTGTTTTTTTTATTTACTTGGTGCTTAATAAAATATTAATTCCTTTCATGAAGTTTTATAAATAGTTAAGTCGAGCCATTCTCACCTCTCCAGTTAGTTTTCACACTTACGTTTTTGTTTGGCATTAATTGTTGCTCCATTGTTGATGACTGAAAAATAATGATGCATTATTACTAAGATAATATTTTTCAAATCAATTTTCTAATAACCATTCCACATTGTTTACAGAAGATACAATACACACTTAATACTCTAATTAATAACTTTAGAAAAATAATTTTTTTTTCAGGTATCTTTATTACTTTGAGAATCCAAATTAATAAAGATACAATCAATTGAAGATAATTAACACAACCCCCATATAGTCATGACAATATTTTAAAAAATATAAAGCATTCTAAAAGCTTCATTAATTTTGTATAAGGTAAAAGGTATGATACCCAGAGTCAAGTCAAATTCCAACTTAGTTCTTCATTTAATTAAGACTGCATTTTTCTCCAAATGTTATAAACAGTGCAGATTTATCCATTGGGCTCTTGGAGCAGGGGCCTGGATAAGTTGAACTTAACCAGATTTTCTGGTTATAAATTTTGATCAGCCAAGGGGGTCCATAGATCTGCATCCAGGGCCCAAAATGAGCTTAAATTGGCAGCACAGGATATAAATCATTTAATCTCTTCTTGTACATCACACTGAATAAACAGAGAATTTCCTGAAAACACCACTGGAAAACTTTATTACTGACTTCACAGAAAATAATCAAGAATAACTGTTTAACACACAAAAGGGAATAAAAGAAAGGTACTTTTAATAACTTTTGTAATTCTCATTAAAATAAGTCAAAACTGATATTGCCATTATAGTTTAAATGAAACTAAATATAATGTAAATGAATTAATTTCACTAGCATATAGTTAATTTGTAGAAATAATTTTCTCATTTAATTTGATTTTGGATTTTAAAAGTTGACATGCCTTTCCTTTAACTTTTTTTCTCTGGGTCTGAATATTTGAAGTGTATAACATATAACATTCATCATGCCACTAAAAAAATTTCAATTAATCTTAACTTGTAAATGATACTAAACGTCATGCACATAAACAAGTGCTAGCACAAGTATATATTTCTAAAGAAAGCATATAGTCTGTCCAAGCTTTTTAAATAATGAAAATATTTTTACCCTAAACAAGTTTTTTTTTTGTCCAGGAAAAAAACAACAAGATACTACATTTAAGATATTGAACAGAAAACAATTCTTTCATTGAAATAAAAGAATAACTGACAGAAGATATACAGTGAACCACAAAAGTGTTTGTACACTTGCAATTTCTTATCAAATTTAATGTTTTCGACTAATAAAAATTAATATATTGCAATTGTAATTTTTTTATGATATCTGCAACTTGTTCTTAATGGAATGACATAATTAATTTTTTAAAAATAGTATAACTATTTTTTTTTAAAAATAATCAAAAAGCTACTAAAAAATTACACCACAAAAGTCTTTGTACGCTTAACAAAAATCTCAACTTAGCTTTAAATATTGTATTTCTTTCTTAATTTAGTACTTAGTGGGATATCTTTTAGTGTCCACAACAACTTTTAAGCATCTTGGTATAGATTTGATCAGTTTTTTGTAATTTCTGCATCGATTTTCCTCCATTCTTCTGTGATTATTGTTTTTACTTCACATTTTGTGTTTATTTGTCATGTTTTCTTTTTTTTTACATAAAAATCTCTCCAAAAATGCTCTACTGGGCTAAATAAAGTGATTGAGTGGGTGTTTTCATAATTTGGGGACAGTTATAGAGACACCAATGGCATACATTGAGAGCAGTACGTTTGGCATCATTACCCTGTTAAAAAATTAAGTAGTCTCCAATATCCAAATTTCGAGCAGATAATTTAAAATTTCTCTTTAAAATATTTAAATAGAACTCAGGATTCACAATACCATCAAAAAATACCAAATTACCTAATTCTGAGGCCAATTTACACCCCCATGCCAGAACACCTTCACGTCAATGCTGAAGCATGGAGGTGGAGGAGTTCTTGCTCCAAATAAATTCATGGGATTAAACTCCTTTTTTTTTTTCATTTACAAGCTATTATAGGCCCATCGGAACCAAAAATGTTGAATTATCTGCCATCCCAATCAATTTGCTGTCAATTTTGAATTTGCTAAAACTTAATACCAAGAATCTAATTGGATCAATAGAACATGGAGGTGTAAGAGTTCTTGCGTGGGGGTGTAAATCAGCCACAGAATTAGGTAATTTGGTATTTTTTGTTGATGTTGTGAATCATGAGCTCTATTTAAATATTTTAAAGAGAAATTTTAAATTATCCCCCCAAAATTTGGATATTGGAGACGACTTTATTTTTTAACAGGGTAATAACGCCAAGCGCACTGCTCTCAATGGACGCCACTGGTGTCTCTATAACTGGCCCCAAATTATGAAAACTAATAGTCTAATCCAAGAGGTACAATTCTCAATGTACTCTACAAACTTGTCAACTTTTGAGTGGATGGAAGTTAATTATTTCAAAATGGAGCTTACTAAACTAACATTTTCAAAATTATAGAAAGCAAAATTTATGGAATTACGAAAAATTCTGGAAGATAACTCTAATGAGCTATTTTAAATTTCTGCACGTCATTGCTGGAGAGATTTAATTGTTTGAAGAAAATTGCATGTACTCTTTCTGTTTTTGGTTCTACATACCTATACAAATAAATATTTTCTTACATGAAAAATATTTTAAGTTCACAAAGTTGTTTAAGAATCGAACATTCAGAATCTTGTTGAACCGAAAGTCACAAATTATAACCCCTCATGTTGTAATATGAAGTAGAGTAATGAAAGGATAAGGTTTGCATCAAAATATTTATTTATTTTTATTTTAACTATACTGAAGGAATACTTATATTTTATATTGTTTATTTCTTGTTTTAATAAATATGTTAAAAGACACACAATATCCACTATATATACAATTTTAATTTTTTATTTATGTTGAAAGAATAGTTAAATTTTATGCTGTTTATTTTTACGTTGAAAAATATCTTTAAATTGTGCATAATTAGCAATATATAATATAATTGTAAATCTATATTTTTGACTTCTATTGCAAACTCTGCATGCATTGCCAATGGAATCGAATTATTTCAAATATTTCCTACTGTGAGGCATCCTGAATCCTATTTTTAGATTAATTTGGCACACTATAGCAGCAAGATTGATGACCCCCAGTCGACAATAAGGAAAACTTATGTCAGAACCAGATAAGAAATGTAAACATACTAGTCTCTGCTTATTTAATATGTGGGATATTATAAAAAAATTAATAATGAAAATGCTCCACTTGTAGCATTTGAAGCTTATATTGACAGATCAGCAATTCTACTTCAAGTAACCATAAAAAAATTGAAAATCTTAAGAAATCCGTAATCAATTAACAGAGCCACTAGAAGATTCTGAGCAATGCAAAACTTCTTTAAGGGGTAGAAGCCCATATGTGGTTTAATTTTGATTACAGAGATCAAGACAGGTTCAAAACCCTGATGATATTAAAAAGTAAAAACCGAATATTATTATAAACAGATTGTCATACTTGCCACAAAAAATTCTCTTCCTATATCTTAAACAATTCTTCAGGATATCCTAAAGAAAATCTGTAAAATGTCCAAGCAAAAGATGGTATGACAGATTATGTATTCATTAAAAATTACTAACATTCTAATCCAGCCAATAGATTACCATGAAAATGATGAAGGTGCATTACAAAAAGCATCTTCCAATCAATACTCAGAGCAACCAGACAGTGATAGATTCCACATCTTGGACAGATTTAATATAAAAGATTCTGTAAGAATCTGTAATTAAATTAAAACCATATTTTCCAACAATCCATATAATTTTCAGCTCCTAAATAAACTGTTTACTTTAACATCATGTTACCAAAAAGAAATTCTGGAAAAAGAAATGTTTGGATATAACAAAAATAAAACCCTTAAATATAAGAATGTGATTTATTAATTGTACATTTAAAATTCCTGTTCAATTCTTCCCCAAAAAGGAAAAAATTGCTGTTTAACTACTTTTTTTTAACTAAGAAAATATAATTAGATAAAATTATAATTCTTCTTCATATTCCGTGTCTTTTATGGATTTGATGATCTGCTCATTTCTGATTTTTATAATATAAGACAACCAGAAAGTTGAAAGTTTGGTACTTGCATATTAACATCATTACACACGCAATTTGTGTGGCATAAATTTGGCATGATATCGTAACAGAAAACATCTCTACTCATATGTTTTTTCAGATTTTGGCAGAAAATAACATGATTAACTTGGCCCAAATTTCGCTGCAATGACATTAATACGCTAAGTTGTAATAATTTTGTTGGTGGAAATAATTTTTGTCTGATGCATAAGTTTTTCAAAATATTCCATTGCTACTATAATTCTTATGCAATATTATTAGAAAGTGAGCCAAAAGAATCAAAACTCAAAAGAAATTTATTGGGAAAAGATTAATAATGAAACCATATTTTTCTGGTAAAATTCAATTGCAATTGTTCATGATACTAACGAACATTCAGATTACTGTGGAATATGTCCAACTTTTCCAAACATCTTATTAAATTCAGTCAGCATGTATTTAAAAATATGCATGTATTAATCCTGTTTTAGAAATTAGCATTTTCTTACACAAATTTAAAGATCATCCTTAAAGTTTCTATCAAATTTCATTATACAGTACTTGTACATATAGTATTGTATATCGCGCGCGATGTAAATCGTAACTTACATTAGGGGAATCTAATTTAAATTCTTTTTATATTTTGATTTTGTTAAGTAATTTTTTTCATTGACAATTTTCAGCAATACATTATCTCCTAAATGCAACAAAACCAATGTAATGTGCATTTCAAAAATAAACATTTTATCTGGTAGCAAAATTAAACTGACCGGCTTTTTCTATCAAAATAAAGCCAGAATTTTTTGGGAAACAAGGGTCAGCGATTTGACACTTCCTGCAATGTTCAACTTGTGATTCTACCAATATTCTTCTTCAATATAAAATGATTTAGTCAAGCCATGATTGATAAAACACTGCATTGGAGATATATTGGCCCGTTGTTATAATACAAAGGGTGCAGTAAGGAAAAAAAAAAAAAGAATCAACTCATACATTTTCCGAAAACCTAATTTTCCTACATTATGGCATGTTAAAAAATACTTATTCGTGCTGCACTGTTTAAATAATAAACATAATCGATTATTCATCAATGAAAAAAACGATTTTATAATTTTAATTAACATTTCATCTTGAAGTACTCAATTTTTAATACGTAATTGTCAAATACCTTTCTTCTCGTTTTCAACAAAAAATTTAATAATAAGACAACAATACCTGGAAAATTCCAAGTGAAGCCGGCACAGGTAAAGGCATTTTCAACAATTTACTTAAAACAATATATTTTTACAGTAGTTAGTGCCGATTAACATAGGGAATCAAAAAGCACAACTAACAACCAAAACAGCATATCACAAACTATATGATGTTGCATTGTTGCCATTTATCAACAAAATTTAATAAATAAAAAAAATTAGATTCGAGTGTTAGAAAATATAAATGTTGATTTTTAAAAAATGTATAAAAAAATTTTTAAACATCAATTTATTTCAATCTTTTCAAAACTAGTGTTATCCTTTCATTAGGAATTAATTTATTAATGGCAACAATTATAATTCCTTTTGAGGATCCAATCAAGTTCCTTTTTGCGTGACGTTAATCAGAGGATAAGAGATCGCGCTGCTCTCGCCCCACATATTTGTCTTCTGCACTTCAGAGGGGAAAAGATTGTTTCTCATTGGTGGGTGCAATGATTGCGTCAATCAGGGTTGTCTGTTTTAGCAATATAGCGCCTTTTTCCGCCATTGAAGAATAAAAGAGAGTACACCCTTCCGATGCCCTTCCATTCCTAACTTCGGACAGTTCTTTTCCTACATTTCTACAGTTAGAATATAAATGTGTTTAACACACTGTCATTCCAGAAGTATGTAATTTTAATAATCCACAGTTAACTAAAACAATCAACAGCTCTAATTTTGTTTGGGTTATCTAAAATCTAAATATTTTTGTGATGTTTTGTACAACTAAATGATTTTCAAACGAAAAAGTCAACTTTTTGAAAGGAAAAGGCCTATAACCAAGGAGAGGGAACATTTGTCGACACATCAACAGACTCAACGTTAAAATCTATACTTAAATACACGAACAGCCTTTACAATTTTTGTTGCAAAATACTCAGGATTTCTCACACTGCTGTAAACAGTTTTAGTGTCATTCAGAACAACGTATTTAAGTGAAAAGTATTTCTCGAACTAAGTGGCTACAAGGAAAATACTTTAAAAAATTAAACGCAGAATATGAAATGTGATTGTAGATAACCTCAATAGACATACACTGCGCTAGCTTGCGTAAAAGAAATTCAAGCACATAGCCCAATTCCTAATTATAATGGAGGGGTATGTGACACTTGGATCACAAATAATTATTATTAGAGTAAATTATATTAAAACTACATTATAAAAGTTTTTGATAGTATATTTTATATTTTTTTAATTGTTTTTATTTATAACATGTTAATTTACTTTAAATGTTATTTTAAGAAATATTCTAAAAGTGTGTGTGTTGAATGGGATTCTCCCAAAATATCTTATAAATCTAAATGGTTCTGTGAGTTGATAAAGTTTGAAAAATCCACTGTTATAGATACGTTAGGGTTAGATATTCTTATTCGTTTTAGCTTCTGGAGTAGTCTTATGTAAGAAAATCGCGAATCTAACGATTGAGCCGGTTTGCAGAAAGTTTAAAGTGTTACTTTTCATCAACAGACGATGGTTGTGGTCCATGTTTTATTTTCAGCTGGCAAATCTAGCTTTGTTTTCAAATACAACGAAAACACGTCTTCTTCTTATCTGTCATAAAAAGGTAATTATCAATATATTTCTAATTTCTTAGATACAAATTTTTGTATCAATGTTTAAATAATTGTAAAATAGAAAAAAATATTAATTATACTTTATTAATACAGCTTGTAGAACTCGAGATTTTGTTACCCGCACGATCGTGCAGGTTGGGCGTTACTTGAGTCTCTGCAGCTGTAAAGGTAAGTACTTACCATGTGAATTTTCTTTTCTGTTTCAATAATTTTGATGAAAGCCTACATAAAAATAAAATGTATAGTTATATAGTTAATACCAAATTTTCTTGGGGGGTCACAATGGTTGAGTCCCTTTTTTTCTTTCTCTTTCTCTTTTTTGCAATTAATTTTCTTTTTCATACATTTGTTGAGGAGTATGGCACTTTTATCCTCTCCACAGATATCTGCATCCATATCTCTCCCCTCCCCCCGAAAAAATCGGGGTTTTCCGATGGAAGTTAGTACGGTGTAGTTTAAATATATATATATTTAAATAATAATAATAAAAAAAAATTTGATACATTTTACTGTTTTTCATGGAATACTGTGCTAACTTTTAACCAAAAACTTTTTCAACTGCTTAAGAGGAGAATAATTCTGACAGAAGAAATTTTTCAATTGAGGAATAAATCAGATTGAACTTAGATCAGAACATAATGATCTCTCGGATGATGACAATGCTGCGAACAAAACATATGAATCGCGTATACTGGAAGGAGAATCAAGTTCATATGAGAGCGATGAAGAAACACATGGGAATATTTGAAATGGAAAGACAATTTTGAATCATTCTTTACCATAAAAGTCTCTTGAAGACATTCATTGCATTGATTTAGCTGTTGCAAGTTCTTGGTTTCTGTGCAAACAAGATGCAATATCAAATAAAACTCCTCTAAAAATCAAAATGGATCGCTTAAATCGCGTTATCAGCCTCTCCACCTACTAACAGAAATATTTTAACTGATAGTGAAGATAACAGTGTTGTAATTCCACTCGTAAAAAGACCGAAGAGTCATACTTCACCCGCAACAAATGTTATGGCTTTTATCCTGGTCATTCCAGGATAAAAGGCTTGACATGTATAGCCATTTTTGATGTGTTGATGACATTTCAAGGCCTTGCAAGTGTAGATTTGAAAACTACGAAATCAGTTCGAAAACACGTTGTAAAAAATGCAATGGTTACTTGTCAAAAACAAAATAAAAGATTTTTACAGTAAATAAATAATGAATTAATAAAATAGTTAATTATACATTAATAACTTCCTTATTTGTAACAATTTTAGTTGAATTAAGATTGTTTCTTCTATCAACTTAGAGCTAAAAATGAATTAATCGTAAAATTTCTTAGGTAATCTGTTTCACAGATAACGTCCAACCCGCATGATCGTGCGAGTACCGTCTACGTTCCAATAGGGGCGCGGGAATTTTTTTATTATTTTCCCCAGTGTCACTGGGGTTAATATAGTATCAATAACCACACAGAAGAATTTAATATTTAAAGAAAAAAATAATTCGGGTCTTAAGGTAATACAGAGGGTGTTGCCGAATTCGATCGACAAATGCAGAAGGATGATATAAGGCAACATGGGGATGACAGATAACCATAGAACATTACCATACCATAGAAAAATTTTACTTTAGAGCTAAACCCTTTCACTTCATAAGGAATGTCATTTCTTTCTAATAAAGAGTATTTCGATATAAGTAGAAGATTTAATTTGTTATATGCTTATCTATTTTTGAAGTGAAACTTTTTGGGGCTCGAGAGTGAATGAGAAAATTGCCCAGTTTTGCGTAACAGTGAAAAAGCGAACGGAAGTAGTCTTCCCCCCATCCCCCTAAATCGTCGCTATGGTAAGGAGAGAGCCAGAGGATGAAAAGGGGGAGTGGGGACACCACGTAACTTGTGTCATATCGGTGAAAAAGTTGGATAATTGCCCACCCTCCGATTAGGGGTCCTTTACCCCAGACCCGGGAACATTATCAGTGTGAGCATTACGGTGTAGACAAAATAGCTCTCGCAGCAAAAGCGTGCCTTTTTGAAATTTTCTTTAGATTGTTGGCTACATGGCGATGTGTTCGGTGGCTAATTTATTGCTTTAATTTTCATTTGCGTTGAATTACTATTAATTCTTGTCAGAATGCCTAAATCAAATGCACAAAGAGGAAAAGAGTTTCGTGAAAGAAAAAAAAAGAAAAACTAGCAGCAAGTCCAGTTGAAAAAGTGACAAAAAAACAGAAAAACAGTGCAAATTCATCAAGTGCTACTGACAAATCTCGATCAGAGTACATGAGAGAATATCAAGCAGGAAAAAAAAACATTCCAAAATACTCTCTTAATGCCGAGTTTAAGGAATGGGAGAATGCTATTGATACTCTTCTTATGACAGCACAGATTAATACGGACTTTGTGAACCACTCTGTGCCGTCAACTACAGAATCCTCAACAAGTCTAGTGCGTGTTGGAACTGATGCATGTGAATCGATAATAAATTTTGTCTTACGTTACAAAGACTATGATTTCCATAAAAATGCATGTCCACGGTAGCCTAGTAGTCAAAGTATTACATCGTGTCTAGCGTGTCATGAGTTCGACCCAAGTACCACTTAAGACACGCCGTGTAGGGGAGAGATGCTCGTTAAATCTGTCCAGAGCTCAAATCTCCTTCCGTTGATGTGGTGTGGTAGTTAGGAGAGGGAGAAATGTCAGCTCAGGTGACGTCCTCGTCACTTGACGATGGTTCAAAATTGCGCGAAGTCCGTTACCAAAAGCCCTCATGTAGCTGAACAGTGCGCCGTTAATATTCACTCACCCATAAAAGTGCTCACAGAGATCTTCAAAAGCTATTCGTTGATAACCCTTTCCGTCACGGGTGTTCGATTTGTGATAGATTATGATTTAGAGATGATTTGAGAACGCCTGTTGCTGATCAGAAAAATATTTTACCGGAAATTAATTTAGAGGGCATTAAAGAATGTTACAATTGCCAACAAAGTTTAAGTAAGAAAAATATACCAAATTTATCAAAATATAATAGTTTTGTATACCCATAAATTCCAGCATATCTTCCTTCTTTGGATTTGATATCAGAAGGACTCAATTTGTGCCACGAATACTTTTCAGGCAAATTAGGTGATTGAGACATGTACACTGTCAATTTGGAATATTAGAGCAAATAATCAATGTTCCAACGTCACCAAAGAAGTTTCACTTCTATCGCGTGGCGTTCCATGCACCATTTATTATTATTATTATTGTTATTCCCAATGCCATAGGGGTTCATATAGTATTAATAACCTGAATAATTTAATATTTGAAGATAAAAATAATTCGGGTCTTAAACGGACATATTTATTATATTTATGTTCTCTCTGACATTTTGAATCTGGTTTATACATTTTTAAAATATATCTAAGCAGTATTATGCATAACATTCCTCGAGTTCATCTGTCAGTCAATATATTTTTTTCTTCAATAGGGCTGCGTTTCTGTAATGGGGCTGTTATGGGCTACTTACGTACTATTAGGGTTTGCAACCCCGCGATCCTGGTGTTTTTCCAATCCCGGAACTAAAATAACTAATCCTGGGATTTAGTTTTTGTCTGAATTATATTTAAAAAATTTTTCTTGTCAAAATTTTCTAAGAATTTAGTTCTTGGAAAATTTATATTTTGTTTATGAAATATGAACGAGGAATTTTTGTGTGCAAATGCTAAAAGTAAAAAAATATATATATATGCAGCTCTCATTTCTTGTATGGGAGAACGCCGTACAGATCTAAGTGGCTCACTGCAATACTTATACAATAATATAGGCAACATTTCAAGAATAGATTCTGTGTTACAGTTCCTTCTTCAATTAAACGGCATTAATTATTAGTGGACCTGCTTGAAAGACTTGAGACAATTCAAATCCCATTGCATTACTAGCCGCTCATGCAACTGGATCTTCTATTTCAGATAAGGTTAATACTTGATTCACATTCTGATCAGGGGCGTAGCTACCACCGTATCAGCTGTATCAATGATACAGGGCCCCCAACATGTGTAACTACAGTCCCACTAACAAGGCTCCCGTAGCTAAAACAGGGCATCGAAGGAATTTTGATACAGAGCCCTCTCAGAGCTAGCTACGCCACTGATTCTGATTCAATAAATCATCAATTTATATTCAAAAACCATTAAGTGTAGCAGAACTAGATAATGTTATCAAAGAGTTATATACACCAATGCAGTCTATTATATTTAAGACATTGTCATCAAAAATTCAAAAAGAAATATCTCTTTTTTGAAAATGGAAGGAGATGTGGTGATTACCTGAAAAGAACATACTCCTACTTAATGATGATAACACTTACTAGAATAGAACCCGAACAAAAATTTTCTTCAGCAGGACCAGAGGAGGATTAAGCATAGGGGGGTAGCTACCACCGTATCAATGATACGAGGCCTCCCCCAAGCTACAGGAGCCCCAACATATGTAATTACAGTTCCACTAACAGAGCGCTCATTTTTAAAAAGAGACCCCAAAGGAATCTTGATACAGGGCCCATTCAAAACTAGCTGCGTCAGTGATTTAGGTATCCGACTACGTTCGGAACCGTGATTTTCCAAAAGCGTATAAAGGGATAATATTTATGATATTTAGTGTCACAGATTAGAAAATGTATATAAAATTGTTTTAAGAACACTATTACAATAAAAAATTATTTAAGTACAATATTTTGACAAAAAATG
>BMAV01011817.1:109599-125053 GCA_019973955.1 Trichonephila inaurata madagascariensis | reverse complement strand
GTTGCACTGATGGTCCATTCATGCTCGATTAGAGAAATATTTGGTCATCTGAAAGACCAAGGTAGCACGTTGGCTTTCTATAAAGCAAGTTGCGTTACAGCAGGGTTTAAGGGCGCAAATTATCCTGTTGGAAACACCCCTTGAATGATGTTTATAAATGACAGTGCAACAATTTTAATCACCAGATTGACGAACAAGTTTACAGTCATTGTACGTGAATGAACGTCGGGAGTTCTCCTGCAATAAAAGAAAAATGTTCGGGCCAGACCATAACTCTAGGTGCAGTCAGTGTGTCTAGGCCGTAGAAAGGTTGTTTTCAGGTGCTGATCTGCTCTTCTAATCAAAATAAAGCCTTCACTACAGTTACGTAATGTACACCCCCGCAACGTTGGGATGGGGGCAGTATTCCAGGGGGCCTAAATTTGGACTTTGCAGGAGAGGGGCCCTAATATTTTCCGTTACGCCACTGCATCTTTGTCACCAAGACAAAAACAACTTTGATCGCAGAACACAACACATCGCCATTCATATTTCCAGTGATCTCTAGCGAGACATCATTGAAGTCGCAGATGTCAGTGATTTGGAGCTAATGGTATGAACTGTGTCACTCTGATGACGAAAAAACTGTAATTTCTGTAATAGATGCACTGCGATGTTCCACAGCTATGTGGTGAATACTGCGGTCTTCTGTGTCAGTGGTGCCTCATACATAGTTGGACCATAGTTTTCTTGAGATAGTGCATTTCCGGGACCACTGCTGTCTAAAATCATGCACAGTGGTTACCTTCCTAACAAGTCTTTTTGTAATATCATGGAAAGAAAATGCATTTTTTTTTTAAAGCTGTATTATACTATTTCGTTCTAACTCAGCGAGATTCTGGTAATGGTTTTTTGTCTTTTTAAAATCATTCTGGACTAACATCAACTCTTTACGTCAAATTTTAACTATATATACCACTCACGAACTTTATAGTGCATATTTAAAGCACAAATGATTCATATCCTCAAAGTGCCGAAGCCAGCGTCACACTTATGTGCATAACGCGAAATTTGAATTAAAAGTCATCTTTCTGATGTATAAACACGTCTACCAAAGTTTATTGATATAGCACAACTCCTTTCTGGTGTGATAGAAACTTTCATTTCCATCAGTGTATTTTACTAATGAAGATAAGAGAAACAAGATGAAGATATGATAAATGATAAAAGATGTCTAGTTCAAAACAAACTTTTTCAAGCTAGTTTAATTTAAGCCGCCTTAATAGCAAGATAAGCGACCTGGCTAAAATCCATGATATGAATGAGAAATAAAAAGACCACAATGCTGGAGGAAACTTCTCTTTTGAAACAGACCGATAAATATGAAACTTAAGTAATGACTATGATTTGGGAATACCATACTCCAGAGAATAAATGCTACTAGTAAATCATTGCAATAATTTGAGTATGAGTTATTAAAAGCATATAGTATACTCAAATCTCCAGAAAATTATATCCCAAATTTCAGAAATGAATTTGAAAAAATGGAGCAAGGGGCAACTGGTTTATCAGGATTGTCGTTTGAAGAGGAAGCTGCACAAGCTCGCAAGCAGCAAAAGAGAAAAATTATTTTCAGTGAAATTAAAGAAGTCGGTCACGTGAATTTTTTGAAAGAAGGGAAAATTTCGTGATGAATTTATTTTGAATCCTACGCGATAAGGCAAGAGAGATGATAACCTGAAATTAAGCCCTTTCAGGACGGGGAGATTTTCTGCGAGCCGTTCGCTAGGGACGGGGTGAATGCGTAAAGACTACTCCCTTCAGGACGGGGCGTTTTTGTCGCTAAGCCTAACTTAAGAAAAAAACGCATAAATAATAAAATTTCAGTCCTATAACGTCGTAATTTTTGGTATCCCTTTAGATTATAACACAAGTTGTCAGTTACATTAAAAGTAGAAAGTAATAACGTTTTTACTTTAATTTACATGAAATGATATAAAAAAATATGACTTGCCTTGGGAAATAAATTTCGCAAGCACTATTCATTTTTTTCCAAAATTTTCATTGACAAAACACATTAATACATTTTCAAATTAATAAAAAAAAATTACGACAAAGATTATTTACAAAAAGAAATAGCAAAATTAAAATGAAGATTGAGTGTGGAAAATCTCGAATCATGGAGAAACGCAAAGCCCTACATTGTATGATTTGCAAGCATAAAATGTTTGTTACGTTATTATTTTATTATTATTATTATTATTTACACACGGTTTGTGACTATACACTTTGGCTTTTTTCGCCCTTTTTGTTCATATTAAGGTTAAGAAAATGCCTTCGAAACAATCAAATAATAACCTGGAGTCAAGGTTTTTGAAATAAGAAAAGTATGCTAAATATATCCGAAAACAACAAAATCTTAAGCAGAACTGAAGCTAAAACACCGCACACTGTTGTAAAAAAATAAGAAAAAAGTATTCGATGAGTTATAAGAAGCGCGAATGTTTCATCTCAAGATGAAAGTTTATGAGCCGAGCTCTGTTTGTTGACCTTTCAATTACCCCTCCCCCTTACTCAATTGATGTGGAAAATATCAAATCCAAGCAGAATATAAACTGAAGGTCAGGTTACTCTAGCTACGTTCGATTTCAATATAATGGACATAGGGTGCCATCTAGGGGTCATTAAAAAACGTTCCAGCTGAAAATGCACATCTGAACTGCCCGTCCCTGAGATGCGTCCGTGAAGAATGCACATTTGCACTACCCGTCACGAAGGGGTTAAGAAGAAAGTTACAAAAATACTAAAGGATACTTACAAAGACGATATTGAATCTTTGAATTTTGACCAAATGAATTGGATCAGTTTTTACTATTTTTAAAAGAAAACAAAGATACAATGAAGACTCCCACTAGAAATTTTTCGAGTTACAAGAGAAATCCTAATGTAGACATACTTTTGAAAATATTCTTAACAATATCAATATCGAATGCAGCAGGTGAGAGATCTTTTTCAGTTTTAAAAAGCGTGTTAAAATTATTTAAGAAGTACTATGGAAGAGAAAACAAATTGTACTTCATGACTATGTTATACATAGAATAAGATGTTTAGGACAAAGAAAGATACGACAAAAATAATTGAGCTGAATTTGTCAAAGAGAAATCAAGAAGTAAAATTGTGTTGCAAAATTGTAAGCTCTTAAGTAAGGTTTTTAATTTTTTAAATACAGTTTAAATTCATCTTTAGCCCCATTGAGTTTTATTATTAGCAATACATTTCATTTTGAGAATTTAAGGTCTCTGAATATTTTTTCATTGTTTTAGTTTTTCAACTCATCAGCTCATGGGCCTCAAACCTTTTACCGCTCGGGCCTCCGACAACCTTAATCTGCCTCTGGGAAGGACAATTTGAAACAAAAATAAGAAGCCGTTTAACTATGAAACGCTGGATGAGCTGTGTTTTTTAAAAGTTTATTTACAGAAACACAAGAAATGAAAAAATGGTTTTATTTTAAATTTCATTATGTGCTATTTTTTTTGTGAGGAATTAAATTTTTTTTATTTCTTTCAATAAAATTAACATTAAACCAATTTTTAATTATATTTTCAATTTTATTATGCAATTTCAACTATGCTAATGTTTAAGTATTTTAATAAATAGTCCAATCCTATTCTCGGAAGCAATCCCGGGATTTGGATAATGTAATCGCAAAATTCTGAGATTGAAAATATAAACGCGGGATTGCAAACCCTATGCACTATCGCAGCAATAGCAAATTCAACCTATATCACCAAGTTTGCAACTCCGATTTTTCGAATGTGTTGAACGCGCTCAATTGTCAACTATGTACTTCGTTTCATATGTACTCCGTTGATCATCCGTTCCGTTTCATCGAATTTGTATAATGTCGTCTATCGGTTGTGATAATACGTAAATACCTTTTTTTGTTCAGTCGAGTGGTTCAGATAAGAAACCAATTTACAGTCAACCCATTCCAATAATCCCCTCTTTCAAGATGTTTCAGTTGTTAAGAATTCGGGAATTATTATAAGTGGATAATTCTAGATTTATTTTCAAAATATTTATTTGAGGGATTTTATTATCTGGAGCAGAAATGAACTTTCCTTTACTATTTGCTAAGTCATGCAAAAGTGATTTAAAAAAAAATGTTGATATTTTTTTTGAAAAACTATAAATTAAAAATGGGAGAAGTATTGAAAAATGGGAAATAAAATACTACACTGTAATAACATATTCATTTCAAATTAAAAAATATATAGAATCAAATAATGTATGTTGTATTGATAAATCAGCTGTATAAATAAATATAATGGAGGAAAATTCAATAAATATTTGATTATTTCGAAAAATATGAGTGATTATATCCTTAAGAAATTAAGGTAATTAATGATAGAGATAAAACAAAAATAGATTTAGGATATAGGGCAGGGGTGGCGAACCTTTATAGAAGAACGTGCCATTTTTTCTAAAGAAATGTTTCATGAGATATAGACGTGCCGTCCAATAGTTTTGACTTGGGATTATTGGGATTAATACTAACAACTCAAAACTACGAAACAATACATTTTGCATTGTATAGTATTAAATGTTTTAGTTAGCGTGTAATTCAAATTAAAATAACATTAGTGTGACTTCTGTTGTTGCAGATTAGATGATAAATAACATATTAGGATTGTAAGATGTTACTTTTAGCAGCATGCATGCTGAATTGGAATCATCTGCCAAACGGTTTCTAAGTGAGTCTCCTTAATGTTATTCATCTCTGAAAATAATGACTCTCAAGCATAGATAAATGAAAAGTATTGTTAAAATAACATGAACCAACTTCTTCGAACTGTTAAATGTGTCTGAAATCCGTTTTACAGACAATGTTCTACATGCAACTCTTCCAGAACATAAAACACACACCACTTTGTCACTTTTACTAATCACCTCCAAGTTTGAAATTCTCTGTTATATTAACTATTTTGCACTTATTATTATTATTTTTTTTTGCTTAACTAGCCATATTAAATAATGGTTAGAAATCGTAAATATAACACAAATAAACTTTAAAATACAGTAGTGTCAACGAAATTTACTACGCTATGTATAGACAAACTTCGTATCGTTAGCATTTGCAGTCTAGGATGTAACTAAGTCAAGACAATAACAAACGAGTGAGCTCCCCGCAGCACCGAAAACCAATTACTCGCGTTTAAACGTAATACTTCATCGTGAACTTTGTTATTTTGAACTAAAATGCAAACCGTTTTGAGTGGTGGCGTGCCTAAAATATTATATCGCGTGCCAACATTGGCACGCGTGCCATTGGTTCGCCATCCCTGATATAGGGAGTTTCTAGACTAGATTCTGTCTTGAAATTGACTAAAGATTCTGTATTGATTATACTACACAAGTATAATGTGAATTTTTTAATAATTATTTGCCTTAGTACTGACAAAAATTGAAACAATGTGTAATTTGATATTTATGTCTTGCATTTGTAAAAAAAAAAAATGTTATTCACTTTGAATGTTATTTATGGCTTTGAAAAAAAACTTGAAATTTAATTTAGTTGACATATACACAAAGTTTTTTTTTTACCTCATTTTGAAATAAAAAAAATTTTAAATGCGAATTCAAGAAATCGTTTAAACTACGGCTGGTACTTATGGATTGTCACAACAATCGCTAACTCTATTAATAACTCGCCAAGTTGGCAACTGCGATTTCCTATGTGTCGTACGCACTGAATTGGTAACCATGGGCTTCGTTTCATATAATGTCGCCAATAAGTTGCGATAATATGTAGGTACCCTACTACTGATTAATACACTGGTAATGTGTTATCAGATATCATCAACGTTCCAAAAAAACAAAAACAAAAGTGTGTGTGCTTATGACCACACAATAGAAGTGATAACTTCAAATTTTGTAATGTTATTTCTGGAGTTAGTAAGGTGAATAAAAAACAAGGGGATATTAGTATTGTCCTATAAAATAATTTATTCCTATGTCTGTACTCATAAAGTAATATTTTTGTGCGAAAAATATTTGGGGATTAATTGCATTCTAAGAAGGAAACAATAGGTTTATGGTAGCTGAAATAGGTTATAAATCCTTTAAACTCAAAATTTTATTTAAATATCTATAAAAAAAACTCCGTCAAGCGTTCCGTACTTCCTCGTGCTTTATTTGGATCATTTGACATACCGTAAAATCCGGCGTATAACACGCACTTTGAACACAAAAAATAAGATCGAAAATTAAGGGTGCGCGTTATACGCCGGGTATAAAAACGATAGCTTTAAAAATAACAAAAAGGATGGGCATAAAAAAAATTAACTTCTAGATGCATTGAAACACTGTTTATTTAAAAGAAACGACTTGCGTTATGAACAAGAACAGTTGTTATTCTAGAGGTATACTATTTTTTCAAAAGTCTGGGATAATACCTCGAATAAAATACTTCAAAACATAAAAACAATGTATATTAATACTTCAGATTTCTTCGTTAAAAAGGGGGTGCGCGTTATACGGCGAATATACCTAAAAATTTAGCTTTAAAGTATAGGTGTGCGTTATACACCAGTGCGCGTTATACGCCGAATTTTACGGTAATCAAATTGAATTTTGATTTTAAAAGACTAACTAAAGGTTTTGATTTGTCTTTTGAAAAATCTACTTTAAAATTCCCACTTAAAATCATAGGTAATTTGCTCAGAAGACCCGATCCGGTTTTGGGAATTTTGGTTGTTATTTAACAATATTAAATTTTATCCATGAATTAATTTAAGCAAAGGGATAGATAGTATGACAGGTAGTTGATTGGGAAAAGAGGAATCTAGGTCAAAACCTTTATAAAAGGATTTAATCAGAAGATTTATATCGAATAATCTCTGGTTTATACTAGTTCTTTGTCATTATATGACAGTTCAGTTTTGTACAAATATGTCCGGTGCTGCTGAAAGAAAGTCTTCTTAACTATATTTTGTTTTCTTGTACTTAAATTATTTAATGTAACTTTTTCTTAATATCTGTATACTTAATTTTGTTATTTTAAATTTTTAATTGTTTTAATTTTCTTTTTAGATTTAAAGTATATTTAAGTAATGTGATTAATAGAGCTATTTGTTCATTGCTATTCCGAGAGAGAGAGAGATTCGCTTACAAAAGTAGATTTTTATTCTTAAGATCACTGCAATATTGCTAATGATAATTTTACTATTTACTTAGTTCTATAAAAATTTGTCCTTTTTCTACATTTTATGTTTAATTTTAGTATAGAATTCCTCTTTCTCTCTAAACATATTTTTTTTAAAAATATTACGTTTCATTTTCATGCTTCAACTAGGATTAGAAGTATCCCGTATTCATTTCTAGTAGAAAGAGGTCGCGGATGGGCGGGCCACTTAGATCGAAGCTAGGAACTTACTTTTACGGCATATTGGTGGAGGGACAAACTACCTCGCTTCAGAGTGGTGGGGGAAACGTCCCTCCTTTCCTTTTTAGGGGTGTGTATGTCCGACTGAAGGCGAAAAATACCGAATGAGCGTTACATTCCCGAGCGTGACGTTCAGTCAATTTCACTCTCCAGCAAATCGCGCCAATAGAAGTTATCACTTCAAAAAGCCGAATATGAAGAACACAATAAATTACTATGCGGAGTTTTTCCGTGAGGAGATTCATATCGCTGATAGTTATACAAACCGGTTCCTCTCAAAGATACGCCTTGACGATCGACCTTTGGTTGAAAAATAGGATTTGACAATGGAAAATCTTGAGTCCCTCCCGGATTAAAATGAATTCCCTCTTTTTTTTTCTTTTTTTTTAATCAATTTTTTTATATCAATGCAATATTCTTTCGATTAAAATCAAGGCATAGGATAAAATCAAGGACTGGGCTCACTTCCTCTGAGAAAACGAAACGTTTTGCATTAGAATGGCAGCAAGCATCGTAATTGGCTAGAAAATGGAGTGTTTGGTAACCATGCAGGTCATCCAGCTGTGTTTCTTAGCCTTCTCCTCTTCCAGGTAACCCGTTCTCTCCTTAACGACTTTACTAAAAGACCTCACCAAATTACATTGACATTACTTTTCTTGTTATGCGGGCTACCTTGTTTCTGCTTTTATCGTTTGAATGCATCGTCGCTAATCACAGATAATGCTTTTTTCACTGGAATGCTTTTTACTTTCTGAACAAATGTGATTTAGGAATCTTCAACTCCTCAAAGTAAAATTTCCTTTTACAAGGTGAGACAGATATGTTGCATGCTGTGTGGAGAAAAGGGTAAGTGTCATTATTGTTTACATAGGTTAATTAGGAATTAGGTTAAGCGGAAAGTTTTCGTGATCTAGATACCTTTTCGGATAGATCCTATTTTAACTCATACCTTTGTTTATCAGCAGTTTAGGGAATTCGTATTCTCGGTATTTATGTATTAGCGTCTCCGAAGCCAAATTTGAGCCACGTCAATCACGCCATTTTCCACCAAAATCTGACTAAATGTTTTTTTTTCCCTTCAAATAAAACACGCAACAGTCTTTATGTTTTGATATTACAGCTCGATTCGCGTGATACAAATTTTGCTGCGGTGACATTAATACCTAAGTACAGTATTATCTTAGTGAACAGATGTTAAATACAGAGAAAAAAACTACTAGTGCAATTTATTTTTCTCCTTTGCCAAAGTTGTTTGCTAAAATAGGGTTATGATTTGTGGGAAGTGTAAAGTGTGTGTATTTTATTAAGAGGAATTTAGGAATCTGTAAAAAACAATTTAGTACACCATGGTGAGTTTTTGTTAATTCTAAGAAGTTAGTTTTCGGCTGTTTGCATTTTATATGTATGTGGTAGTGTGAGTGAGATGTAAAGAATTGTGTTCCTAAAATATTCAGATTTAATAATGGGGAATACATTGCAATTTCCCGTTACTGCAGGTAAATGTGCATCACTTTCCTCCAAATTGCACCATTTTCCTCACAAATCAGACTGATTTTTTTCCCTATTAAAATGTGATAATCTCTCTTTTTTTTTTTTTTTTTTATCTCATGGTATGATTTGCATGGGGCAAATTTTGCTGCATTGATGCAAAAGTATTAATAAATTTATTGCTTACAACTATGTTTCAGCAGTATTGTTAGCAGGTTAAAATATATTTGATATTTATTTACTGTAATACAATTGTTAATTTCCACCATTACCATTCCAATAAGTATGATTCGAATATTTTCAGTTAATGCGTTGTTAAACTACAAAAGATGCAATCCCTACACACAGTGAAAATGATTTGGAGATATTAAAGAATATAATGTGTTGAATGAGGGGGAAACCTAACAGAGTCCTGCCACTGCATATTGTAATGGCTACTTACAAGTGACAATTCCTTTGGAGATTTTCTATGTGGAGGTGAGTCTAACTTCTGATCTCAAGGATAACATTTTTTTGAAGTTCTCTCTTTCATCTCTGTGTCCTTCACAGTGAAACATAGTTTGTCTGTCGATGGAGATCCTTTTTATGGGTCCTTTAATCTTGACATCAAAGTATTTTCAGGCTCAATGTCTTACATCATAAAGACCAAACTAAACTGGATGTAAGGATGAACTGGCAGCATTATTGTATACAAAAACATGCATACGATTTGAGAGTTGTTCTGATACAAAGACAGTTTTATTTCCATTGGTAGTAGTATCAGAAGATTTCATATAAGGTATTTTTCTTTGTAGACCCTTAACGAATTTAGAGTGCGGGACCTTAAGAATCTTGCTAACAGACTCATCAAGTAAACAGTGGGGATTTCCATATAAAAGTTTGACTGAAGAATATCTTTTGTCATTTTTTAGAGAAGTGCATATTCCAAGGAGAAGGCAAAGAGTCTTCCCCAGTTTTTTTTTGTTGCTGTAAATGACATCTCAAACTGGCTTTTACAACTAAATGCCTTTTGATTAGCCCATTCATTTGTAGATGGTATGTGGTCGTCTTAGTGGTTTGGAAGCCAAAATATTTGCTTTGAAATGAGAATGGTTGACTCTCAAAATGTCTTCCTTGGTTAGAACTTAATACGTTGTGAAATTCCAAAACTACTAATCCGGATTGAAATCATGCCTTTTGCAACTGTTTCTGCTGATTGATCTGTTATAGGAAGTGCTTCAATCCATCTTAAAAACCCATCAATCATTGTTAGCAGATATCGGAAACTTTTGCATGTAGGTAAAGGTCCAACTATATCAATGTATTCATGTTGAAATTGCTTAGGTGTTACAGTAAAACTCAGTAGAGCTGAATGCATATGTCGTTGACCTTTAGATTTTTGGCATTCCAGGCATGCCCTACACAATATTAGGCAATTTTTATTAATACTTGGGTGTATGAATCTTTAAGTCATCAGTTTCCTTGTACTTATAAAACCTTAGTGTGATAGAGTCCAAATAGATGAAAATATTTGTTGGCAAAAGCTTGGAGTATACGTTAGTACCTTTCACATAATGAGATAAGAAATGTGTCTGATGAGTCGGATCATGTTGCAGTAACTGGTAAAGATAATCAGTTCTGTTGTTCCATGGCTTAGTGTATAGATAGGACTTTTGAAAGGGCTGATTTAGATACACTTCTAACAGGAGTCACTAATACTGATATGTTGGATCATACAGCAGTTATTCCTTAGAATTACCCATAGTTTTATAACAATTGAAGAAATTTAGACTTTACCATGGTTGAGGTTTAAAATCGTGTTTCTTTGTTTGGAAAACATTTAATTCGAACTCTGACCTATAGGGTGATCGATAGTACACAGTTACTAGAAGCACAAAGTACTCTTTATAGCTCTTATGTACAGGAACTATAATGAAGAACAACAAAGATGTCAGGATAACTTGAGCGGCAAATGAGAAATGCCTGAGCTGATTCATGTGTTAGACCGTCAGTATGCCAAATGAAACAAGGTCCAGTGTACTACAGTTGCAAATTATGTGAAACAATAGTCAATTAGTTTCAACTAAACAATTATTAATTTAAAAACATTAAATGCTTGTTGTTCCTGTTTGGCTTTTTTTACAGATTAATTGTAATTTGTCACATTGGTGATGCCCAGCTGAGATGTTTGGTGTACAGGATTGCCATGTACAATTTGTAAATGAAATTCAATCCAATTCCTTAAATCCAAGAGGACTTAAAGTGAATTGGTGTCAAGTATGCAAAACTGTAGTGCTCTAACTAGGTTACCAACTATATGAGTTCATGTTTTGTTAAATTTTAGTATTACCTTTGTTTTTTTTTACATTTACAGTTTTTTTAAATTTTATTTTTATCATTAATTCTATTAAACTTTATTATTTAAGAATTTAGTAAATCTCGAATTTACATTTTTGTATTCGATCTTGCCATATCAATGAATGGTTAGGCTGGGAATTGCAGCTAGCAGAGAAATATGAAACAAATTGGTTGACAATTTAGCTCCCACAACATGTGCAAAATCGGGGTTGCCAATTTGGTGAATTGTCTTTCGAAATTGGCATGGTTACAATAATATGTTAGTACCCATTTCTGTGTATTTAATAAGACCTCTTTAAGCATTTATTTACTTGAAATAACAGATGTAAAATTACTTCATTTTGAAAATGTTTAACCTTAATGATTTTTTTCTGAATCTGATATGTATGGTCTTTGTCTTTTAGGGAATGTTACATGGTGCTACTTTTGATAAGGGCATTGGAAAATGGAAAAACTACTGAAGAAAGTTATATAGGTTTATCAAATTTAATTAAGGGGAAGCATATGTTGCATATGTAATCCAGTTCTTAAGGAAATTTTATGTAAATATTTACATTCAAAAACTCAAAGCTCATTAATGTTTGAATAGTATAACAAAAAAATGTCAAAATAAGTATTTGTTCTCAAAACTACAAAAAAAGATATCCTACGCTGCTGTTATTATGTTTATAGATTCCAGGTATGTTTAAATGTTCTTTCAAAGCACATGAATGCTGACAAAATCAGGTTTTTTTGCACTCTTACTGGAATATGAGATTTTAAACAACTGCCAAATTCATTCTTTTCTTTGCTGTATATTAAATAAAAACTTTCCACTTTGAAATTAGCAAGATGGCTGTTGCTGGAAATGATAACTTAGAGCATCATTTGCCTGAAATTAGCAAGGTGGCTGCTGCTGAAAATGATAACTTAGAGCATCATTTGCCTGAAATAAGAAAGATGACTGTTGCTGGAAATGATAACTTAGAGCATCATTTGCGTGAAATTAGCAAGACGGCTGTTGCTGGAAATGATAACTTAGAGCATCCTTTGCTTGAAATTAGCAAGATGGCGGCTGTTGGAAATAATAACTTAGAACATCATTTGCCTATTCATGCCAACAAAAAGCCTCATGTTTGTGAAATGTGTAACAAGTCTTTCTCACGAAATGGTAATTTAATAGAGCATTTGCGTGTTCATACGGAGGAGAAGCCAAATGTTTGTGAAATATGCAATAAGGCTTTCGCTCGAGCTTGGAGTTTAAAAATGCATTTACGAACTCATTCCAAGGAAAAGCCTTATGTTTGTGAAATATGCCACACAGCTTTCACAGAGATGAGCAATTTAAAAAAACATTTATCTATTCATACCAATGAAAAGCCTAATATTTGTGAAACATGCAACAAGGCTTTCACTCGATATCAGGATTTAAAAGTTCATTTACGTGTTCATACCAAGGAAAAGCCTCATATTTGTCAAATATGCAACAAGTCTTTCTCAAGAAGTAGTAATTTAAAAGAACATTTGCTTGTTCATACCAATGTAAAGCTTCATGTATGTAATATATGTTTCAAATCGTTTTCTCGAAGTCGTGCTTTAAAAAGACATTTGCGTATTCATACCAAGGAAAGACCTTATGCTTGTGAAATATGTGATAGAACTTTTTCTCAAAGTGGTTCTTTAAAAATACATTTGCTTGTTCATACCAATGAAAAACCTCATGTTTGTGAAATATGCAACAAGGCTTTCGCTCAAAGTTCAGATTTAAAATTACATGTACGTACTCATACTAAGGAAAAGCCTCATGTCTGTAAAATATGCAACAGGGCTTTCACACGAAAGTTTGCTTTAAAAGAACATTTGCTTATTCATTCTGAGGAAAAATTTCATGTTTGTGAAGTATGTTACAAAGCTTTCTCTCGAAGGGATACTCTAAAGAAACATTTGCGTACTCATGCAAAAGAAACCTTAGTTTTGTGATATGCACAAGTCTATTTTTAAATGTTAAATTTTGATGATGCTCTATTCTTGATAAAGTTTATAGGCTTTAAATTTCTGAAATTTGCAAAATGTTTACACACATAAACCGGAATGTATCATTCTCATGTAATTTTAAAAATAAAAATTGCATGTATGTGAAAAAGACAACAGTGATATTATAATTTAGAGCCATTTAATTTCACTTTAATGCATTCATGGGCTTAATATTAGAAGACCACATTTGATCATGACCATTGTACTTTAATGCTGTATTATTATAGATTATTGAGTAGTTTTTGTGACATATGTGTTAATATTTACAAATAAAAAAATGTAAACAAATATCTTTTATTTTTTCATTATTAAAACTTTAAATTGTTGTTGAATGTCTTCTTATTATGTGGATTTAAGAATTTTACAAGCACATTTTTTAGGATGTTTGGTAAATTTAATAACACATGTAATTAAGAAAAAAGTTTTAAAATTTGGAATAATTTTTACATAGATTGAATTGCTCAGTGCTCATTTAATTCCGAAATATTAGCGTATCTTGATCAGAAAAGAAAAATTATTTTTCTTTCTGAAAGTATTAGGGAAATTAGTGTCATTATAGCTTATTTGTTTGTATTGAAATTGGAAATGTGTAAAGATGGTATTCTTTTCTCTCTCTCTTTGATGTAAATGCATTAAAATTTATAGAGCAAATTTGAGTGAAAAATTTATACTAAATGCCTGCCAAAAATCAATTTATTTTGATTAATCTATAATTCTATTTTATAAAACTTTATTGAATATTTAGGAAGGGATGATATATTAATAATGGCCTTGTGCTTTCAAAATTTTTTTAATTTAATAATTTATTAGTTCTTGTCCAGAAAATCGCCTATCTTCCTGAGATTTTCATTAGTATTATATTGTTAGAAACAGAAAGAAAGAAAAAAAAACAGTATGTGTTTGGACTGTGATTCTGAAATATTCCAAAATGTTTAAATAATTAAAAGTAATTGTTTTATAACATAAGATGGATGGGGAGAATTTGAAATGAAAATCTCTCAAAATTTTCATAGATATGAAACATCTAAACCTTACTGTATTTTGTTAAAATATGTATGTCTTAACTCAGTAGCACGACATCCCATGAGGGACAAGGCCTACTGTGCCCAACTCAGTATACGTGACCTTGGGCCCTGAAGTGCATAGCAGATGTTCTGGTCAGGTGGTCAGTCTGACGCGAAAACCCCCAGTGTTCAGTTTCCAAGCAAGCTTGGTAATCATTTTATCAACCCATTGAAGGGATGAAAGACAGAGTCAACCTTGCCCAGCCCGGGGTTTGAACCTCGGACCTGTGGTGAGGTAGCGCGATGCACTAACCACTCAGCTACTGGGCTTCCTAAAATATATATGTCAGTAAATTGAAAATGATTAATTAGAATTTCAAAGCTGTTTAATAAAATAAAATGTATATGTAATTTAAATCAATAAAAATAAATTACTTTAAATTTGCCAGATTCTTAAAGGTTTAGAATTGTTTTTTTTATTTATATTTGTTACTAACATATATTGCATGAAAATGAATTTTACCTTCCATTTTGCTATGTTCAGATAGTTCTTACCATTAACCATTAGAACCATTTATTAGAAAATTCCGTACTGGCGTAGCTGGTCCGGAGTCAAAGCCCTGTATCAAAGTGCCTTGGGAAACCCTTTCTAGGGCCCCCTCTGCGACTTTTTGCTTACACGTTTTTGGGCCCCGTATCATTGATATGGGGGTAACTACGCCCCTAATTGGAAATAACATTAATTTGTAAAACAAGAAATGGAATGCTGTTAAAAAAGGACTGACAAAATTGTGCTCATGTGAATATTTTCTTAGAAAAATGATATTTCCTTTTTAAAAATTAAAATCAAAGCTGATTATTTCCATGTTAAGCATCCTTCTGTAGTAATTTCAAATACAATTTGTATCTAAGAGAGATAAGCAGAAAGAAATTTATTACAATTTCGCAAATTTCTATCAAACAAACTTAGATTGTGCAAAATAAATAAATAAAAAAAAAATTCCTTGAAATTCGGATGGGGAGACTTTTTCTAAATTTTAGCTGAAGGTCTACGAAATCCTTCGTCAAAAAATTAAAATCCACTAGCACGGCTTTAAAAAAATAACTCCGCACCCGATTTTGTGCGGCAGTAATTGAACCTTATTTAAAACGAGAAACCTTTTGTTGAAAAATCTCTCTTTCATCC